>CM060461.1:5075448-5510448 GCA_030544235.1 Lepturacanthus savala
GATCACCTCTAAACCAAGTTCAGAAGTGATGAGATTGCACACAAAGTCGATGGAAAGATGCGAGTGGGCGCGCTCAGACACACATTCGCCTTAGGCAGAACTAGCACTTTATTTCACAGCTTTGTGACTCTATTTCATAAACATACAGAGACAAGAGGAAAAATGAGATAAAGTGGAGGAAAATAAACAGTTACTGGAGACTGCTGAAATCATTCAGAAGCTGAGTGATTTCATTCACACAAACAAACATGCATACAAACACATTCCAAATATGCAATTGGTGTGTTTTTAGTTTTGTTTTGTTAATTATACAACATCTATTCACTGTGCCTGGTTTGTTCAGTGGCTGTTTAGACACAATAAATACAGACATGCTGGGAAAATGGTAAAGTGGCCAAATTCACAGTACTTCAAATTCACCTTTACATGTCTCATTTACAGTGGGAGCATGATGATATTGCAGGTAAACACTCAGATAATGTGGACAAATATGACACACCAAAGCACATGTTATCTTCATATGATTTATTGCCATCATAATTTTATTCCTCGACACATGTACAATAAATAAATAAATATATATATATATATATATATATATATATATATATATATATATATATATATATATATATATATATATATATATATATACAGTATATGTGCATGTGTAGGAGGCAGCGATTCTAACACCTACACACTTAACACATCATGTTATTAATTTTTGTGCTTGTTTTGTGTTTTATATTTATTTGTTGTTGTTTCTTCCTTAATATATTACTTTGTTTGTTGTTTTTGAAAAATGCTGCCATCTTCTAGAACTGTTATGGTGCTCCGCTTTAAATCTAAACAAGATCTATGCAATTGATGAGTGAAATGGCTGCTCTCAATTACTTCCCCTCCATCCATGACTGTACATCGGAAAACCAAAGGATGTGGCCTTTCTTTCAGCCTAAACTGAGACAGCCTCATCCATCCATTACTGGACATTCTAGTAAGAATTTTAGCGACTGCGCTGATCCAAACAGACCATCAGTTCAGCAGACTGAAGCTCTGGCAGCCAGGACAACGTTGGCTGTGCCTGTTATCCGACCTCCGGACGCTGTCAGTGTGACAGCAGAGGATTCTGGGTCAGCCTCATGGAGCGAAGCAGAAGATATCTGTGAGCTCTGCATCAGATTGAAAGAAATTGAGTTATGCAAGATGATGGAGGAGAACTCTGACAACCCACAATGTAAGTAGACAATAAAATTACTTGCACTGTAACGAGCAGTAACAGATCACTAGTGCCAATAGAATCACACAGATTTACAGTCTAATTAGCTAATCTGAGTCAATGACAGTATCTCAGAGGAAAAGAGATACTGGAGAAAAAGAGTAATGCTGTCATCTGTATGTCATATATATATATATATATATATATATATATATATATATATATATATATATATATATATATATATATATATATATATATATATATATATATATATATATATATATATATATATATATATATATATACGTAATTTAATTGGCTTGAATACTCTGGTCTCTCTCTGTTTCAGATGCATCTCAGAGGAACATCAAATACTACAGGATGAAGCCACAAAGAAAATGAAAACCATGAAGCCAGGAAGACACTATTATTAAAGATTCAAGATGTATTGAATATTTATTTATTTTTTCAACCATCTACTAGCTTTTTTCTCAGTGATCTTGCAAGCTATTATGGAATTTGTCATGTTCACTATAAAAAATATTTATAGATAATTTCCACTTAGATGCTTAGATATATTGTATGCACTTTATTAAAATTTTGGTGCAGTGCATTTATAACTTTATTCATCTGAGGTTTGTGGTTATAATTACAGCAGGTGGGTCAAAGTAAATTGATTCGACACACAGCAGGAGTTTCTAGACCAATTTGTGTAATACAGAGCTGCCTGGGGACGAGGTTATGGTGTCACATTACACAGAGCAGCTCCGGTGGTGAATATTACCTGAATACATTTATGAGGGAGAATCTTTTTGGGTTGAAATTCTGCAGACGGTCAAGAAAAGGCCTCGAAAACAGAGGGGGGAGGGGAAAGCATGAAGAGAGTCAGCAGGGAATATGATAATGAAAACCTGCTGAGAGTATAGACAGCAGGGGGGAATCAGATGATAAAAACACTGGTGAGAGCAAATACAGCGAGGGGATCAGAAAACGCCAAAAGCCGTGCTCCATCAGAAAAAAAAGGGTTCACAAGTTGAAACCATCATGAACACCACACACCTCAGTGGCCTGCGGACACCAAACCACAGGTGCTGGAATGGGGGAGAAAAGAGGATAATTTGTCGCCCCATAATTGAAGCAGACAGACAGGAGAAAGAGCACAGTGTTGCTGCAGCCGGGTGTCAACTTGAAAACCTCAATAGCTCCTTGTCTGTTCAAGGTGACATTGCGTTGTTGAATCCTATATGTTGTTGAAGTTCATATTAGATGATTATTTACACTGTGAAATCAACATCATTGCAGCTCATCATCTGTAACACAATGACTGTGCAACATGAAAGTTCCACATGAAAGGAAAACTAAAGCGTAGAATTGTAACCTCACCTCCTTGTTGAGTGTATGTGCATTCCTGCGACCAAGTAGCAAGTAGCTGCTCATTGACTTGTTTAACTTATTCTAGCTCTCTGATTGGCCACATGGTCTGTCTGTCTACATGTATTATCCAACGTGCTGACAGCTGTGAGTAAGGGATATTCACTCCACTGGCAGTAAAAAGGGTTTTACGTAGACGAGACAAGCAGTGTGTTACAAATGAGAAACATATCTGCTGATTAAGCCAATGCAAATGTTATTTTACATCACACTAAAAGTTTTGTGTCACTGATGACATCAGTTACATTTCTGATTCCTGCATGTTGACATGCTGTCTAAGAAACACACACAGGAGGACATGACGGCATCTGGTTTGGTTCAGTGTAAAATGCACAGTCTGCAGTAGAAGAGGAATAATGAGGAGTCTTCATTACACAATTATGACATGATATGTGTGTAAAAAGGGGTATTGACAGTGTAACAAGACATTTGAGTCATACCCTTCTTGGATACTTTTTTGCCACTGAAATGGGGGAACCCATTTCAGAACCCATTCCAATGCCACCGATTGAAAGCTTTTAAATCTATGAGAAACTGACCCATATAGAGGAAACAGCAGGTTGCCCATCGCAGAAATACTTGAAAGACCTAACAAGACACCCTGAGAGTCAGTGATACACAGCAGGAGAGCTGGCAGATGAGAACAAATAATAAAAAATGAAAATTCACAGTTCAGCAGAAGCAAATGTAATGTCACACAGTCTTCGGGAATGCACCAAGTGAATATAGACTAAGAAAAAATAGATTTTTGTGTTAATGAGTTTTGTCTCTCTCTCTCACATACGCAATATCTGTAAAAGTGCAACAAAATAAAGATCTTTCAACATGCTTATTCTCATCACGTTTTCATGAAACATCTCTCTTCTAATAGAATATTTCTGCCTGGACATCTCCTGGACACCTCTGGAGAGCTCTTAAATATCAAACAAGATACAAGTGATTAGATGGTTCTAAAAATAGTTACAAAACGAGTTGCTCTGAGATTTTGGTCCAGTTAAGAGTGATTTCCAACTTAATACAGCCCTGGAACTTATTCTTTCCTCCAGTGAAGAAAACATGCTTTAACATCATTTTCCTGTGAAAAGATCTAGAATTATGCTATATATGTTTAAATAGGTGAACAGTAGTTGTCTCTTTGACTCAAAGGGTTGATAAAATTGCCAGTGAAACTGGGTCACAATGGAAATGGGAGATATTTTGTTTCATTTCTTAGAGAAATTACTTTTTCATCTTAACTGATTCACATGAAATGTGTGACGCCAGATTTTTAGCCCACAATTTGAAGAAAGAAGTCTTTGTACTATTAGACCATGTGCTAATGAATACTACAGAGGGTGAACTGTGGCCAACAAGTGTCAATCAACTTCCCTTCAGGGGCCAGGTTCACAAAGAGATTTTAGACTTGGGGTTAATTTGAATGTTAGCTTTCAGAAAAATAATGAAAATTGGTTTGCTAACAATGATGTGGAGCCAATAATAAGAAAGGAAGGAGTTTTCAGAAACTGTGGATATCGCCAAAGAAATTCTCCTGAGCCTGACTAACGAGTTAGCAAAAGTACTAAGTCCTGTCATATGGAAACGTCACAGCATGAGCTCTGCAAAAGATCTGTACTGCACCAAAATGTTATGCTACTGGAAGTTTTTCCTGGTTTCTTGCACTCTGTATCATTGAATTTTCCCAGTAAAATATGCATAAAACTTTGGAAAAACTCCCAAAAATGTTTAACATTTCCTTCAACAACTGGCAATTCGGGTTTTTTTCTTGCTCTTTGTTCATCAGTTAAATGGTGCCACTAGTGTCCAGATGGACTCTCTCAAACTAAGATGAGTAAAGTCTTTAGAAATAGTCTAAATTGTTTAAACATGTGATGTGATTTAGTGCCCATTCGGCCATTGACTAAAGGGTCCCTCACTACTAAACCATCTCCTCCATTCCTGCCAAAAACGGTCCACAGAGGAAATCCTCTCTCTAAACTGCCAAGTTAGTTGCTCCAAGCTATCATCGGATTTTGAACAAGTGCTTCCAGGGATTCATGGAGGGAGGCGACACGTTACTTCTTTACCGCACAGCCATCAATGGAGTGCTTTTTCTTCACCATGGCAACTTCCGAAATGGCTAAACAGAAATGTTGAATGGACTTTTGAAAAACAGAAAGGAGAGGCATGAGAGAGCTGAGTGAGAGGCTCTTCTGGGTGTGAATATTCCAGGACCTAAAGGAGAAGTTATGAGTAAATGTAGTAGATTAACCCTATGCATAGGGAGGGTTTTCACTGTGCTAACCTTTTCACCTGGAAATGATTTCAATAGCCATCAGTATGTGCTCTCAGTTATGGAGTAAACTGAAGCATTAAAGAGACTGACGTGATGAGTCAGCTTGTCGCTGCTGAATGATGAGTTGTTTGTTCTTGGTGGCTGTTTCTAAGCTGCTCCCTCACCTTTTTGTCCATGCCGCTTGTCTTTACGTTGAATACCACATGCGATTTGGTGATCGATGCACTCTGATTCTGTTTCATATTCACGGCAGCAGCCGGAGGTTGTTGGAGACCTGCTGCATGACCGGCCGGCCACTTGGCTGAATCATAAAAGACACTCAGAGTTTCTTTTAGAGCGGAGCAGAGATCAAGCTGCTGGCTGCCAGAAGAGAGGGAGACAAATGACGTTGTTTCACAGAGAAGTCTGTGTACTGTACACTGATGTATTACATTGTAGGTAGTTTGGATGGGAATAAAAGGGCTGCTCCTCTGTCTACTGTAAATTAAAGTCAAATACCACTCGGGGTTATGCAGTGTCTACGAAAAAATTGCATTTTTGCTGTGCTTTCTAGAAATAGCTCAAAAAAGCATGACTGCTCATTATAACATAAGAAATGTTACGGCTCCTTGGAGGTTTGTGCATGTGGTATGGAGGTGGAGGGGAGATGAAGTGGGTGGATGCAGAGGCTGGATTTTGACTATAATGTCAGATTATGTCTTGAGTTCTTTTCTAGGACTCTTTACCTTGACAGAAACTTGGCTCTCTTTGGATACTCAGAGGTCTCTTTAATACTCCCTCCCCACATTCAAGCAGCCTTATTTATGTGTGAGACAAACGTATTCTCAAAGACAGGAAGGGACCAACTCCTCCGTGTTTCAGAATCTTTTTCTCTTTTCTTGTTTCTGTAATTAATGTGGATAAATGTTGCTTTTAATCTCTTAAGGTATTACAAAAGGGAAGAATCCTGGTGCCCCCTTTACCAACATCTATATTTAACCTGACCATAGTGGTACTTATATAGAGTTTGTTTTTTCTTTGTTTTGTGTTTTCCTTAATGTCTGAATTTATCACTTACATGCAGATAATATATGCTTCATCAGGGTTCTCAACCTTTTTGGACAAAAAAGCCTGTTTGGAAAGTCTAAGTCCCCCCTTATCCAGTTAGACATAAATACTAGACCTTGTTGAGAATCACTGTGCCTTCTTTGTGACGCTGATATAGCTTCATTGAACTTTATGTTTATTCCTCAGGAGTGATTTGATTAGTGTCTCAGTAAATTGCAGGAATCAACCATTTGCTTGGATAATAAGAAGCATCTATAAACCAAGATCAAACTAGTTTATATTTATTCAGTTATGTGACAACAGAAAGTGAGATGAGAACATATCTTGCATCCAGCTGTAGTAAAACACAGAAGGCGACTGAATACATTTAAACAGGACCAGGTGCATCATTGTTTCCAAGTGCAATTTGTGCATAAAAATGAAGAAATTACGATATGTTGTTTTACACTTAGCTCAGATATAAAAGTTAATGAATGTGGTAGAAACATACATCATAATGTAGAGAAAACATCTGACTTCACATCCACTGGTAAGTTGAGAAACAACACATTGCTACAGGCATTCTCTGTGGAGTAATGAGGAGACTTTCCTCAAATTAACACATTTTCATTGTCTTTCTGTGTTTATGGTTTGACTATTGCGCTATCACCTTGTAATGCCCTCTTCTTTTGCAATGGTTTAATACGCGTGAGCTGTTTCTTCTTTCATCTGAATCCAGGGTCTAAGGATAGAGCATGTGTGCTGTATAGATTGTAAAAGAAACCCTGAAGCTGTTTTATGATATGCGATATTGGGCTATATTAATAAAGATTGACTTGACTTGACTTCAGGCGTTGTAGTGTGGGTGGAGATTTGTTCTCTTGTGGATGCTCCAGTTTGTGCTTGTGGAAGAGTCTGACTATAGTGTGTGTAACTGTGAACTTCTATATTAAAACCCTTCAGAAACTAACCGAAGGTCATGGCTTGTCATGGCTTTGGCCTACAGGCTAATCATTAGGAGGAGGGGGGAGTATGTGTGTGTGTGTCCTGAGGTGCCAGTAAAGCTTATTACGTGTGTGTGTGTGTGTGTGTGTTTAAGTTTTGTTGCCCAAACTGATTTGAAAACAGTATTATATATAAATATACCATATTTTTCGACTTTAAGTTGCATTTTTTTTTCCATAGTTTGGTTGGTGGTGCGACATACTCTGGAGCGACTTATATGTGAAATTATTAACACATTATTACCGGTATATCATTTCACATGTTATTTTCACACTAAACCGCAAGAGCACGCTCTTGGCTTGTGTTGATAATTTCAACATTATCGGTAGCTTTTAAAAACTGAGAAGATCTTAACAAAAATGGCAGCGAAAAGAAAATTATATTCTGCAGATTACAAGCTGCAAGTAGTAAAATATGACGTCTGACGTCAGTGACGTAGAAGAGAAAGCACTGCATCTTCTACCTCTGGAGTTAAAGGAGTTGATGAAAAGTGACACAGGATGAAGATTTATTGGATTTTAGTTAGTGGGTATTTATCTGAATAACTCTTAATATGTTATGTTAACATACCAGGCACATATTTATGACATGTCTGTTCTTGGTGTTGGATTTTATCTGTCAGCCGAAGGGACGGAACAAGGCAGGGAGACCCAATAGCAGACCCCGAGGCAACAATGTCAATAAAAGCGTATTTCAGGGAAAAGTACAGGTAGGGCAAGATTTCAGCATCAAACACCGGCCAGGTTCTAAAACACAGGATAGCAGTAAATGGGCTGAGGCACAAGGGGCTAGGCAGGAGCGAGGTCAAAAGGTCAGGTAGAGTTCAGTACACAGGCAGGCAAAAAGATTAAGGTAAAAATCCAAAAATGGCTAAACAAAAGGCGCACGTGGCAACAGTCCCAAAACAGTACAAAAAAAAAACTCAGAATAAAGCTCTCAATGCAAAACGTTTCAAAAAACAAAAAAAAACAGGCAGAGGCTCACACAGCAAAAAGTCCAAAAACAAATCAAAAACACAGGTCAAGAGTGCCTGGCAAAAGGGTCCCAAAACCAAAACTGAGACAAAACTCACATCGCAAGAGTAACAAAACAGGAAGGGCTTGAATGAGCCAGTAGACCAAGACACTCCTTGAACAGTAGGCAACAATCTCACAATGAGCAGAGTCCCAGGCATGGCTTTTAAAGCTGAGCCTGATTGATGAGTGGCCACAGGTGTAGTCAGACAGTGGCTGGTGATTGGTTGGTTGGTGATTGGTGGAAGTTCAGTGTATAGGTCATCAGAGAGCATGGCCGTGAGGACATGGCATGGAATGTGTAGGGTTACTCCTGCATGTCTAGATGCAGGACAGATTAGGGCTGGGGCGGGACATTATCAAATAAATTTCCCCCAAAAATGGAACTTATACTCCAGTGCGACTTATATATGATCTTTATTATTAGCATTTTATGGCTGGTGCGACTTGTACTCTGGAGCGACTATATATATATATATATATATATATATATATATATATATATATATATATATATATATATATATATATATATATATATATATATATATATATATATATATATATATATATATATATATATATACAGATATATATATATATATATATATGAAGTCACTGGATCTTAATATATATATATATATATATATATATATATATATATATATATATATATATACAGATTTTGCATAACAATATTTATCGTTGACTTAACATAAAATTGACCAATCAATTAACCATCGGGTCCCCTTCAAACGCTTGGTGTAGGTGTATATTTTAATAAATCACAGCTGGCCCTAAACAACCTGGCACCATCATCCCTCACAGATCTCCTCCACCACCACTCCCGCCTCTGATGCCAACCTCCTCACCCCGTCACAAAGTTCAAGCACTGCACCTGAGGGACAGAGCCTTCACCATCTCTACTCCACCCTCTGGAACTCCCTCCCCCATCACCCGGAACTCTCTGCCTTCCTTCAAGGCACATCTCAAAACACATCTCTTTAAGATCACATACTGCACCTGACAAATTTTTCCAGTATTCCCCTTCCCCCTTCCTTCCACAAATAACAAAAATACCAACATGAACACAAAATGAACACCAATCTATAAGGAGTATATATGTGTCAATAACAACAATTGTTCCACCTCCTTATTGATTCTATAGGATTTATACAGTATAGTCAATACTTTTCTCCTAAGTTTACCTTGACATATCAGGTATATTTGCAGAGATTTTGGAGATCCAGGCACTCTAAACTCCAGAACAATTGTAGTTCTTGGAAAGACACATTGCTACCTACTGCAGAAATCTCCCGAACATTTCTGGAAGCAGTCACTATTTAAGATCCAGTGACTTCATTAGGCTTATCACTCCAAAAGTCTGCCTGTGTAGTACCAGTCTATCTCTTGCTGTCACTAAGTACACAGAAACCAGGATGAGTGTCAGTGAAGTGGTTCTCTCACAAGAAGTGTCTCAAATATTGAATGGGATTAAAGTAACTTTATAAAATACACTTGTAGCAACATCCTAACAAAATGCTGCCAGCATCAATGCAGTTGTTTCATGATGTTAAGGTTTCCATCGTGTGCCTATTTCAAAGGACGGTATCCTAAAAATAGCCAATTTATTACTTCATCTAAAAGACAACATATACCAGAGCTGATTACACTGCACAGCTTAGGAAGCCAGTAATTAGCAGCTGATAATGAGACTCTAGACTGTTATGAGACTCATTGCCCTGATCGGATGACTTCAGGGACAAACAGTACATTCTATGTTAAAAACAAATGAATAGCACTTAAATTATCCCCATGTTTTCGTGACATCAATCCTCTGACAATCGATGATCAATCAAGCCTCTATTTTACGAGATCAAATCGAAGAAAATGTAATATTAATCAGGGATTAAAGAACACCTACCAGCCACCCACTTTAATGACTTTATAATTACTTCTGCTGTCTGGATTTAATTAACATCTCTAAGTATTAATGGCTGTAAAAATTCTCTGCACTAAAAATCCAAGATACACTAGACCCAGACTCGTCTTTTTGTCTGCCCCTTGTGTGAATAGGTACAGTAGATTGTAAGAGAGCCTCAAGAAGAGATAGTTCAGCATTGTTTAATCCCTACCTGACAGATGGTGTGAAATGCCTGGAGGCTGCCAGTCAGATGATGAAGAGACAGTGTGTTTCCTCAAAGAGGAGCTTCCTGTCTCTGCTAGCTGGATTACAGGTGAGCTTCTCAGGTGTCTCTGAGCTGAAAGAATTTTGTCGAGATCGATGTTACTTGTCTGTCTGTATTGTAAAGGTGTGTTCAATGAGAAAGCAAAGTAACTTTTCACATGAATTTGTCCACTGGACCATGCTGAACAAGCCATTTACCTCCTGTACACAACATGGTGTTTTTATCCTTTTCCTCATTTCTCTTCACAGCATGTTTATGAGGTAATGCTTGATTGATAAAGCCCCAAATGCAGTTTCTTTGTTGTGTGTGTCTTTTTGACACGATTCATGTTGCCCCAGGCAAACTTGTGCTCATTCACGTCTTTCTGTCAGCTTTATACTGAATGCAACACACTGCCTCTGAGAGCAATGTCCACAATGATAAGTTCAAGATAAAGACTCAGCTCAATACTTAACCCACAGACATAGGATTGGTATAAATATTCATATCTTGTGTAAGAAGTTAATAAGCCTAAAATTGTACCATCATGTTTCTACAGTAGCAGTGCCTTTCATGTTTTTTTTTTCTTTTTCACAGCCACCACAGTTGAATTGTTGTTCAGTTGGTTGCAATCTGCAGATTCACTGCTAGATGATGCCAAAAACTAAATAACGTACCTTTAATTATTTCCCAAAATTTCAAACAATTTTACAAACAATTTACTTTAAACCTCATGTTTGTTTTGTTTGTTTCATGTTAATCATTTGGTGTTATAATACAGATAGTACCACCTCTTGTTGTGTTGACTTTTTTTTTATCAACATAGCTTCTTGTGAACATTGTAAGTTTTGAGCTTCTATTTGTTATTTATAGCCTGTATGTCTCATTGATCTGAACTTAAACATCTTGAATTTGAGTTCTAAAAAAACAATTTCTGGATTATTTTGACTATAAGAAATAATCAGATGAAACATAGTCTACTGTTTATCACGGACTACTTTGGGTCAAAGTTATACAAGGACATTTGGTTTGAAACAATTTAAAATGTGGTGTGTATGTGTGTGTCCATCTGACAAATGTAGATGTCCCCACATTTAATTACTTTCATTAATTCTGGTCATTTATTTCTATTGATTGGCCATTTTTGATCGGGAACACAAAGAGTATACAAAAGTTAAATAAAACACACAAAATTGTATGTATATTAATACAATTTATTTTGTGTGCTGAAACCCTCTCTGTGGACAAAGTCATGGAATCTTAGGTGAATCTGATCAAATTAACCATATTTCTCAGAGACAGAAACTTTAAAATGGTCAGATTTGACCAGGAACATAATATGAGAGTTAAGTTGCCAATAGATGTAACAATTAAAATGTAAATATTTGTTCCTAGCAGAGATGCTACTTGGGCTCGATGAATATGATTAAACACTGACCTCAGCTCAGCTGCTTGTACCTCTTCAGAATACTTGAAGAATGTTTTTGTCTGTTTGTGTGTAATCCAGCAGTAAGTTTGAGGAGCCTGAGTTTCCCTGCAGAGGAAACCAACAGGCTTAGTGAAGACACAGTCTGCAATGATAGTTCACTTCCCCCACTCAGATTCACTCTGCCAGTTTGGGGATTGGAACAATGACCTTCAGGTTACACGCTTGCTAAACCTTTAGGCCACCACTGCCCACTACACAGTCCATTCTGTACCTCCAAAGAGCCTTTGAGTGAAACAATGAGCCTCATCCACTCAAGGTTAGAGTGTTTGCTGGAGGTGAGTGTATCTTGTGTTATCTTTCTCTTACCTTGAATATTGACTCCTGTCTCATGCTATAAATATGAATGTCATTTCTACTCAGCATGCCTTGTGCAATAATGTTTAAAAAAAATAGCCTCGAGTTGTTTTATAAGCCTGGATTTACAGTACCATGTCAGGAGAAGAAAGAAGATCCACATGATATTAAAGGTGAGCTCAGTATAACCTTAATGTTTTACCCTTGAAATACTGATGTTAGACAAATAGAGAAGCTTCAGTCACTCATCCTGTTGATTCCTCTTTCAAAGCAAGGTTTCTGTTGTTTTAGGAAATAAGCTGCTCAGCCTGGACGGGGGCGGACCCCCCCCTATTAACCATTGAGACCCCCTGAAAGCCTCAAATGCAAACTTTTAGGGGGGGTCTCAAAATTCGTTAAAATAAATTAAATAAAATTATTAAAGTACATATTATTGTTGTTACAATAATCATTACAATGTCATTACAATTTTTTCTAAGCTCGTGGTGCTGTGTGGGAGAGAGAGAGAGAGAGAGAGAGAGAGAGAGAGAGAGAGAGAGAGAGAGAGAGAGAGCACCCGCCGTGGTGCTGTGTGGCTTGTTGTAGACTGTCTATCATCCACTGTGTTGTTTTCCACCTTGAGTTTGTATTTGTAGAAAGATATATTTTTCTAAATGAAAAATATATTGCAATTGCTAAATGGGTGGTTAAATAGTGTCATACAATTGGTCATAGGCTGTAGGCTTTCAAGTACACCACAACGAAACCATCATTTATTCAGTTGCCTTTTAAACGCGCCAGATAGGTAACATTTGTTATTGTGTCTGCACCGTAATTTACAACTTTGCATTGGCTAGCCTACTGAAGACAATTTTGATCAGTATTGCGCAACAATTCGGAGATGGGGACCCCCCCGAATGTCGATGGGTATTTCGCACACTGGTTGGCATCCTCGATGCCATGTGAAACAAAAAGAACCAGAAGGGAACTCAGAACTCAGAAAATACAAAGCTTCACCAAGGCCAATGGTCCAACATCTATCTAACATGCAAATATGCAACAGCAATCAGTATGTGTGAGTATATTTCCAAAACTATTAGGATGTTGCCTAGATGTTGTGTCAAGTGCTCATTGAACTATTAAAATTCCATGTAAATATTCTTCCTAAGTTCCTAATGGATAAGTAAAGTTTTCATTTATTAATAGTTTTCATCTGTATTCATAATATACTTGAATAGTTGAATAATTAACATTGGAAACTCTTCCGAAAAATCCACCAATCTGAAGATTCAGGGAATGTATAAACATCATTACTACACATTTATCTGGGTCAAAGCTCCCAGATAAGTGATATATGAATGGCCTAAAAGCTTTTTTGTGTATTAATTACTGGTGTAAAAGGCTGTTTTTTTATGGTACTAAACACTAAAACACTAAACACAAATTCATCCATTTATTAAGATGTTATCTGTTATCCTCACTGATAATCCAGTGATCAACCCGTACAGCTACTGGAACACACATGAATTTCCTTTTAAAAATAGATGCTATTCACTACCACTAAAATAATGACTAAATCTATAAATGGAAGTTGTGGAAAATATATGAATGCTGCCCAGATGGGATTAATCAACATGTCAATCAGTGCTCTGTAGATAACTGGAGAGTAAATGGATTCTACCAGTTTTACCATTTTCGTGCATTAATGACCTCATTAGAGGACTAGAGGGAAAAGGGTTTAATTAAACCTGAAAGCTCACCTTCATTAAAAGTGTTTTCAGCTGAAACCCAATTCATTATTAGGGTTCAGCAGCTCAGCTACAGTGAGGATTTAATCATGAGGTTCATACATAATCAATGCACAAGTTTAATATGGGTTTACTAGGAAAGTTTTTGGGGGGTTTTGGGTTTTTTTTTTTAATGCAATGGGCAGTTCTATCTCACTATCAGTATAATAATATTGTAGTACAGAGAAGAGGAAAAGCTTTACCAAAATAGCATGACTAGCTTATTGAATATTGTCTGACTAACACGTTCTGCAGACAGACAGGAAGATGAAATTATTCTGGAGGAATAATCAATTTACATTAACCTGATCTAAGTGTCCACAAACCTACAGGAACACAGTGAGACCCTCCATCTGATTCTCTGAGGACCTGGCATGCCCAATGGAAATTGAAAGGTTTGCTTGCTGACACAGAAACAAATATAGGGATAGCTGACAGGGATACAGGTAGGGGGTTAGCCAGTGTGGACACAGGCTGAGAGCTAGCTGGCTTTTTTGATCATCTAATGGGCTGCTCCATGAGGGCGCTTGAAAACTACAGAAAATCAATTTAACAAGCCATGGTTCAAAGAAAAACCACGTGCAACTTCATATTTCTAGATGTGTCGTGCTTCTCTTCTACCAGAAGCAGCACAGTCACAAAAGGCCGGTAATTGGACTCCAAGAAAGTATGGAATTAGACAACTTATTTTCAAGAAGGAATAACAGGATAACAGGTTTTTGAAGATCACAGGAGTTGCAAGAATTTAGCAATAAAGCAACAAAGACAATATGGCAACGAGCACTCAAAACCTACCCTCAAACACTGAGTGGAGATGAGGAGCAGCTGGTGAGGATGAAGATTAGGCTGCAAATATCTAAATCTACAGTATAAAGCAAATAATCTCTTTCTGTATATTTGTCTGTGTGTTGCATACCCGCCAACCATTCTGACTATCAGCAATATAGTTTTGCCCTATATATATGTACCCTATATACCCTCAAAGTTTGCTGTAGGCAGGGCTTATGTTACAAAAAATGTCACATCTCCTGAACTCTTTGTTGTATTGCTGCTACACTTGGTGGAAAATTGTAGATATGACTGAGCGACCATGTTAATTTTGGTGCCATTTGGCCAATAGGTGGCGCTGTAGCAGCATCATCTAATTATAAAGGAAGGAATATCTGTTCAGTAACAAGTCTAAAGTCTGGACAGGATGAGCAGTTCTCAACAACTCTGCAGACTGCAATACTACAGAAATTCCAAGCTTTAGGTGCATTTTGTTTCACCCTGCTGCTATACATACGGTTTTCATTACAATTTCACAGCAGGTGTTGCATGATGGTCACAGCTTTTACGTATGTGCATTGTTGAACTCTATTATTTTCCTGCTCCTGCAGACAGACCTGTTACCTTTTCATCTCTCTTACAGCCTCTAGAGAGCCACCATTATTCTAGTGAAGATGAAAGCAGTCCTGCATGCCTCTTCCTGCAGACCGAGACACACCTTATATTAAAAAAAAATTGTTAATGACATGAGTTAGTGTGAAGCTATTAAAAAAATAATCACTAAATGCATAACTTTAACTTTATTCCACATACTCTAAGTTCTGACTCCCTCTCTAAGTAAGAAAAATCTTTTTTTCTCTGTCTTCATATAAAATTGTTCATGTGTCACATTTTGGATATTTCCATATGAATTTGGTTTCATATACATATATGTATAGTAGATATATGTATAGATCACACATCACATCAAAAATGTATGTTTTTTTCTCTGCTTCTTTTAAAGATCTGTCTTTTGAATTTATTCATTCCCTGTCCTGAACATAAAGTGACTATAAAGCGTGAAATGTCTGCACTTCTTGAGGTACAGCAGCTTTATGTATGTAGCACATTTCAACACAGGGTAATTCAATGTGCTTTTTGCAGTGTGTAAAACTATTCTTCATTTTTTGTTTCACTTCAGATCTCTGTTCACTTCATATAAGATGTATCCACACAATGTCAGACAGGAATAACAACATACATGAAAATAGTGTGAATTGTCAGTACCTACGAAGCTACATTTAGTTTATCTTCCCTGACACACTAACAGCATCAGAAGTGAAAACATATCTTTCAAGATAAGGGACACTGAGCTCCTTAAGCTTTCTCAAATATATGAAAGATAGAAATAACTGTTCATCTCACATCAGTGACTGGCAAATATCCTTTAGTCAAAATGTCATGTTGATCTAAAATAGCAAATCCCAGTGTGCATATTTCTGGGTTTTTACAGACGAACCCAACACAAAGTTCCACTACCTGATATGTTATGTTTCCTCTGTGGATCTGAATTGCTCTGAAACAATCTTTTGTTTTGTTTATGCAGATTATCTCTGTCGTATCAAGTGAATAAAGGTTTGAGCAACTGTCTTGTTTACATGTGAGACGCCCAGAAAGAGATTAATAAATAAATAGTCAGAGAAGCTGCATTTGGCTGCAGATTTAGTACGAGATGCTGTAGTACTTTTACTGAGGACAGTGAGACAGATACTGGAGTCAACAAAGAAATGTTTACCTGCTGTTAGCACCTCTGGCTATTCAAGCAGATGAGAAAGCAGAAAAATGGACTGAGGTTAATGGAAACAGACTTAAATATATTGCTGTAATTATACCCGTGTTCAGACACCCTTGTCTGATTGGTGGAATAGCAGGCTATAAGAAGACATACATTAGATAGATTTTCTGCCATAAATTGATCCTTAAAACTAAGACTGAAGTCTGTGCAGGATTAAATTATCTTACTTCAGAGGAATTTGTGCAAAAATGTTTGACAAAGTAGCTGAGAACCTGCCATGTGTCACCATTTTCTGCGTTGTTGCGAATTTATTGTTATAGCCATTGTTCCATCAATTTGAAAATGGGAACACAGACTTGGAAATATTGACTTCAGACTTGCAATGAATTGCATCAATATCCTGTCACTGACATCACCAATGATGTCATGAGTTAAGCCAAATATGGGGAGATTCACTTTACTCAGTTAAATAAACCTTTGGTTTAGTGTTGATATGATTTGTTGTTATTATGGATTGTGATTTTAGGATTAAGTTATATTGCTGACAGACTGAATGTGGAACTCAGATATTAAAACTGTGTCCAAAACACCCCAGATCTATATACCATGATACACCATGATACTTTTAAATGTGATTTCATGTTATTTAAATTAATATATACATATTATGTACATACATACATATTTCCAATCTAAATGTCTCGTCTCGTCTCGTCTCGTCTTCTTCCGCTTATCCGTAATCGGGTCACGGGGGCAGCAGCGTCAGCAGGGAAGCCCAGACTTCCCTCTCCCCAGCTACTTCCTCCAGCTCTTCCGGGGAGACCCCAAGGCGTTCCCAGACCACCCGAGAGACATAGTCTCTCCAGCGTGTCCTGGGTCTTCCCCGGGGCCGCCGCCCGGAGGGACGTGCCCGGAACACCTCACCAGGGAGGCGTCCAGGAGGCATCCTCACTAGATGCCCGAGCCACCTCAACTGGCTCCTCTCGATGTGGAGGAGCAGCGGTTCTACTCTGAGCTCCTCGCGGATGACCGAGCTTCTCACCCTATCTCTAAGGGAGAGCCCAGCCACCCGGCGAAGGAAACCCATTTCGGCCGCTTGTATTCGCGATCTCGTTCTTTCGGTCACTACCCAAAGCTCGTGACCATAGGTGAGGGTAGGAACGTAGATTGACTGGTAAATCAGGAGCTTCGCCTTTCGGCTCAGCTCCTTCTTCACCACGACGGACCGATGCAGGGCCCGCATCACTGCAGACGCCGCACCGATCCGCCGGTCAATCTCCCGCTCCATCCTCCCCCCACTCGTGAACAAGACCCCGAGATACTTGAACTCCTCCACTTGAGGCAGGATCTCATCCCCGACCTGGAGTCGACACTCCACCCTTTTCCGGTCCAGAACCATGGCCTCGGATTTGGAGGTGCTGATTTTCATCCCAGCCGCTTCACACTCGGCTGCGAACTGCTCCAGTGAGAGCTGAAGGTCACGGCTCGATGAAGCCAACAGGACCAGATCGTCCGCAAATAGCAACGACCCAATCCTGAGGCCACCAAACCGCAGCCCCTCGACGCCCTGGCTGCGCCTAGAAATTCTGTCCATAAAAGTTATGAACAGAATCGGTGACAAAGGGCAGCCCTGACGGAGTCCAACCCCCACTGGAAACAAGTTCGTCTTATTACCGGCAATGCGGACCAAGCTCTGGCACCGAGAGTACAGGGACCGGACAGCCCGTGTCAACGGGTCCGGGACCCCATACTCCCGGAGCACCCCCCACAGGACTGCCCGAGGGACACGGTCGAACGCCTTCTCCAGATCCACAAAACACATGTAGACTGGTTGGGCGAACTCCCACGCACCCTCAAGCACCCTGCTAAGGGTATAGAGCTGGTCCACAGTTCCACGACCAGGACGAAAACCACACTGCTCCTCCTGAATCCGAGGTTCGACTATCTTACGGACCCTCCTCTCCAGTGCCCCCGAATAGACTTTCCCAGGGAGGCTGAGGAGTGTGATCCCTCTATAGTTGGAACACACCCTCTGGTCCCCCCTTTTATAAAGGGGAACCACCACCCCGGTTTGCCAGTCCAGAGGCACTGCCCCCGATGTCCACGCGATGTTGCAGAGACGTGTCAACCAAGACAGCCCTACAACATCCAGAGCCTTGAGGAACTCAGGGCGAATCTCATCCACCCCCGGGGCCTTGCCGCCGAGGAGCTTTTTGACTACCTCGGCGATCTCAGCCCCAGAGAAAGGCGAGTCCACCACTGATCCCCCAGACTCTGCTTCTTCAACAGAAGACGTGCTGGTGGGATTGAGGAGGTCTTCGAAGTATTCCCCCCACCGATCCAGGACGTCCCGAGTCGAGGTCAGCAGCACCCCGTCTCCACTGAACACAGTGTCAACGGTGCGCCGCTTTCCCCTCCTGAGACGCCGAATGGTGGTCCAGAACTTCCTCGAAGCCGTTCGAAAGTCTTTCTCCATGGCCTCACCGAACTCCTCAACAATAGAGGCGCGGAACAAGGTCCACTCGGACTCAATGTCCCCCGCCTCCCCCGGGACGTGGGTGAAGCTCTCCCGGAGGTGCGAGTTGAAGTTCCTTCTGACAGGAGATTCGTCCAGACGTTCCCAGCAAACCCTCACAGAACGTTTGGGTCTGCCAGGTCTGACCGGCCTCTTCCCCCACCATCGGAGCCAACTCACTACCAGGTGGTGATCAGTTGACAGCTCCGCCCCTCTCTTCACCCGAGTGTCCAGGACATGAGGCCGCAAGTCCGACGACACGACAACAAAGTCGATCATCGAACCGCGGCCAAGGGCGTCCTGGTGCCAAGTGCACATATGGACACCCCTATGCCTGAACATGGTGTTCGTTATGGACAATCCATGACGAGCACAGAAGTCCAACAACGAAGCACCATTCGGGTTCAGATCAGGGGGGCCGTTCCTCCCAATCACGCCTCTCCAGGTCACACTGTCATTGCCCACGTGAGCATTGAAGTCCCCCAGGAGGACGAGGGAGTCCCCAGAAGGGGCGCCCTCCAGCACCCCATCCAAGGACTCCAAGAAGGGTGGGTACTCTGAACTGTCATTCGGCGCATAGGCACAAACAACAGTCAGGACCCGTCCCCCCACCCGAAGGCGGAGGGAGGCTACCCTCTCGTCCACCGGGGTGAACCCCAATGTAAAGGCACCGAGCCGGGGGGAAACAAGCATTCCCACCCCAGCTCTGCGCCTCTCACCGGGGGCAACTCCAGAGTGGTAGAGAATCCAACCCCTCTCGAGGAAACTGGTTCCGGAGCCCACACTGTGCGTCGAGGCGAGCCCGACTATATCTAGTCGGTACCTCTCAACCTCGCGCACCAGCTCAGGCTCCTTCCCCGCCAGAGAGGTGACGTTCCACGTCCCCAGAGCCAGTTTCTGCAGCCGGGGGTCGGACCGCCAGGGTCCCCGCCTCCGACTGCCGCCCAACTCTCTCCGCATCGTCCCCCTGTGGCCCCCCCCACGGGTGGTGAGTCCATGGGGAGGGGGGCCCACGTCGCCGCTTCGGGCTAAGCCCAGCCGGGCCCCGTGGGCAAAGGCCCGGCCACCAGGCGCTCGCACCCGAGCCCCTCCCCCAGGCCTGGCTCCAGAGGGGGGCCCCGGTAACCCACACCCGGGCAGGGTTAACGCTGGCCCAATATTCTTGCTCATCATCAGAGGGTTTTGAGCCGCTCTTCGTCTGGTCCCTCCCCCAGGACCTGATTGCCATGGGTGACCCTACCAGGGGCATAAGCCCCCGACAACATAGCTCCTGGGATCATTGGAACACGCAAACCCCTCCACCACGATAAGGTGGCAGCTCCAGGAGAGGATCTCTCAATCTAAATGTACTAAATCATAAGCAAGATGTGCTATTTTGTTTGGTAAATTTAAAAGAAACCACATCATTAAACAATTTGATAAAATGACAATAGCAAATTTACAAGTAAAACATAAACAAAAGATAATAAAATGAAGTGACATTACAGAATAATACTAATAAATCAGCTTGTGCTTTTTTGTAATTAGGGCTCATAATATTTATATTCACTTGGAATAAAGAGACTATAATGAGCTTCATCAAATTTTAGAACTTTGAGGGCTGAAAAATAGAGAAAACTTGCCATGCAGATTTATAAAGACATCATGTCCAATTTTCTGCATCACAAACAAATATGAAGCATCTAGAGGTTTGTTTGACTTGGAGCTACAGCAGCTATTGTGTATAATCCTACACTGCAGAACCTGGAGGTCACATTTTTTCACTCTGCTCTATGACAAGTTGGCAGATGTCATATGTCATGTTTTTATTAGCAGCTTCATTGAGGGACTGTCAACAGACAATTTGAGGAGATGCTGCAGGGAGATTCAGAGGAGTCTGAGCGTGAATGAAAAGACTGACATGAAACGGCGGATGAGGCCCTGAAGCAGCCGTCTAACCTGATGTCTGCTGCTACTGAGATTTATCTGCCACAAAACTGCAACAGAAGGTATCACAGACCTGGCTTGTGTATATTTAGCCATGGAGTCAGTGTAGCATGATGAAAGAGCTGATCACAACTTTCAGTGAGGAGCTTTTTGCCCCATTTCCATGTCTAGTCTTGTTTCCCATCAATCTCCTGTTGACAGCAGCCAGGCAGATCTGAGCAAACCGAGTCCAAACAACAAACATCTATTACAAAACTTTGAACTCAATTATGCGAGGACATTCACATACAGAAATCTGCTTCTAATACAAAAACTACAACAGCAGCTCACTACAAGGTGATATATCATCTACTGTATTCTATACATGTGACAACTGCTAAATCAGCATTGGTTTGGACTTCAAATGCATATAGGATACATCATTCACAAGTCTCCAGGAGACAAGAACCACTGTTTGAGACTTGAGACTTTGAGACTTGAGATCTTAATTGTTCCTAATATGTATTGAAATGTTCTACATTTGTTCTAATGCACAATAATTTGGACTGCTTTTTACCTCCTATAATGAATTAGGTAACAAAGGAATGTCAGCATCACCTGCAGCAGAAGAAGAGGATGGCAGGAGAAAAAAAAGGGGGGGAAGACTCAAGAAAGCAGTGATTGAACCATCGCAGCAAGACACGAAAAAATCTCGGAGTCCTCCTGCTGAGACTCTTCTTACAATCTGGAAACACGCTGAGAAGCGAAACTCACTCAGCCGCAAAAAGCTCACGAAGGTAACACTTTAATCTAAGCACATTCCAGTTTATCTTCCAGCTTCTTACTTTGGTTTTGCAATGACATTCAGTATAGTAGGAAGGAGCCTGCAGCCACTCACCACTAGGGGGGGCTGCAGCACCTGCACCCCCCCTAGTGGTGAGTGGCTGCAGAATGTTGTAGCTTTATTTCTGAACCAACTGTTGGCCAAACTTTTGTTGGCGTGAATACAAAAAAATACCATTACTTTGTAGACTGTGGCTGGATATAAAGTGTATATTTTATTTTTAAAAAATATTTGAGATTTGTATTAGTTTGAACACCAGACAAAATATCTGTTACTGTAAATTCTCTAATATAGGCCGGTATTAGCAGCTGGTTCTCTAACATTGTTAGTGCTGTTGGTGGGTAAATAAAGACTGGTCTCTAATACATTATTAGAACGAATGTTTTTAAATGTCTAACTGAATGCAAAAATATACAGACGACACTGTTTAGCTCATTAGAAAGCCACCAGAGGACTTAAAATATCAAGGCATGACTACTGTGGCCTGGTGTACGGTGGCCTACTGGGGAAAACACGATGTAAACAGCAAATCACCGGTAGGCTAACGTTGTTAGCTAACGTTGTTAGACTACCATTGTTTACCATGGAAGCTGCAGAGCTTGTTGTAGAGGCTGATACGAGTGATGAGGAGATTACAGGAGAGATGAAGAGAGATGAAGAGAAGGATTATTTTTTTATCGGTTAAATTTTAATCTATGTAAATTCTGTTTACAGAATTTCAGGATCCCATGCACCATAATTTCAGGTACGACATGAGTTTATTTTCAACACTTGATGTATTCTGCACTTGTAATAGAAAAAAGCTTTAATGTTTTTATTAGTAGTGCTGCTAGTTATTTTTGGTTGTCAGTGGAGTTTACTCGTTAAATTCAGTTGTAATAACAAAATGACGTGTACAGTTTGTGTTTCGATTCTTAATTCTTGAAAAAGTGCTGGGCATTTATTATTCTGTTGTGTCCCTAATGTTTAGTGTCCTCCAGAGGGCGCTACTATTGTTCTACTATGCTGTTGCAATAGTTACTTTTGACTTTTGAGGCTGTACGTTGAATGACAGAGAATAAATAGATAAAGGATGGTGCTAGATATGCTCCACTTTGTGCTGTCTACATGGTTAATTCTTAATGTTTAGGAAGTAATTTACTATGTACTACATAACACATCCCCCTGCTATACACACACCTTACATAAAAGATAATGTCATTTTTATTTTTATTTTAACACCCTCTTCGCCCCACATAAAACTTCTTCCCATGCACCTGGTGACATTAACAATTTTATGGAGAAAAGGTAGGAGACCTTTGATGTGTTGCCCTATTGACTCCACTCTAAAGCCCACTCATGTCTCCATATAACCCATTTAAATTACACAGTAAAAGCAGACGAAATAACCTGATCACAGCACTCTCATTATACTTTTTTATACCTTTTTTACTCTGGTTTTTATCTCTTAAGAATTTCTTTTAATGGTTTGAGACTCTCTTTCTGAAACCAACACAACTGGCTCTAAATGCCATTTTTTTTTTTACCACTGACTGCCTATTTGACTTGACTGATTTTGAGGTTTACTATAAATCCAGATGGAAAGTTCTGACGAGTGCTGTGAAGCATGATATTAGATCCTGAGCTTCACAGTAGGAGGCATCAGAGTCCTAAGAACCTCTGAACATCTCTGACCCGTCGGCTGTGACCAACAGCTGCTCTCACCTGGAACAAACCGCTGCTAAAAGGGAGAATGATGCTAAATGGTGAAGAGAGGGTCAGAGGACTAAACCTGCCTTTAGGACACTGTCTACAGATTACTGAACGCTTTGGGAACTCTGATGGATCTGAACTTACAGCGAACCAGCCATAGATCACTGGACAACACAATGACATCACTGAAAGTCCAGGCAAAGAGACAGAAGCTCTAGATAGACTTGTACTTGCAGGAACCCGGATGTTCACACACTAAAGACTTTAGTGTGTGAACATCCGGTTTCCTGCAGGTACTTTTCTTAAAAAAAGGGGCGGAAATTTAAATGAGATTTCACACTATTCAGCCCTATCAGTAAACTCATTTTAAAATAGAAATAAGAATTTCAGAAGGGCTGAAATCTGCCTGGTCTGAGGGTTTTGTGTCACAGGCTGGTTGGAGTCATTTTACTGCAGTATATGTCCTGGTTTCAGGGCTCAAGCCTATAAAAAGAAAATTGCCCACATATACATTTGGACAATTATTCATTTCTAATAACGAGCCTTACACTCCATGGTGATAACACAATTTCCTGCTCTTCAATAACTCTTAATGCATTTAGTGCTGCCTCGGGCTACATTCTTCATTTATAGATGAAGTTTCTCTTCACACATATAATTTCGTCCTCTGACTGTCCTCCTGTCTCTCTGTCTCCTCCTGTCTCTCTGTCTCCTCCTGTCTGTCTCCCTCCATCTCTGTCCATTGGCTCCTTCCCTCTCTTCTTTCTCCCACTTCTCTTTTGTCGTTCTTCCTGGTCAGTGTCGGTCATTTTTCTCTTCAAGGCTGCTTCCAGTCACAGCTGCCACTCGCCTCCACCAATCTCCTGCTGACAGCAGCCAGGCTGATCTGAGCCAACTATTTCTCTACAATGATATTTTAGTCTGGAAATTACATTCGAAAAAATTTGGGTTGTCTAAAATTTGAGACAATACTGTGTTCAAGTGTCTTCAAGTACACTTATAGTGTTTTTTTTTTTTTGGAGTCACTCAGCCCAAAAAGCAATTTTCGTTAGCCCAGTTTAACTTTGGAGGAGTTTCCAAAGGCTTGTGTGATGCATTCTTGCAAATTATTCCAATTTCCTGCAGTTAAAAGAGTTTGATGAATCCAACATGGAACACTTCCAGAGAAAATAAATTCTTCCCGCCAAAACTGCCTCCAAAGTGCTGACACACTGAGGATTTCAGTTTTATGCTGTCATAGATGAGGAGCTCAAACCCACGAAAAGAAGGTCTAAAAAACACTAACTGCCAAAGAAAATTATTTTGACTATTTGAAGCTTCCAAGACCCTGACAGGAGAGAATGTGACTGACAGTTCTGCTACATAAATGTCAGATTAACATTCTGATTTAATGGAAGAAATTAATTTGTCTCATGAAGAGTGAAAGGTTTTTCCAGGCTGGGAATTCTCCTTGAATGGGTCAAAACTCCTTATATTTGGCTCTTTAGCAACTTTCTTCAACAAGAAAAGTCTTTGGTCCGGAGCAGGTGGCGCACACATGACCTCACTGAGCTTATTTGATGAACACGGCCTCCTCCTTTAACTGGAAACAGGATTTAGGGACTGAAATTCATCCCCCCACCCCTACATTGTGGGGATTCAAAGTACTACTTGGGCTATTGTGAGCTTGTGGCTCCTTATCTGTGATTTCTATTGAAGTGGTTTTCCTCAAACCCGGTATAAAGTCGTCTTGTTTTAGCAATCTCAGAATCAGGGAATATGTTTGTGAACAGTTCACCAATGTCTTCATTGCTGTTATATGACTGATTTGTGTGTAATGACCATAGAACCTTTACTTTTAGTGTTGGCATGGATCCAAATGCTGTCTGAAGATCGATAGAGAGAGAGGTTGGTCACCTGGGGCCGGACGCAGATGCACTTTTTAAATAAACACTATGCATAACACTAAATTACATTGTGTTGCTATGGAGCCACTGTAATCTAAACCTTTTTTTCCAAAATAAAAAGTAAGTAAGTAAGACTGAACTTTATACTAAATATTATATTATACATAATCTTTTTTTTTAGACCTGTCAAAATTGTCAGTCAGTCATTTTCTATACCTGCTTATTCCTCATTAGGGTCACAGGGGTCTGCTGGAGCCAATCCCAGCGTGTTACGGTGAGAGGCAGGGATACACCCCAGATGGTCGCCAGCCTATCGTGGGGCACACACACCATTCACTCACACACTCACACCTACGGGCAATTTAGAGTCGCCATTTAACCTCAGCATGTTTTTGGACTGTGGGAGGAAGCCAGAGTACCTGGTGAAAACCCACGCAGACACGGGGAGAACATGCAAACTCCACACAGAAAGGTCCCAGACCCAGGACCAAGGAGGTTTTGAACCTGCGACCTCCTTCAACAGCACTAACCCCTGCACCACCATGTCGCCCCTGTCAAAATTGTATTTTAGACATTTTATATATATAAAGTTGTGCTTTACATGGGCAATTTAGAGTCTCCAATTAACCAAAGCATGTCTTTGAACTGCAGGAAGCCAGATAAAACCCTCAGACATGCAAACTCTACACAGAACTGTCCTAGCTCTAAGATTTTAACCTGCAACCTACTTACTGTGAGGCAACAGCACTAGCCACAGCACCACTGTGACACCCACTGTGAACAACATCAGAAAGTAATTGCATGTACTCTAATCCAGAACAGAACTGCAGATTATATGCACAGTTAATGTTTTGTAGCAGTAGAGTGAAAGCATAAGTCACCTGTCCTCATTTATATGCTCATTTCAGGCTAAGCTTTTATTTTCCCTGTCCAAAAAATACATTTTACATCCTACGTATCATCTGCTATTATGGATGGAACATCAAACTGAGCCAGCTTTAATGAAGTCTCGGATGATGAAACCTTGTACAGAACATGATGCTCTTGAACTGTTGACACCTGAGTGGAACGCTGTCAGATCCTTTATTCCTGCACGTCCTGGTCTGTCTCATTAAAGGTCAGACTCACACTACACTGACCGCAAAGCTCAGACAGACACAGAATATGAAATACACAAATAGGTTCGTGGCCTCGTTTACCCTTTACCATCACCACCTACAAAAGGTCAAGCAATCATATGACAATTCAGCATTTTTATGAACAGCTGCTCTGTTCATCAGAACTCTGGACTCTCGCAATGCTTGACATCAAAATGTCACCAATCATCTGATGATTTAGTACCTTTGTAGATGACCTGCATGGCCACAATGAATTTGAAGTGTGATTTTTCTACAAGCTGAATATCAGCAAGAGGGTTTACTCTGCTGTAATGACTAGGGCTGAAGCCAAATTAGTAAATGTAAAACGGTTTAGTCAACCAAGTTGTCATTGGTCACTCACAGGAAGATAAAAACCCTCAAACAGTAGGTGAAAACCTAATAGAGCTGGACCATGCATGAAGTTAGAGGGCTCTTAATTTGAAACAACAGACACAGGAAGTAGCAAGAAATGGTGCCACCTGGCTGAAGCAGCCACCTATGGGTCCAGACAAAAAGTTGCTTGTCTATGTCACACATAAAATCATCCAGAGTGTAGAATCTTCTGAGCATAAAAAGGAAGAAAGTGACATCATGCAAAGACTTTCCTGTCATTCATCAACCTCAAGCATGATTTACTATCTGAAAGGGGTAAGTATCTTATCATTAGCCACGTAACCTCCTTGATGGTTGAAACATTCAGATTTTCCATCAGTGTTGTCATAACCAAGTCGCTTCATGTCTATGCTTGTAAAACTGATAATTTAAAAGCTCATTATCATGGTTTCCTATTTCTCTGTAATGTAGCGCAGTATTAACAAAGTAACTTAGAAACATTCTTTCTCCACCGTGCAACTCAAAACATTCACTGATTGCCCCTCCCCCCCAAAAAAATGTGTTTAAATTAACTAATGCGTTGATTCAATAGCTACTAATTAACTAGGAAAACCTTTGGTGGAGAAGGCAGCCCAGGTGTCTATGTTCTTCTCAGTAACTGGAGACCTGTTTGTTTAGTTCACAAGTGTTTAAATTGTTGTCTACAGGAGCCAAACAGCTGAGTGTGGAATTAATGGAGAAGCTAATGACTCTACTGAATCAGAGTGGCTGTCTGCGCCTCAGTGGCTGCAGGTTCAAAGGGTTAATGGATTATTTTTCCTACAGGACCAGAAAGGCAAGTGGTGATGTGGTAATCCAAAGAGAGGAGAGGAAACAAGGGGAGAGAAGAGGAGAGATTCCTGATTGGATTTAGAAATTGAACAAGACCATGACGGTGTGTACCATGATCTTCATCTGTTATATCTTCATATTCTATCTCTTCCTTAGGTGCAACCTGCAAACACATTTTAATTCTCCTTATTATATTAAATCGCAGTTGAGGTGCAGCAAGTCATTTATTCACAGTTACACGTGTTTATGTTCTAATGGGACTAATTAGCTGCTTAATATACCCTTTTTGTTACAGCAGAATTAATTAAGGCCCTGATGTAAGTAAAGAGAAAAAATCTCCAAGTAAATCTGTTTATTTCTGTAATGAACACATACTGAAATGAAAACTGGCAGTGTTATGCTGTCATCTGGCAACTTAAAGTCTTAATTGTGATTAAATGAATGTTGTGTACAGTGACTTTGAATTCAAGTCTGGCCTCTTATGAACCCAGGGCCTCATGGATATAAATGAGATAATTAATGAGGTCTTTGGTTTGTATTTTTTAAACTCATAATTCTTGAGTTAATAGCTACACATTTCTACATTTCCTTTCTTTTACGCCCATGCTATACAGTTTTTACTTTTGCCTTGCAAGTTAATTGCCTTTGACAAGAAACATATATTTTTGTATGATATTATTATGAGAAGCATTTTCAATCCATTTCATTTTGTAAGTAAATTTGAAAGTGACACTTGAATGTTCTATTAGTACTGAAAAATTTGAAAAATACTCTGCATTTCTGTTTATAATTATCTTAATTACTATTATGCTACTATTACATAATATTGCCTATTATTATTATGCCTAAAGTTATCCATATATGAATATGCAGAATCTTTAGGCAAAGGACAATTCATTTCTGTTTGTAGTCTGAGTGGTATTGACCAAGCATATTTAAGCAGGTTGTGTTTGCATGCAAGTGACAACTCTGTGTGGAGAGATGAGATATTGGCCAAATGGTATCTCTGACCTATGTGAGTCTGTTGACAATTTAGCTTTTTATTATTTTGTACTGGATTGTAAAGGAATTCTTGGAGCATGTATCCACTGGCTCAATGGATTTACAGAAATATTGGAGGTTGCATCCAATTAATGCTTATTTACTGAAAGTAAGCTACGTACGTAATGCTAATGCTTGGAAAATACTTGCTATACTTTTGCTTTTGTCCTTGGCTTTGTAAAACTTTGGGGAAAATAAAGAAGCCAAGCTGGTTGGTTACTACAGTATGATCTGTCAAATTTTGACAAGATGGGAAACAGGATAATTACGCATCAGGTTGATAGGGTCAATGGCAGCCTGTCGCTATAACAACACAGCAGAGATGTGCAATGTGAGCTATTATGGTATCCAACCAGGTTTCCCATCAGCAGCGCTGTACTGGTCTCAGTCATATTAGCTGTATAGAAGTGTGAGTCTCTCTCAGCTCTGTGTAATTATCACCCATTTGACACAGTCTGAGCATCTCGTACGGAATATGAATGAAGGAGATAAAAATACTGAGATCACAGCAAACCGAAGCCTTGTACCTGAAAGAATTAACCACGCTTCATCTCCCAACAATGTCCTGGTTGAACCCTCGCTAACAGACAACAATTATCTCGTTTGTAGCCGCGGTGCCACCTCTCCCAGCTGGTAAATTATTTCCTTTGAGATGTGAATTCCTGCTATAATTCCGAAATATCAGAGTGTCAGTGTGTTGCAGGTTTGTAGAGGCTACATGGCCCAAAGCCCAGACCTGCAATGGATGTGAACGGCATTTAGGGATGCAGCTAATAGGAGTTCAATGATTTGTGTGTGTGTTTTGGATTTTAATGCTGACTCTCCGGGGAATTCGTTTCCCAGATATCAGAGGTCAAGTCCAGGCAGTTTGTCATCACATCCTGTTTACTGACCTTTGTAAAGACATGGGAAGAATCAAGCCATTTAAACATACTCTTTAGCCTTGGCATTCTTAAGTTATGGTAATCCAAAAACACACACTCGTAAATTAAAGGCAATCCTTTCATTTCAGCTCCTTTCAAAGGCTGGTATGTGACAAAAGAAAGAAAATTGCATTGGAAGTAGCTGAAGGAAAGCATGTGAATTGTTGAGGCAGGTTGAGAAATCAAAAGACATGTTGATGGACACATACATGATGATTTCCACTGTCGAATGTACGCCTCATATACAGTGTTTCATTAGATAAAAATATATAAAACCCATAAATACAAGGATCTGTCTTTTAATTCCATCCAGGGATGTTCCATACTGTTCGGGAAATATTTCACAGTTTTAAATTATAGTTTATTCAGATTTCAAAATATAGAGATATTTATACCAAGAATATACTTGAATATCTTTGCATGAATTACAGTTAAAAAATATATATTTTATACTGTTCCTTTATGCACAACCTCCTTTCAGCCTTTTTATGAAATGCTGATTGTTCAGCTTTCTGTCTGCTATGTTAACAGCAGTTGGATGATGTCACTTTTTTTCTCATACTTTAGTCTAAGTGTCAACTTCTGAGTTAAATGTTTGCCATGTCAGAACTTATTCGACAATGCTGTTTGCATCGCCCATGAAGTGCATTAACACTTTATCGAAAAAAGGCAGAAACCACCTTAAAAAAGAAAAGAAATGCACCAGAATACATCGAAGGAAAGGATAAAAGGGTTTTTGTACATGTAGTAACACGTCTATTTGAACGGTCACCGAGACACAATCATCATATCAAATTGATTTGTCCTAGAAAGTAACACCCTGTATTACCAGCATCAATCACGAAAAACTGCTTGCCAACAACCAACAAACACTTCCACCATGATGGCTATAATTGGTACTATAGGTGGCTGCGTTTCAATAAAAACTCTTCCCGATGAGGGTTACAATAGCTCCATCTGGAATACAACCAACCACAAAGAGATGACAAAAGAAATTCAGCACTTTCAAAGTGCTGTCAGCTACAGTAATGGGTTTCACTGAGAGCAACAGAGACAGAGAAAGAAAGAGACCTAGAGGCAGGAGAGCAAGGAAATAAGGGGAGGAGACAGACAGTGAAAGAAAAGACATTGAAAGAAGGATGATGAACATTCAGCCAACTCGCATGTAACATATAGTCCAATAAGGACATAATGAAAGAGCAACAAAGAAAGAGAGAAGATAGAACCAGAGGAATAAAGGTGACTATTGTCCAACATGTCAGCTTCAGGTGTCTTTGTGCAAATAAAAGACATGCTGTGAGTTGGGCTGTTGAATGGAGTCCCTCTGGGATTCACACTCACACACATTTACTCCCTCTGATGTTTATCAGGGTTGAATCTCAGTCATTTAATCCAGAGCGGCTCCTCTGATGAGCCCACAAGCAGCGCAGTCATTGTCATGTAAGAGCCACTTGCACGACAACATTTGTTCTTTAATGGCATGTACTTGCTGCGTGTGTATTGCTGTGCATGTTACACATCACTGTGACTCAGCCCTGGACAAAAACGACATGTTATCCAATTGTACACTTAAAAAGATGAAAGACAAACAATTGTTTAACTAAATCCATGATTATGATGATTATGTAAAGCGATGACTAAACCAACAGATTAAATATTGTGCTACAGCCTCACAGAGAACATTCTGCTTAATGTTTCCCTCCATGGTGAAATGTAGTTTCAGAGTATTAGGACCGGGCCAAAAAAAAAAAAAAAAATACAGACAAAAAAAATAAAAACACAGGTGTTATTATTTTTTTGTCTGTGCATTCAGATCTGCAGCAGAATATCTGTTACTAAATATTTTGGATAGTATGTAAGCAGTAACTTGTTTGTAACTTCTTTCTCTTATATTTATACAGTCATATGTAACTAAATGCCTGAAATTTCATTTTGAAGTTTGCAGAACATTCATTCGTTCATCTTCTATACCCACTTATTCCTCATTAGGGTTACAGGCGTCTGCTGGAGCCAATCCTAACGCCTCACAGGTGAGAGGCAGGGATACACCCCAGATGGTCGCCAGCCTATCATGGCGCACACACACCCTTCAGTCACACACTCACCTATGGACAATTTAGAGTCTCCAAGGAGGAAGCCAGAATACCTGGAGAGAACCCACACAGACACGGGGAGAACATGCAAACAGAAAGTTCCCAGACCAAGGAGGTCTTGAACCTGCAACCGTCTTGCTGTGAGGCAACAGCGCTAACCCCTGCACCACCATGTCACCTTGTTTGCAGAACAGAACAGTTTCTCACTTTTATCCAGACACACCCTAAAGATGTGTTAAAGGCTTGATGAGAGGTTACATGTGCCTCCTACAGGCAGGACAAAAGGGACAAATTTCCATCCCTAATCAAGTGGGATATTGTGTATGCTGTGAATGTGTAGATATTTTTGAAATAAATGTTTGTTATAATGTTTCTTAAATAATGGTGATTCTACTGTGGGACCATTATTTGATAGCTGAAGTGTACTGTCAGAATGTGCTACCTATAGTGGGAGTGTTATTTGATAGAAGATATAACCTGGTCAAAATTAGGTACCTTTACCTAAATTCATATAAATAATTAAAACCAGGGGTGATTTTAGCATCTGGTCTTAGGGGTGCTCAGCCCCCAATCCAGAAATTATCAGCAGCTAATAACTAGAGCAAAAAGCAGAACCCTACACAACTCTAGCGGCAAGCAGTTGAATGAACATGCCAACCAATCAGAAGAGATGTAGCTGATAAGTGAGCTGGTCACAAGCCTTGTTTTGAAGCATGGTTGCCAGACACACAGGGTTGCCAGATTGGCCGGTCGCAGCAGAGTATTATGCAGGGACAGAGCAACATAACTGTGCAGTTACACTAATTTTCTATGTTTTTCGCATAATATATATATATATATATATATATATATATATATATATATATATATATATATATATATATATATATATATATATATATATATATATATAATAGAATAACACTACTCTTGAAATGGAAGACCTACACATATTCATGTAAATGATTTGAAATTTGACATAACTAAGGTATAAAGTATGATCACAGTGTGCAAACAGCATAAAACATATATGTGATCAAAATATAACATAACATCACATGATGCAACATAATAAGGCAAAGTATGGTAGGAATCCCTTCCCTAATCTCATACATTTCAGATGGCTGCTTGGCAGGAGATAAGGAACCTTAAAGGAGGAGACTTGTATCTGTTCCTAGTCGTGCCTCCTCTCTCTTCACCCTCCTCGTTGAACGAGTGCTGAAGCCTTTTGTAGGCAGAGAAAGATGAGGCTCTGGTGAAGGTTAGAAGTTCAACTGCAATCACAGCTCTTCAAGCTTTTGATTACATTTTAGAAACAAAAATCTCCAGTTTGTCTGACTGACAGAGGGTTACTCCTTGAGATTCTTTTCCAAAGAGGCTCTGATTGAGAAGATTTACTGTCATCATCATCTTGGAGAGTAACACACGTACACACTCAGTCTCTGAAACTGTCCATCACATGGCTATGAAATTTGAAGTCAGCATGCTCAGACTGTGAAATGTGATCAGTAATGGCAGTGTACGATACATAGCTGTGCTGAGTTGTATTGATGCTACAACTAACTCTGTCACACCTTCACCTTCAATTGTCTCTCTCTGATATTTACTCTCTCTCTCCTGCCTGAAACTACTTTGCTCGCCTCTCTGCTGTGTGCCAAACAGAAGTAGCTTCACGGGAAAATAAAGCAGCTAAACTTGATTCATTCACTTCTCTTTTGTAGTCGACTTTCTCTCTTGGATTCAGTAACAGATGGTGACAATGAGCTTGGCTGCACGTTTTTTAAAGTAGTCTGCATGTCCTCCCCATGTCTGCATGGGTTTTATTCGGGTTCTCTGGCTTCCACAAACATACTGAGGTTAATTGAAAACTCTAAATTGCCTGTAGGTATGAGTGTGTGAGTGAATGGTGTGTGTGCCCCATGGTGGACTGGTCACCAGGCTGGGGTGTATCCCTGATATCGCCTGCTGGGATCTGCTCCAGCAGAACCCTGTGACCCTGGAAGTGCGTTCAACAAGTGAAAATGAGACCGAATGATTTTCTTGTGGTGCTGTGTTAGCCTGCTGCTTTTATATAGGTATCACAACATTAGCAATCATCAAAACATTCAAAACATAATTAGAAGGTTTAGAATGTAAGAAACTCATTTTGGTCACCTGCTCAGACAAATTATTGTTGCTAAGCGATGTGTATTTTCGCATCTCTCCAGTAACAGAAAGTAAAGTATGCAGCCAGCAGGAGTCGGATTAGTTCGACATAAACAAGGTGGCCTGATACATGGAATGCCTCCTATAGGAAAAACACCTCAAGTATTAAGCTTCTGTGACTATTTCTGATGTATACATAAATAAGTGTGTGATACTCCATAAATAAATGTGGGTGTGAACTATATGTGAAGCTCAGTGCCTGAGGAGCAGCATTAAACCTGGTATGTGCTGTGAGATTACAGCTCCTGAAGCTCTTCATGTGCTTTGGTTTATTCACATGCATCTAAAGCATTAATACTGCACATTTATGCACTTTATATGCTCAGAGCTCAGAGCTGCCCCCTCTGAATAATGTTCTGCCCCACTATTCCTCTCTATTTCTGACCTGTAACTGTATAATGTTACAATAAGGCAATTATGCTCTCGTCTTTACTACAATAGCATCACTCATTGGGAATATGAACACTCAATATTGAAATGAGTATCACTGTGTTTTTCCTTTTTGTTTTACTGAGCCTGGGAGAAGCCATAGAACAAATCCAACTAATCTATGCTCAAAGACTTCTATATCTATTTCTCTATGTTCTCAATTGAATAAGTTGTCCACTCAGTTTAATAATGTGTATCTGATCTTCATTTAACGTATCTCGGCACATTAAGAATTATGTGAAATCATATAAAAGATTCACAGACCTCCAATTGTCCCTATTAATGAGACGACAGCAATCAAAAATTAAGAGATATTCACAATTTACAGTAACTGGGTTTCCATCCAAATGTAGCTATCGAAATTTTAAAGCACATTTTGTGAAATTCGCAAAAAGACTACGAAATCCAGAAGAATACGAAATGTATCCATGACAACAGTTGACACTCAGTGGACACCCAACAGATGATCATGGATAATTTACTAATGAACCTGTCGGCTATGGGGAGAACATTAGCTACAATTTTTCAGTGTTTACAGCCTATAAACCCATACTGAAGAGGAAAAGTAAATGAGGATTCTTCGAGTGCTGTCAGATAATGATGGCTGATAATTTAATAAATTTGCACTATTTAAAATTCATTGTCCAATAATGTAATAAAAATGCTTAAACAATAATGTTATAACTTTGGGTATATACGTAATACGTAATAAATATAACATTGTTGGCCTGGTGAAGAACATTTTTTTTGCAAATATAATAACTGAGCCAATAACATAATAAGTTATTATATTATTGGCAAAAAGTTATTACCTTATCAGTTCAGGACTTTTATTAGGTTTATTAAGGTTTTATTAAGGACCATTATTACTTTATCAGCTGCTACCTTCCTGTTATTGATACGCTGACAAATCCGTTAACTCCAAGTGTAAAAAATTCTTTGTAAATGTTCTAACTTTTTTTTTCAACTTTCTGGCATTTCCATCTAGGGAATTTATTAGCAATTTTTGAAATTGCCAATGGATGGAACCGCAACTAGTGACATAAACCAGCGAGAAGAAGCAAAACCTTACATTTGAGCATGTAGAAAGATTCTTAGCATTTCTGCTTAAAATATAGATCAAAAACTATTAGATTAGCCAAAGAGTTGTTGACTCATTTTCTTTTGTTTGAATAATGAAATAATTGACTAATCATTTCATGGCTAATATATTTTTTTTAATTTTATTTTATTTATCTAATCTCAACAAAGCTTTCTGTTAAATGTGATTTTAAAACAAAGCAAAACCTGAGACTCAACTCAACAAAAGTTATTCACAAGGACTCACTGTTGCGTTAACCTGAGTCCTTGAGAAACTCACATTCACTGTCATGACAAGGCATTTTGGAAAACATAAAAACAGTAATATGAAAGAAAAAAATATTCTCTGAGCCAGCAGGTACTTGCAGATAAGAGTTTCTGTTGTTTTGGTTTTATCTGGATCCCTGTCAAGTTCAATATGGTAGAAATTCTAGTAAAATCTTTTTAATATTTTCCTTGTGGTGAAGTCAACACTTGAGAACAACGGGATAACTATTTATCTCTTTATGACCCTATGCTCAGAGACCGCTCGTGGTTACAGTGATTTACAATTTTTGAAAAGCCTATTTTAGAAAACCATTGAGTGCTGACTCCTCTTAACCCAGCCAGTAATGGCTGCAAGTGATCAACAACTGCTTCCATTTGGAATCTTGCATTTCCAGCAGTCTGCTAGGTTAAAATAAATAAATAAATAAATAAATAAGGTTATTTATTTATTTGCTCTGATAATGTGGATGTGGTAGGCCTGGCCAGAGTAAAGGTTTTTAGGAGGCAGACTCAAAGTATAGTCTGCCTCCTATATATATATATATATATATATATATATATATATATATATATATATATATATATATATATATATATATATATATATATATATATATATATATTATATATATATATATATATATATATATATATATATATATATATATATATATATATATATATATATATATATATACACAGATTAACTGAAGAGAACTGAACTCCTGAACCTGAACAAAAACACTGAAGGAACACTCTCCTGCACAGCTGGCGTCCTCTCACTCTGACAACACACACTCTGCTGACTACTACCTGCATGCTGTGAAGCTAAGACCGGATCCACCTGGACCCAACCACACAGCAGGGAGACTCAACTGCTTTGGGGACAGATACAAATCTATAATTATTAATCTTCATTAATCACACCATGGATATTCCCATCATCATCTGAAACACATACACACCTGTCATTAAATGAATCACAAAATATCCAAAAACTATACACATAACACACTCACCCAATGATGCCATTCAGGGTATAAAGGGAGAGTAAAGTTTCCTCCTTTTGCCCCTGGAGCAGATAGTGAGTATAAAGAAACTTAAAGCAACTGATTCGAAAGAAAAGATAATTAACCAATAAACTAAACTGAATCAATAAACGTATATAATTTAACATTACCTGTGTGTGTGTTTGTTTTATCCAAAATGATGTGAATGATTTGTACTGAAATATAAAATAGAAACTCAAACCAAACCCGGGATATGCTGTATCTGCACAATATTTGACAGAGGTGGAACAATGGATAAACTACACAAACATGAATAAAATGTAAATGGACCAAATGATTATTTATTTATGTAGTGATTTCATTATAGGATTTATGATGAAGATGTAGCCTACATATGGACTAGGATTCAATCAGCCTTGGCTTCTTCCTACTGCTTCTAAACCTATCAGATTTTATAATTATTATTAGGTTATCTGTTTATTTTTTTGTTATAAATGGTTTCTTATTTTATTCTTCAGTTTTACCTCATCTGTTGCAGACCACTTTTTGACCTGGCTTAAAAAGTCATTCATAGAAGAGTTTGTTCTCATCTTGAACCGAGCATCTGCAGATGAATTCCACACCTGAGATGTAGTTAGCAAGATATGAGATGAATAAATGCATGTTTTATTACCTTTGTCACTATCTTGACTGTACGGGAGAACATCTGGTAGAGATCTGCACTTATCTAGTCTTATTTTTTTCATATTTTCATTTAAAGGAGGTACAGTAGCACTGTTTAAACACACACCCACCACCCACCCACACACACACACACACACACAAACGGCAGTGTGGGAGTGTGTGACTTGATGCAGGCTTAATTAATGATTTGTTAAGCGATGGGGCATTTAACAGAGAGCAGGGAAAGTATAAAATCCCAGAAGAGGAGTGAAAGCAGAGCTGAAGCGTCTGTTCTTATAATGCGAGTCTAAACTTGCCGTAACATAATGTTTTCCCATCTCTCCGCTCCGTGAATCCTCCTCTATCTCAGTCACTCCCTTTTTTTTCCTCCTTGATCTCCGTTTCAGATCAGCACAGCAGGGAGCCTGCAGCACGCAGCTGGTGGTGATACAGTAAAATGTGGAGGAGGGGAGCTCTTGTTTCTGCAGATTGTGCTCTCGGCAGCTCCTGTTTCATTACAAAGCAGAGGTTTTACCTTTCAAAGAAGTGGAGAATGAGGAGCAGATTCACTCTAAAGTTTGCTTCAGTTTAAACTTTTGTCAGCAGATCATTTCTGCAACTGGGCTCCTGCAGGCAGCACAGGTTAATGAGCAGAATGTGACTTTAAACAGGATCTATTAGTCATGTACCTAATTATTTTTCTTTAGTAACTATGAACTATTTTTTATGTTTACTTATCAAAAAAGTGCAGAAAGGTTCTGATAAGAGCTTCATTAGCATCAGAGAACAAAACCAGGTAATTTGCCAACTAGTATCCAAAACAAAACCAGATATCACAACCAATTTTTATCTAGGAGACACACTGTAGATCTAGCAGGAAGAGTTGAACTTGACACAAGAGGCTGCAACAATTAGTTGATTAATGGATTAGTAGTTCATTCATCCACTCATTCATTCATTCAGTCATCTTCTATATACGCTTATTCCTCATTAGGGTCATTGGGGTCTGCTGGAGCCAATCCCAGCACATTACAGGCGAGAGGCAGGGATACACCCCAGATGGTCGCCAGCCAATCATGGGGCACACACACCATTCACTCACACACTCACACCTATGGACAATTTAGCATCTCAAATTATCCTTATGTTTTTGGACTGTGGGAGGAAGAACAGAGGAGAACATGAGGAGAACATGAGGAGAACATGCAAACTCCACACAGAAAGGTTCCAGACCAAGGACCAAGGAGGTCTTGAACCTGCGACTTTCTTGCTGTGAGGTTAAATCAGTGATTAAATCAGTGTTTTGTTAATTCCTTACATGTCTTAGTCAGAAGCATTATGCTGCTTTTCTCTATTTCATATAATTGTATATCTTTCAGTTTTTGACTACTGGCCTGACAAAACATATAAATATACATATAAAGAAATGTGGGAAACAGTCAATTTTTAAATACAGTTAATTGATTAATCATGACAATCACAGGCAGATTTATCGATACTCAAATTTCTTAAGGAAATATGTAAGCAGTCCCGGTAAAATAAGAATAAATTGTGTGTTGTTTGAAGTCATCACTGAACCAGACAGTGTCAGCGTGGCTCTTCTCCGCTGTCATTAACAAACCAGACGCAGCTCTGCTCTGCTCTCTGAGCTGCAGGCAAGTCATCCAATAAAGAAACAGGACAATTACACACATAATGAACACTGCTGAGAGGAGAAATCAAAATTTAAACTGCGGCCAGGTGTACTGCTGAATGAGAGTGAGTCGAATGTGCTAGAAGGTTTATGAAATTAGACAGACAGACAGAAGAAAAACTGCGACTGAATAAATGATCGACCTGAAGCGAGGTAAAAATTGTTCCGACTCGTTATGATTTCACATTCTCTTCATCAGCAGCAGGTTTCTGAATCAGTGGTGCACAGTGATGAAGACATTGACAGGGAATTAAAACGCAAAAAGGAGTCAAAGCAGTGGACTGTGATCTCATCAAACATTAGTACAGTTTTGAAGGTTTAGGGTTTTTGGTTTTACAAAGGCTTGTTACATTTTTATCTCATAGCTGCAGACATTTGCAAACTCGACTGAAGACAAAAGTTCTTTTATTGAAGAGCAGGAAGTTGTGATAGCTGCCTCATAACTCTGGCTGTCTCTCTCTCTTTCTCTGATGACCTTATTTTCTCTAAACTATAATTCAGAGGTCTGGTGTTAAGCGGCCTTTTGATCCAAACAATGTTATTAATCAGAGCCCAGAGGAGAGCAACCACTAATGACCTTTATAATGAGAGGGCTGGAGTCAAAATGCATCTCCTTCCCTCTTTCACCTCCCACCGCGCACTCATCCCCTTCAGCATCTGCCCTTTGTCTTCAGCTCTTTCTTTTTCTACATCTTCCATTTTCTCCCTGCCCTCCTCTCGCTTTTTATTTTTACATGATTATTCATTTCAAGTTTAAAATCTCCTCAGGGGGAAAACTGAGAGATTGAATGAGGAAATAGTTTTGAAGGGGTATAAAGAACTTGCTGATGCTTTAATCCACTGACAGTGTTCTTGCATACTGTGAGTGTGTTGTAGAACATGTATTCCCAGCGCAAAATAAACCCCCACAGCCTGATACCATCCACTGAACTTGACAGATCAGGCAGCTACAGTCTACATAACACAACTTGGACTTGAAGATGCTGAAGTATCCAATTGATTAGTTTTTCCTTTGATTATTTTTTTAAAAACATGATCCTGCCTTAGTCTTTAGAATCATTTCAAACTGCCAAAAAAGAAAAGAAAACATATGTAAAATCAAAAAGTTGCATTAATTTTCTTTTGTTGAGCAACACCCAGATATTTTTCAACAAAACACGCCTTCATTTTGAAGCTAAATGCTACAACTATAGTTATTATAACTACAGTTGTGTTCAAAATAATAGCAGTGTTTTTAAAAACATGAGTAAAGCCAAAATCCTTATGGTAACTTTTATTCCGATGCATTGGGAACACTTCATTTTATATCATAAATCAAAACGTTAAGAAAAATGTGTCAATTTACTTTACAGAAAATGAAAATGAAAAACTAATATTAGCCTGTTCAAAACAATAGCAGCATCAGTATTTTCTTTACGAACTCAAATATTTACTGCACAATCTAAAAAATCTTCAGGATTTAGCATTCCTGTGAAAAACATCATTTTTAATGTCAGCCACAAGTTGTCAATGGATGTGGGAATTTGGTTGGCCACTCCAGAAATTATATTTTGTTGTTCTGGAACCACCCTGCGACCCTAATGAGGAATAAGCAGGTATAGAAAATGACTGACTGTTCTGGAACCAATGCTGGTACCGATGCTGCTGGTTTACTGGTGTGTTTGGGGATGTTGTCTTATTGAGACACATTTCAATAGTATTTCCTCTTTGGGATAAGGCAACATGACCTCTTCAAGTATTCTGATGACATTGAACGCAACTGTATATTTGAATGATGTTCTTTAGCGACCATGGATGTGTTGAAATTCAGCTGCTCACTTATTTTATATTCAACATTTTTTACAAAGTCTTTCTCAGCATTCCACAGCGCTTGTTTTTTTATTTGTACTTCTTGTCATTAAACACGATGCATCGCATTTGAATACTGAGATGAATTGTTCCTTGTTGTTGAGGGTTTGTAAATTCCCTAACGACTACTTAGCTCACATATTCTCACACCAATCAAAAAGAGACAACTTGAAAAACCGACGGGAATGAAGAAAAGTATTCATTGTCAAACTAATTTGCATTTTAAGTAAATGTGAAATGGAATTAAGAAGATACACAGAGTGTCAGAATGAAACAATTACCGTTTTTGCTGTGAGAGGAAACAAAACATGTCACTGAGAGACGAACACAAACACACACATTCTGTCCATCAGAAGCTCCACCATGCACATCTATAAACACACTAATCCTCTTGCTGGAGACATTGTCCTGTTCATTTCCACTGTTTGGAGTCAAGCTCGTTCTTCATCCAATTCTGTCTCTAATGTGTAGGACACCAGCCAGGAATCCACACAGCGTGCAGCTTTATAAGTAAGAATACAGACCGCAGTGTCTCATTCCAGGAGACACGCATCGAATATTTAACACTTATACATAAAACTGATGATACATTCTGCTGTGTGAGCACCTGCTCTCCCACCATGTGTGTAGGTCTGTGCAATGTATCCATTTTTATTGTTCTGGTTCAGATGCAGAACATGATGCATTGGTCTGTCCAACTGAGCAGTTAATTAGTTCATGATAATGACAATTTCAAAGTAGAAACTACCTACAGGGCTGAAGCCAGTGTGGAAGAATCTTAAAGTGAAATTTACATTATTTTGGTCCTGCCTCCAAATGGAAAACATGTCGCTGACCATAAGCTGCAACTCTGGGCTTCAAAACCAACTCTGTTGTAAACAAAAACATAGCACTTGTAAGCATTTTACCGTTATCCAGAACAGTAAGAATGAACTGCTGGCTTTTTATATATATATTTAGCAATATTGAGCAATAATACTGGAAAAAGTGAGGGCGCTATTGAGTTTATTGTCCGAAATGTGCGACAAAATCACAAACAAGATTATCTATCAGGGCTTTAATGTCAGTAATTATCCTCCTATTTATGATGCAGTGTCTCCTGGGCACAGGGATAAGCATGTGGGTACATAATACCTTTGATGAGATCAGGGACCTTTTCAGTATGACAGGGGGTGTAATAAAAAAGCAAACAGAAATTGCCGATCAAGGGATCGAATGAGGTTTATTGGCCTCATGTTCCACGTGCAGGTATTTCTTTTAAAAATGTTCTTCTTTTGCGAAGTATATACAATAATATCTTCTCTTAGACAGCCAACATTATTATTAATGCAGGTTATAGGCCCAAAGAACTGCCACCTATAGGAAATATTGTGTATTGCGCATCCCAACAAACAGGTATGAAGGTATTAAGGGATAGAAAGTACAGACAGAAATACAGACGTTATTGACACATACTGGGGATGAGTGGGCCTTATAGCTTTGAGGAAAACCTGAAGTTTAGTTAAAGGTTTAGTTTAGTTAAACGTTGCCATAACAACTGGTACAAATTAAAATTCCACAGTCACACACAGAAACACCACAAAAAACAGAAGGTGATAAACTGTTTACTTCCACATTCTAATATAAGGCGAATACTAAATGTCATAGAACCTTAAAGGTAGGGTATGTAGTTGTTTTTCAGAACCACACTCATTCACTGATGTAACCTCTCTCAAGCTATTATTGTCTGACCAGAAACAATTCTCCATAGTTGTTCCTGACCTCACACATATATGACCAGTCTCACCCACCCCTCCTCCTCTCTCTCCCTCCTGCTACTGTCACAGGGTTGAATACACCTGTGGTACACTGCTCCCACGTGTGACCACAGCTGTGGGGCCCATTCAAGTTTCTGTTTCAGTTTACCTAGGTTCATATTTTGTATATATTGACAGTTGTCCAAAAGAAGACCATTGACACCGTGCACAAGGAAGGCACGACAAAAGGTTGTCGCTAAAGAGGTTGGCTGTTTACAGAACTCTGTGCCCAAAGACATTAATATGTTTCTTGAGGTCAAGTGTAAAGTTTCCACAGTCACTGATGGTTTGGAGTGCCATGTCATCTGCTGGTGTTGATGCACTGTTTTCTTAAGTCCAAGGTCAACTCAGCTGTCTACCAGGAAGCTCCTTCTACATCTGTGTGTCCAATAGAAAATCTATAGGGTATTGTGAAAAGGAAGATGTGATACACCAGACCCAACAATGTAGAAGAGCTGAAGGCCACTATCAGAGCAACCTGGGCTCTGTAACACCTGACCAGTGCTAAAGACTGATTGCCTCCATGCCACACAACATTGCTGTAGGAATTCTAGGGAAAAGGAGCCCCAACAAGTATTGAGTGTTGTACATGCTCATACTTTTCATGTTCATAAAAATAAAAAACTTTTTTCATGATATTCTAAATAAATGACCAGCATATGTGTATATTCCAGGAAATTTCATGGCTGTCAAATTTTACAACAAAAAGCTGATTAGTTTAGCAGAGCGATTGTGTGTATCTTCAGACAGATGATTGCATTGGAAGTAGGAAATGAAAGATATAGTGTAGATAAGGAGTAAGCATGAAGAACTTACTCACTAACAATTCTAACAACATACAATTGTTGATGTAAGTTGATGATTTTTCTGTCTGCAAGAAGCCTTTGGCAGTTACAGTAACACAGAGAATACATCACTCTCTTTAATCAGAGCTCAGCATTCATCCTGTCTGTATGCTGAAACACATACACCAGAACAACCTCTAGTTACTGAAAAAGTACATCTCCCACTGGAGAGAAACACCTCCTGTTGTTGTTGTTGTTGTTGTTGTTGTTTTTGTGACCTTGGACTGTTGAGGAAGAACAAAATTCTTTTTTTCCCATCGACACTTGGACGGCAGCAGATAAAGAGTCCTCAGAGAGCCAGACGTCCAGGTTTATTTGGAGCTTTTCTCGTCATATGTCAGGCTGCTTGTTTATAATTTAATAGTTAAGTTGCACATTTGTCTCATTAGTTGCTGATGATTTTCCCAGATGACGGTTTATGAGGTTAATAAATAATGAGTCAGGTATATCTGCAGCAGCTGTGGTTCTCTTGTATCACCTTAATATGTTCATGTGAGAGAAAAGCAATAGCAGCTATAACATGTACATATTTCAGCATGTGGGATACCTCCATAGATTATTTATATTTTTATGAATTATTGATAGTAACTTACTGACCTGTTTCATTCCCATGACACAGGTGACAACAGACAAAGAAGAGCAAACTGCAAGAGAGCAAATGTATAAAGGTTCTGATTCTGCTTCACTGAGGGAGTATTTAATTATAAATCTTTACTCTGTGATTTAAAGTCATCAAACAGCTCTGTCCGCTGAGCCACGCCTGAGCAAACTCTAAAGCAGCCATTTAGTGAGCAGGATTTCCCTCTAAATCCACAGATTAAAACACGCTGGATTAAAATTGACTGAATGCATACAGAGCTGGAGTGTAGACTGTGTGGATGTTTAGTTTCAGTGTGAATGACAGACTTTGCTTTATTTATCATTGGCTATAATTAACATATCAGTAAATACACACAGCTGTATGTATAATAAACATTCTCCAATTCTGCTGATAACTCAACAAAAGTTTAGCTTCAGTTTGATGCATTTGTTTACTCCAGTCTTGCACTGTGTAAGAGAGATGTAAACTTTGTTTGGCACTCAGGGAGTTTTTGACCTCTAGTGGTGTAATTGAGCAATGTTTTTAGTGTATTGATGTCATGTTTGCATCATACACACAAGAGCATAAAAAGGCCATAAAAAACTGACATGCCGCTGTTGTTTTCACACTAATCCACTAATCGACAGCTCCTGGAGGTCAAACCCATTCTCACAGGTCGTTAAACACCTAAGTCTTGTCACACCCCTTTGTGTGTATGGACAAGGTGCCCTTTGGCTTCTGTGGGCCCATAATGCACAATTGAAAATATATTACACAGTAAGCAGTTTGTGCGTGTGTGTGTGTGTGTGTGTGTGTGTGCGTGCGCGTGTCCATATGTTTCAAAATGTTTTTGCTTTATATACTGCTTTATATATATATATGTTATGCTCACTGATATAAATATAAATATGAGCAATTTGAAGTAACACAACAAACATTTATTTATTCCTTTCCTTTTACTGCAGCAACAGCTAGTCGGAGGTTGAGGTGTCGCCAGAAACAGTGAAACAATGAGTGACTCACTGTGTAACTTGTTATTTGTTGGTTAGCTTCAGCTGTGACTTTTACTCTTCACTTCCTGTTTCAGACTACTTTAACGATGTGAGTTTTTAGTTAAAGGTGTGTTCACTTTTTACGCTCATGCCTTTTTTACCCATCACATACAGTACAGGTGCAACAGTTGCAGTGGAATAATCATTAATTTGCCTGATGATGTGTGTGTTTTTATGCACTGCTTTTTTATATAGCTGTTATTAGTATACTGCTAATGCTATTACTGTACTATTACTACAACTGCAATGTAAAACCTGCACTGCTCTTTTTATATATGGCTATTACTATACTGTAACTATACTGTTACTATTATTATACAACTATATTATATATATTATTATATATTAATGCTTATTGTCAATAGTATTATATTGCAACCATCAGTATGATTTCCATTATCTTGCCACTGCATCTTATCTACCCTTATCTTGTGTATAAATATTTTATTTATATTCTATTTCTATTCAATTCTATCTACCTTAGTTTTTTCCAATGTGTTTTCATTGCATTCATTGTACCAGACTGCTGCTATGACAACTGAATTTCCATTCAGGAAAATCATATAAATACGAATTACGAAGGAAGTCTCACTTTGCTGATGCTTCACTAGCATCTGAATTTTAATTAGATCAATATTTTTGCAATTACTACAGAGGCCAGGACATCAGGCCTGGTCAGTCCCTTACTAGCCTCTCAGTGATATATTATGTTTTCTGATAGTGACCTGCACCATGTTTACAACAATTAACACTATCTCCATGGATATGTTATGAACACTAACTACCTTGTGGCCATGCATGTTTTTATCAAATGTCACCAGAGGGGCTCTGCTCCCTGCTCATTTATAAATGATTTATATAGTATGTATTTTATATTTAATATAATATTTTATTATTAGTATATATTCATGAATCATCCTTCCCAGTCACCTCTCTTTATCAGTTTCTTCTTCTTGTGAATTTCTAGCAGGTTTGTACAGCTCAGTACCGCCTCACCTTGGACAACTAGAATTCAATAAAATTAAAATAGTACATGACATGTTCATCCGTGTCGACCGGTGCACCAGGCAGATCCACTTCTGATCATGTAGCATCAGGGGCGTAGCACCAAATTCTGGGCCCTGTACAGTCCTATTGTCAGAGGGCCCCTATCCATATTTATTTGATGACTGGTTTCTTGTTTCTTGTTTCACACCTGAATTTGGCCTATATTCAATCTGGGCTCACTGATGTTACACTTGTCTGTGGGTGGACTAAACCATTTGGCGTCTCCAAGAGGGGGGTTACCAAGAATGTCCAATATAGTACTGCAAAACAAAGTTCATTCTCTCATATTATAAATATATTTGACACCATATTAAATTATGACACCAATTAACTGGAGAGCTCAATTAATCCATTAATCAAAGAAAAAGATCTGTAATTTTATGGACCCCATCTCTTCTTGGGCCATGGGTAGTCAGGTTCACTTTCCCCCCAAGCCCATTTCCATGTGATCACACGTGTGTGTGAACACTTTGTGGAAGTGGAAGACAGATGTGCACATGATAGAGGTGTGCAACAAAGCTTCCTGTTATGTGTGAAATACAAACTGTGCGTAACAATGCACATACTCATGATAACATTTCTTAAGTCAATCATGCATGCACACACCCGTTAATGTGTGTGCCTCAGATTAATTTGATATGAAAGGAACCCCATGGCGTGTGTGTGTGTCTGTGTGTAATTGTTGGGGACTTCCTACAAACAAAATCTTTATCAGTTTGAAATAAATAAATACACAGTTTTGTAACATTTCATCTGACATTGTCTTATTAGCCACGGATGGCAGATAATCATGGTAAATGTAGCATATGGTGTTTACATTGGATTTACACCAAATCCCAGTGTCCACACTCAGGGACGTACTGACTTTGCAGCATCTTCTCACTAGTTCATAGTGTTGAGACGTTACCAGCAGGCAGTGATGTCAGTCTGTGAGGGTTTAGGCCTCAGGCGACTGGGGATTGACCAGAGTTGAAAGCTCAGTAGGATGACAAAGATCACTTCATGAGATGACATGTAGTTTTTCTAAAGGATATTCTCACTGACACTGGAGTGTTTTTAATGTTTTATTTATGTTTCGGAGCTATTGCTCTCTCTCTCCGTGTGTTTCTTCATTCAGCCGCTCAATGTTGTTGGAGAGCGAACTGTCAGAAAAGTTTGCTGGAGTCACAGAGAGCAGAGAAACATACACAGCAGTCGTGTGAAGCTCAGCAAGTAGAGGAACTCCTCCACGGTCAGTGGTTTTTATTTCCACCAGGACTCCAGACTCAGAGTCCGTGGCTGTGCTCTGTGCTGTGAGCTGCTGCAGATAAGAAGAGCGACATGAACATATGATGACACTGAGGTTTAGATATCTGTCTCTGTCTTCTCCTCTCAAGCTGTGTCATCCTGTTGGCTGCGTCGGGCGCAGAGACAAAGAGGAAAGAACAAAAACAAACTACAGCTACCGAAAAAGCCTCCTGGTCGCCTGGCTGAGCCAACACTTCCTGTCTGACGGCCTCCTGATACAATCCAGAGGAGACCGGACTCTTCCAAAGGTTTATCAGCAGCAAACAGCAGCAGCTACACCACAATCTACAATGGAAACAGCTTCTCTGAATGTACATAACTTAGAATAACTGCCTGTCTCACTCACATCATCTCTGCTTTTCTTGTCATTTTTTCTACAAAGCATTATTCTCAGCTGCAGTTAAACCTCTTAACTTACACAGAGCTAAAAGATTCCTCCACTTTCATTCACATTGCTGTGATTTTTAAGACTTTTGTGTGTGTCTGGCAGGTTTCAGTTACACAGCGATTAGTGGCAGAAACATGGGGAAAAAAGCATTGTCTTCTCTATCCAAAGCTGCTCAACACAACTTAACACATAACATAATGTTTTTAGGCTTTTGTTCATTATTGTAGATGACAATGAATGTATCCGAAGTTTTGCGATCTTTGTAGAAATTACAGGATGCATAAACAAGTAGAAAGATGAGCTGTTTTTCCCCCAGAGGCTCATAGCGACGGCAGAGATGGCAGCCTTTATGCAAATGAATCAAGAAATCAAAGCGTGTGATGTTTCATTCCAGTAGAACTTGTTGACACCAAGTGACAGGAGAAGTGGAACCTGTTGGGAGTAATCAGGCAAGACAGCGAAGCTCCAAGTCGACACGGTGGACAAACCTAACCGAGCATGTAAAATCACAACATGTCATTCCTGCTGCTTTGTTCAACAGTTTCCCCCACGGAGCAGGAAGTTCACAGATCTAACCAAGCATGAAGTCTGTGTGTGTGTGTGTGTGTGTGTGTGTGTGTGTGTGTGTGTGTGTGTGTGTGTGTGTGTGTACACAAAACCTTAATCAGTTTGAATTAAATAATAGTCTTGACAGGAATAGTGGCTGAGGATCATGGGTCATGCAGTTGTCTGCTTATCTTAACTTCTGAATCTTAGAATCAAAGGACAAATAATTAACACTGCCATAACATTAATCTGTTGTATTGATAAATAATAAAGTAAAATGTATGCTTTTGTTTTTTTGAGAAATGTTGATGATATCATGTCATTAACCCTTTATTGCATGGTATTGCCATATGGCAAAAATGACTTTATCTTCATTTTTTATAAAAAGCTGTGATATAAAAACTATGTTATTACAGTTAGCTGTGAAAAGGGGGCTTTTCTTTTGAAGGACATACAATATATGAGGTCAAATGACCATGATTTCCTGTTTGTCCCTTTTGCTTATGGACATTTGACATCTGAGCACCATTGTTTCACAACCAAAGGTTGTCTTTTTTCAGAATTTGAAAATATTTTCACCAAATAAAAATTTAACTTAAATTTAATTCAATTTTAATGTTATCAGTTTTGTTTTCCAATATGTTAAAATAGATTTGTTACCATATGGCAACAATATGCAAATGTGGAAGATTCCTAGGGCAACCAATGGAGTCCTATTGACATGAACTATCCTGAGACTGTGTATACAACTTTTTCTTATATTTCTTATTTATTAATTGTTAATTGAATATATCTATTATTTAGAGCATTTTAGTAATAAAAGCATTCAAAACATTTTTGCCCCATCTAAAGGTGTGTCCACACCGGACAAAAATCGCGTGAAAGCGCGACGCGATTACATGTTAAATCAATGGGAAGATGCGACGCAATGGACGCCAAGTGGCGAAAAATCACACTTCACGACGCGAAATTCGCCTGTAGCGTCGAGTTACAGAATTCGGGGAATTCGCAGGATGACGTAACGTGACAATCAATCGGACTTTCAGAGCAGGACACCGCAGTGACAGTGGTGATCTCACACATGGATGATGAGAGAAAAAGCAAAACAGGCGGGGACGCGATGACACAATCTGGCGAATTTTCCCAAAACGGCGAAAATTTGTCGCGTGACAAAATCGCGTCCATCGCACGAAAAAATCGCATCAGTCGAGTCCGGTGTGAACAACCCTTAAGTAATATTTCATGTAAAAGGTTAAAAGAAAAACTTAATGTGGTAATTGACAGTGAGGAAAAGACTGCCAGACCACAGCCAGGTTAACAATGGAATCAACAGAAGGCTGGAGGAGCTTAGTAGACATTAAATGACAACAGGTTGCTGTTCTATGTATTTTCCAGTTTGTAAATGTCTTATTTCGTTAATAAAGGCCTCAGCTTTCTTCGGCTCTGTCTCTATTTCAGAGGGAGTAATAAAATAACCGTGTGACCTTCTTCAACAGATAAAGATACACCTTCTGACCGATTGTTCAGTTTTGTGACTGTAATTGTTATTGGGGCCAGGACAGGTTAATCACACTTCTCACACATCTGCAGGGTATGCAATATTAAAATCACCTCACCCCCACACAGCTAAATCCCGTCCAAATTGATGGATTCACATGATCAATCAACTCGTGAAGGAGCTGTCTCTTTACCCCAAAGAGTAGATCTCTCATTCTGGAGACAAAAAAACGTCTCGATTAGTGCCAAATGAGTCAGGCCATCTGCTCAGCGATGCTTAGCATCTAAAGCACTAAAAATGACAGATGAAAGACTGGAGTCGATTGCTCGCAGAGGGGCGTGAGTTTAGCTCAGACCTGATCGACGTTCGGAATGTTTTACACCGGCCCTCCACAAATAGCTCTGTCAGTGCCTCTGATCCTGAGAGGAGCTGCTCACATCCTCAACATTTCTTCTTCAAAACATCAGTGGCTGAATCTGAATGGTTGAAACTGTCCTGCCAATAAAAAAACAATGCAACAGTTAGTTACGTCAATAAATAAAAACGACTGATGCTTTCTATTCGGATAAAGTCTATTTAACAAATTTCTTTTTACAGAGGAAGATGGGTGGACTTTACTACCGAGCCCCTCTAGTGACACTGGACAAAAAATAAATAATGTGATACTATCTCATGGCTATGAGATAATAATGTATGGCCACGAGATAGTTATTGTTTGTTTCCATGGAGATAGTGTTGATTGTTGCTGTCACTCAGAAAACATGATGCAGGTATCAAAAAACAAAATAAATCACTGAGAGACTAATAGGGGACTGACGAGGGCTGACTCCATGGCTTTCATAGTAGGTAATAGCAGGTAAAACATGTCAGTGATCCGTCTACAATCAACTGATAAACTGCATCAAAAATAGTGAATTAATCAAAATACAAACAGTAGTAAAGCATCGAGAAAAGTGAGACTCCGCCTCTCAGTCTCTCTTCATTCACAAAAACACACAGATAGATCACCAGGATAATTAATGATTGATCCGCCATAACTGATGCAGCCGTATATGACAGGTCACATGACCATAGTGAAAAGCAAATGTCTAATATCTAATAACAAGCAATAATCAACACTATCTCCATGGAAATTAAAACAATAGCTATCTTGTGACAATGTTTTATTTATTTTTTACTCAGTGTCACCAGAGGAGGCTCTGTACATTTCCAACTGCAAGTCAGAACTTTTTTTTTTTAGAAAAAAAATATGATTGTTTGCTATTCTTAACTCGATGGTTATTGTTGTTACCATGACAACAAAGGTCGCCTAATTTTAACAAAACAGTAAGTTTAACCTACACAATATGTTTCAGTAATGTAACAAAATGATAGTTTTATCCCAAACTATGATCTTTGCCCCAAAACATGCGTGTGTTGTGCTTAGTCACAGCATCTCATCATAAAAAATCATTATTTTAGAGATTTGATGAGTTGAAAAACAGACAAATAATGTCATCCTGCTGATTACTGCTGATATAGGCAGCAAATTAGAAAACATTGCTATTTGATGTTCTAGAGTTATGTGGTCAAATGTTTGATTGTTGGATAACATACTAATAAGATTTAACAAGTTCATATAATATAAAATTCTGAAAGCTCATCTATTCAGAATTGATATTGTTAGCTTCCTATTTCTTATGGCTTTATATTGACAGGCAGAAACTTTATGTAGCTTAGTGTTTGTATAATTAAAAAGAATCTTTTCATATTTATCAGCAGACAACCTTTAGCTTTTCTCCCAAACTTAAAACACATGATTTCCACTTGAAAGCAGCAACAGATCACCCTCCACAGGCCGGTGTCTCTGCTAGAGGAGAGAAGATTCAGGTGGGGAATCATTGTAGGGAGGAGCAGTGTTTGAAATATATTCTGGACCAGATGAGTTTTTGGCTCTTTCTGGAAGATAAGCAACTTTTCGGTCCTGTCTGCGATTCAAAGTGGAAACTCGGAGCCGTGTTCTGAGAGATTAAGCGACTTCCTAGCAGACTGCATCCTGCTGATTACCTGCTTTTCCTCAGAAGAAGAAGAAGAAGGACTTTATTGATCCGTGCATTCAACCCATCCTATATACACACTCACACTAGAGACATGATGTCGGTGTACAACCCTACTATACAAGTTCTGATAGCAGAAACCTGTACAAACACAGGAAGAACATGTAATCTCCACACAAACAGGACTGTGGTTCAAACCCAGGACCTTTAATGCTGTGAGGCCACGGCGCCTCATGCTGAGTCGGCAGTGCCGACCGGCTCACACCGTCTCCCATCACTGCCGGCCAGAAACAGAGAAAGAGAGTTTGCTGTTTGCTACCTGAAGCTCTTGTCACTCAGGTCAATCTTAATAGAGATCTGTCTCCCAGCCTGGAGGAACCGCTGAGGCTCAAAGGCCTGTGGAGCAACATCCATCAGCTGCTTTCCAAACAACACATAAGGTTACAAAAAGAAGTTACTTTTATGCCTAAAGTCTCCTCCACTCAAAAAAATGTTTTTTTTTTTATTTTTTTCACTGCAATGTTTGAGCTTCACTGTGCAGAATGATGCAGTTATTGTATGTTACCATGATTATAGGATGACCCATACAGAAACAGCCTTTTTTGTTTTTCAGCATCTTGTCTTGAAGAATCCTCTAGAAACGCAATAGCCTAGCAACAATAAGGCTACAAAAAACCCATAATGCAACACTTTCTGTCAGAACCTGTGTATCATTCGTTCTTTTCATTTTCAGTTTGCAATTAAAAGTTCAAAAGGAAAAAGTGATATTTTGTTATTATTCTAACATAAAAAATGACTGGTTTTCATGTTCCAATTTTAGGCTCTGTTTGAAAATATGAAATGAAAAAACAGGGCTCATGAATTCAATTTTAATATTTAATTTGTTGGGTTTATTATCTGGAAAACTACAACCATCCTCCACTGTGGTCTGTGTTAGGGACTGTCTACAAATGATGATGAAAAATGTTCACCAAAAATAAACAAAATGACTGGTCTCTACTCTGATTTGCTGTAGTTCATCATATCCATAATGCCTTAACTACTACAGGTGAGCATGTTTCAGAAAACAACATCTGTTATGGCATCAGGATTCATTTACTTACAGGCAAGTTCAGCACATGTCACAACACCATTCTTCTTTTTTATCTGGGATCTTGTCTGAAGTCAACTCAAGGCAAAGTGAGGAGTCTGTACATCTTGTAATAGGATCATCTGCTCTAATGAGTTTTGATGTGCATTTTCATTTTAAAATGACAATACTAGTTAGCTATTAACACTTATGGTATAACAATATGAATTTAAGTAGACTAGTTAACTCGGACTTATTGTGAATCATTAAAAATTCTTCCAATTTTATTTTTTCGATCTGAGCCTTATATTGAATTAAATGCAGTCAGTCATTTTCTATACCTGCTTATTCCTCATTAGGGTCGCAGGGGTCTGCTGGAGCCAATCCCAGCGCATTACGGCGAGAGGCAGGGATACACCCCAGATGGTCGCCTACGGGCAATTTAGAGTTGCCAATTAACCTGAGCATGTTTTTGGACTGTGGGAGGAAGCCAGAGTACCTGGTGAAAACCCACGCAGACACGGGGAGAACATGCAAACTCCACACAGAAAGGTCCCAGACCCAGAATTAGATGCAGTGTATATTATATTTATTAATCATTTCTATCAAAAAGGGTCTATCAGTGGGTGACCATGGACATACATAGAATCTTGTGTCACTTATGTAACATTAAAGAATAAAGGGACTCAGCTAAAGTAAAACAAATGTCAGGTAAATCAAATTTGTCAGCAGTCAACATCACATGTTGAATGGACTGAAGATCCAGGGACTTATGTTCTTTCTTTATATTTATTGAATTTATTGATATGCACAGCACCTTCTATACATTTTAGTATAGAAAAGTATATAACTTGTGAAATTTAGACTGAATTACTATAAAACATTATAGCCTATAGCCTTTATCACTCACTTATAATGTTCAGAGTTTCTTCTGCACCATAGATTCTTGCCTCTTGAAGCAGCTGTCATTAGGAAAGCTTGTTAAATTGTCATTTTATCCTGACTTAAGCAAAAAAACTTTGACTTGGGCAAAAAATAAAATGACCTAAATAAAATGTTCATTGTCCTATGACATAAAAAGCATCATCTTTTAAACTCCAAAAAGGGACTTAGGACATTATTTTAATAGGGCGACGATATATAATTCACTATTCCACTCGCTGGAGTCCCTTTATGAAGGTCCACCTCGCTGCTAGTGTTCAGTCTGGGTTAAGAGCACAGAGTATTGCTGGTGTCAGCAACATTAGTGTAAAGAAGTCATCATCATGCTGGAGTCAGCCTGTACCTGAGTGTGTGTTAGTGTGTAAATGACTGAGGAGAATGTAATCACCATGAAGACAGGCTCAAGACATTTACATGTGTGTGAGTTTCTCCAAGGTGGTCGAGCTGCCTGTCACTGTCCTCTGACTAGAGATGTTCCTCATGCTGCTGCTGCTGATGGCTCTTCATCCTCTAATGCTGGTTCATGAAAAACAGTCAGACGCTTTGTTTAAAGAGTCAATGATAAATAATGTTTGGCAAGATGAGAAAGTCAAAAACGTTTTTAAATACAGTTTTAAAAGCATTCATCAGGTCTCTCACAATGTACATTTTGGGTTTATGTTAGTTTCATGTCATTTGAAAGTCGATTTCAAATATTTTTTTTTTACAAAAATTATGTGTGATTTTTTTGACAAAATTTCAAATGGCAAAAACTGAAAAAGAATTAGAAATTTTAAATATTTAATTCGCCTAGATATAAGACTCGTTGATAGCATGTATTTTACCTTTTTACATGAGTAAAACTATCTAGTACCAAGTTTTTAGAGTAATAGCACATGACATTTTTGACATTATCCCTTAAACTAACACAGACACTAAATTAAACCTAACTGGATGAAACATGAACTTCATTTGTTGGTTTAACTGCTCAAGAAAAAAAAAAACCTCAATCTTATTGAATCTTATTAACAGCTGAAGCATATCACAGTGTCACTCATGTACTCTGTTTTCATCTTTCATGATTGATTAAATCAACTATTTGGATAATTGACTAATTGTTCAAAGGTACCGTGTGTACTTTAGAGCACCTTCTAGTGACAAAGTTGCAGATGCAACAAAGTGAATACCTGGGCGGAGAAGAGAACCTATGGTGGCTGCAAAAAATGAGAAAGACCATTGTGGAGGGGATACACTACTCCCTATGTAGATGAAAACTAACATAATGAAAACACAACAATTCTTATCTTGATTGAGTTACACATCAATTAACACACAATATATTATCTTCTTTGAAGTCTGTTCTGCTAAATGCTGCTAAATCTTACAAAGTGGACCATAAAGTCATTTATCAAAATGACAAATATTCCATTTTATATAATATGAGGATTTGCTGCTTTTCTGTTGTACAGTATCTCTCAATTGTAAACAGAATATCTTTTGTTTAATGTTAGACAAAACAAAGTAAAGTGATAATGTGACAAAAGTAAAGTGATAATGTCATCTTATACTCTGGAAAGTTGTAGAAGGCATTTTTCTCTATTTTCTGACACAATAAGTTACTCCTTAAATAAATGTGATAGCTTGTGATGTGGTGTGTGGTGGATGTGGAAGAGGTGTGGCAGTGTGTGTCGTGTCTATTGTGTGTTAATTATTATTTTTCATTGTCATGTACATTGCATTTTGTTTTTGTGTCTTTCTTGAGACCCCTTGAAAATGAGATGCTGCATCTCAAGGGACCATCCTAAAAGAATAGAAATGAATTGCTGATAAAAACAAAACAAAACAAAACAAAAAAAACATCATTTCACATTCCAATCTGTTTTTGCTCATTTTCTACTCTACCACATGTGAATGATAAGCACTTCATATTGCTGTGTAGCGTACATCAATCACACAATCAAACCTTATTGATTGAAAATATTTTGTATAAATATTAACTGCAGTTTCAGATAACATCAGGATTTTTTTTTTAATCAGAATTTAAAGATTGAATCCAACTGCAATTTCATAGCTGGATGTCAGTTTGTGTTGTCCTGATGGAGTGGACAGTAGCTCGGCCTGTGTTTATCGTTTCCTCCGCTGTCAGCTGCAGAGCAGATATTAGCCGCAGCTTATCAGCAGGAGCCACAAAGGGCTGCTGGTGAAATGGAGGCGACGCTGAGGAGGAACACGGCTCCTCGGGGAGGAGGCTAATGATCGTCCCCCGCTGACGGAGCCTGACACCGGGCCTGGAGCGCTGCCACTGCAGCCTCTCTGTGGAGGACCCACAGTGGCAGCAATAACTAGCGTATCATTTTCATGATAACATATTAATATGAAAACAAATCCTGCACATACATCATTCTGCACAGCTCAAACACCCAAGTGAAATAACAAAAGACATTGCTGAGTGGAGGGGGATCTAAGATATATTACTGTGACTATAGCTGGATTATGCTTACTTCCCCTATGACTATACTGAAGTTAAAAGTCATCAAAAGTATCATAATCAATCAGTGACCCTGGGGCAGCGGTGGTCCTAACCTCTGGTCTCAGGTGGAACTTACTGGAGTTAGTAAATAAAGGCCAGTTATCGAAAGAGCGTGTGAGCTCTTACCTTGTGATGCAGCTGAATGTGCAAGATCACTAACCATCTGTGCACCTCTGGTTATGCAAGCTCAGCAAAAAATTGCTTTCTGGGTAAATGAAGGCACCCTGTTGTGAGAAGCTGTTAGATAACAGCAGTAAACATGGGCTGTTTGCCTTCTTTATACACAAATACTTTAAATGATGTGAATCAGGATCCAGATCTTAGGGAAATAAACCTCCACTGAAGTTATTCAAACATAAAGTGAGGAAAGACACTTTTTGAGTTTTTCTCGCTGTGATTACAGTGTGAACAGTGAAGAGAAGTTGGTGAGAACATCAACAGACCTGTGGGAGGTGTTTTTTCTGATTTTCTCAGTGGTTAGATTGCACAACATCTACGTTGGTGATGATTCCAGTTTTCTACGAAATTGTATCTTGGTGTTTATGTGGAAAACATGTCGATGAATGATGATGTGAGGTCTGAAGAGTATAAACCCTCAGGTTTCTGAAAAAGGTTTTTAAGGTCCCTTACAGAAGTTCTAGGTGTTAAATACATGATATATAATAAATATTTTATAAATATACATTTATGAAATAAATGATATATATCAAAATGCTCAATCCACAGAGAAATACACACTGTGAGGTTATGATGTCACAAATCTCCAATTATCAGTTAGTAGATTAGTAACCTTACCTCGGCATAATCAAATATTGTCCTGTCGCTGTAGAATTAATGAATACTACAAATTCTAAATCATACACATTGCCCACAGCAATGCATCGATCCATCCATCGCATGTTTCCGAGCAACTAATTGACATCAATCAAAATGTATTTGTCATATGTATGTAAAAAGCAAAGTGAAATGTTATATTACTAAGTGTCTAGCAAAGAAAATTCTCAAGTTTTAATAGTGCAACCGGATATATTGGATCACAAGTTTGAAACTAGCTACTGTAGTTATGACAAACTCAGGACGGCCTTGGATTTACCATAACTTCTCCTCAAAGCTGCTGATGCTTCGAAGCTTTAAATTATAAAACTTTTGTTAAAGGAATCTTAAATCCCGAGAGCAAACACTTAGATGTCTGATAGATTCCCTTTGTGTATTTCTTAAAAGGCAGATATTTCCCTCTCTGTGGATCTGAGGCACTGAAGCAGTCACATTTTAAATCAAAGGCAAGAGAACAGCGGGGAAAGTCAAAATGTTTCTAATATTTAAGATGTATGTTCCCATATGAAAGATGTGAAAGATCCATTTTTTCCCTCTGCTAAAGGCTTTGCCTCCCTACACCAAGAAATTGCTGATAAAAGAATCCATTATGAAGGTTTAAACCACAGCCAGACATCAATGATCTCATCTGGATTGACGTGTCCCAACACTACGGCCTGTTGGAACATCTGCATTACAAAAATTGAACTTTTGTTTTTTGTCATAACACACTTTCAGATTGTAATCATGCTTTGAAAATCACAGTGTGGGGAAGCGAATGAATTTATGTGGAGCTTACTTTATTAGAAAAAAAGTAAATTTCCCATTTGCATCGAATATTATTTCAGATTCTTATTTGTACAAACTTTTGATAACAAAACACCACTAACTTTAATTACATGATACTTTTGGTGCCTCACATTTAGAATTATTATCATTTTGCATCACATCTTCTTTCACTTGTTATTGTCATTTAGGTTATAAACCCTCTATTGCATGAAATATTACCTAGACATGGTAAAACATGTTTTGAATGTTTTTATTACTTAAAATGGCCTAAATAATATATATATATATATATATATATATATATATATATATATATATGCACACAATTATGAAATATATGAAAAAGTTGGAATTGGAAAAGTTGGGAATTTTCCAATTTTACATTTTAAATAAAAAAAAAACAACTTAGTCCGTATCGTATTGTATTTGGTGAAAAATTAAAAATGTCCAAAATTCTGAATAAAGACAATCTTTGGTTGAGACAATGACGCTCACTCAACAAATGTCCATGAGCATACAGGATATCTTGGTCATGTGACCTCATAAATTGTATGTCCTTGAAAACAAAAAAAAAAACAACCCTTTCCACACCTAAGTGTAAAAACATCGATTTTATGTCATGAAGTTTTAGAAAAATTAAGATAAATTAATTTTTGCCATATGGCAGCACTATGGAATAGAGGGTGTTTCTACTTTTAAGGACTCAAATGCAGCTTTAACTTAAATATTCAACATGATCTGGGCTTTGGATGGAATCACATCCAACATGTAGTGATGAGCAATAATTTACGATTCAGGTCAGAGGGGAAAAGTGGAAAGAACAAGAAGGTCCTGTTTAAAGAACAGGACCTTCCTGTTCTTTCAACTTTACCATGTCTGATCCATGTGAAGATGATAGTTTTTCTCTGTCTCTAAAGACAATGATCTTCCCAGTCCTTCATCATGTGGGGAATATTTTTCCCTCCTCTGCTACACATCGCTGCCCCCCTGTATGATGTTTCTATCACAGGTCCTCATGCAGGCTGACCGGCTTTTTAACAGGCTGAAGACTCAGAGCAAGAGAAAACGCATGAATCAAACATCATGTTGTGTATGATTTCTCACAACTACACGTCTAAGCCGGCTCAAAGTCCTCTTGCTGAGCTACATGGAAATAACAGATGATGTATAAATAATCACAAGAACAACATAAAGGACTTCTGGAATCTCTCTCTTTGGAGGTCTTTATTCCAGTTAGAAATCAGACGTCACTCTCTACAAAGTTACATTCACAATCTTCCTTTTTACCTGATGACAGGTAAACCTCCACATCCCACCACATCACATTATTCCTCACAACTGCTGGTTACACCTTGATCACAAAAATAGTGATTTCTCCCTCGTATCATAGTTTTAACACTCCAGGCATACATACTTATATTTATGGTTTGTACAATATAATGTCGTCGAGTCCATTCATCCATCCACCCCCATTTACATGCATACACTTAAACACTGTACAAATGTTTCAACAGACATGTTTAAAGGCTGTTTTTGCCTAAAACATTAACCATTCGTCAAGGAAAGACACAGCTGAGTACCCTTTGTGATTTTCAAGTTGATGCTCTGACCGCTGCAAGACGATTTGTTCTAAAAGCCAAATGGAGAGAAGGTGTCGTGCAGATATGCTGTAATAGAGAAGAGGATGGGAAGAACCTATTGGAAACCAGAAAGATGAAAGAAAGATGAACATAGAAAGATAGAAGACAGAGGAGGGGAAGACATTTAAAATAAAGAGAACATGAAAGAGAGAACCAAGACTGTTCTTGAGCATAAGTTCCTAAATAAAAGACCTCCAACTTATTTCTTCTCTTAGTGCCTAAACGGTAAAAGCCAAGCCGGGGATAGAGGGAGTTTGGTTACTCCCCAGTGTGGTTCATACAGGAGTGATGAGTCTAGAAGATTTACAGCACGGGTACACAGGGTGCAGCCAGCATCATTAACCTCCAATACTGACGCCTTCCTCTGTAAGAGGCAACAGAGGCTCATTATTCTGCAGCTCCTTTGGTCTCAGCCAGTCTGTAGTCAGTAGCGGCTCGTTTGGCCCATGTTTCAGTTTTAGGAATCCAGTGTTGGGACAGGAGGAACGTCACCTTTGCAGTAAAGTGGCACAAATGCAGCTGCAGGAGGAAATGAGATACTGGAAAGTGCAAAGAGTCTGGACTTTTTGGTCACTAGTTAGTTACACTATGTTTTGGTTCATGAGACATTTCACGTGGCTTTGGTCCAGAGATTGGAGAAGCCGGCGGATGCGGGTTGGTTTGAGATTAAGAGAAGCTGCCCCGGGCCCGGCCGGGCCGAGCCGGGCTGTATTTGGCAGGGCCATGCTGGGTTAGGAAGAGCTCTGCATTGGTACAGACAAAAAAACAACAACAAAAGAAATGACTCATCCTTTGGCATCTCCGTCTACCTCCCGAAAATGTTCTCGTACTCCAGCAGTATTAGCTCCACTATCTGGTTCTGGTAGACCATGTGGACCGCCATGTTCCAGGTTTCGGTCTCAGGCCGCAGCAGCGTGGGGCCGAACACGATGGCCACGCTCTGGGTGGTCATGCGGTTTTCCTCCCCATGGTCGATCACCCTGCAGAGACAGGGGAGGGGTTAGAAACAGTCTCAACAACTACTCCCAGAGGCTGAAAAACACTTCACTTTGCTGTGACCCAGTTTACTACTGTTTTTTGCTCTTGTTAAACGTAACTACAATGAAAAATAATTTACGTAGAAAACATTAAATGGCCAGAATTGTTGAAAATACTTTAGAATCTATATTCTATTTATCTATACTGCCCTACAAAGCAAAAAGGCAGTAACTACACAGAGTGCGGAACTGAGAAAAATTCTCTAAAGTTTTCCTGTTCTCCATCCTAAAGAGTTGTAGGTTGATTATTGAACGTGTGGCAGTTTTGTTACTTTATATTATCCTATTCTTTGTATATATCAATCCTTATATTTAATTTAATAGTTCACCCTTATATTGCAGTTACTGTTCTTGCTTTGTATTACTTACTAAACTTACTTACCTGTTTTGGTGCTGAAACATCTGCTGAACAGCATTAGTGTCTCACATTTCTGAGCCTATCAAGGCCCAAATGTGAACAATTTATTTTGAACAGGACCAGATTATGATGTGTGGGTATTAGATTAATGTGGATCTGTATCTGTAATGTAGTATCAGCTATACCCACAAATCACAATAATGTTAAAGCGCTGCAAAACAACTTATCTTTGCAGCAATATAGTTTAACTCCAATTTCATATTTCAAATTTGTATACATTTAATAATAGATTGATAATTAGTGTCTGAGTGAAATCACCATGAAATCGCTTATAAAATGTCAAAACAGTCTGATGACGATCAGCTGTCTGTGTTCACCATGGAAACAGTAACTTATACAGCAAGCAAAGGTCATGAAACTTTTGCTTTGTTTCACCATTTTTCTCTAAAACAACATACATTTGAGAAAATATATTGTGTCACATAACAAAGGATGAATGTCATGAAAATGAAATTCCTTTTTGACCAAAAATACAGTTAGTGCCTTTTTGCTTTATAGGGCAGTATACATTATACATAGTTTTCAAGTGTAGAGGATACAAATTCCATTTGGATTTGCAAAAGTTGTACTACACCTCTTGGGGACATATCAACATAAAAATCTTTAAATAATAAGAAAAGCCCAAATTACAAAATGCTGTTTTTTTCCTGACCTTCGCAGGTGTTTGAAGAGAGCCTGCATGGTGTCGTGGTGTGGCCTCGGCAGCTGTCTGACCAGCTCTTTGATGGACTGGACCCGCTGCCTGTAGTCTGGATTCTCTGTAGAAAGACAACAAATAAAGAAGAAAAAGAAAAAGTCAAAATCCACTGATCCCAACTTCTCAAATGTGAATGTCTTCTGGTTTATTTAGATTTACATTATAGTAAGTTGAACATTTTTTGTTATGGACATTGCTTTGGGCTTTGGAAAACTGTCATTGGCATTTTCAGATACTTTAAAGCATTTAATCAGCATTTAATCAATCATGGATACAAATGTATCTGTGTGTGTGTGTGTGTGTGTGTGTGTGAGTGAGTGAGACACGAACTGATGCTGTTGACAAAGTCGTGGAAGAGAGCGTAGGTGAAGAGTGGCTCCGGCAGCTCTCTGAAGTACATCTTTAAAGCTCCAGTGGTCACATGGATGTCCTCCCACTTCCCGTCTGCCAGATTCACCTTCTCATCTGGACAAAAACACAAACCACCTCAGTCAGAGAACTTGCAGCGTTTTAACAACCTACAGGACCACACCTAACCGCCCAAACAAGTCAGAATACTTCTAAATCACTTCCAGTCTTTTCATATTAGTTTATTTCTAACAGTGAGGAGAATCTGTTGCAGAGGATAGAAACGTACCATGATTCACAGCAAAACGTAGTTTCTGTATCACAGCCAGGTTTCCACTAACTCTGTACAGCCCGTCCACACACAGACCTGCAGGGGATCATGGGAGGAACATATGGATCAGTTCAGTAACAGCTACTTTTTATTTATTTTGCATTGAGTACCAGAAGAGTTAAATTCTTTAAGAAACTGATTACCTATCTGACTTATCTGCGTCATCCTGGGCAGTAAACCACACCCCTTTACTAAATATAGGTTAAATCAAAACTAAAAGCAATTTCTCTTAAACATGTGTCTGATAAAATGACTAAAACCCACTGTTGTTCTCCACGTGGTCGATGCATGTCATGACGAAGCTCGGCACCGTGCTGTTCTCCCTGTGACACAGACTGGAAAGACTGCAGCCAAACACCTGATCTGAGGACAGGGACACAAACGCACCATCACCAAGCAGTTCAGAGTCCTCAGTGTGTTCAGGTCGGCTGTTTCACTTTTAATCAGTAATCTTTTCTTTCTGCAGGTTCTTATCAAATGCAATTTAAAGAAATAATTAGTATTGAATGGCAAACTTTCTGAATAATACACGTTTCTGTAGTTCTTTCTGTAGATTCTTATCAAATGCAATTTAAGTTAAAAGCTTTAAAGAAATAAATGATTATCATAGAATGATAATCTTTCTGAATAATATATGAGTTTCTGTAGTGGAAAATCCACCAGTCTATATCATAAATATATTTGAAACCTAAATGTACTTTAATACTTTCTCCTATATTTCTGTAAGATAATCAGCATTACTAGATTTTTGAAATAAAACCTTTGCTGGATAAACAGCCTCCTTGAATATAATAAGAGTTCAGAGAAAGCGGCCACACAGAGTAAAGTGTATAGTGACAGTGGAGTGTGACTGAAGTCTGTTTTCCTGCTACCTTTGATGTAACCCTTGTCTCTGACGGACTGCAGGGTCGGCCGGCGGGTCAGGAACTTCTTCAGCTTGTGTCTGGTCTTCTTGTTGTCGGAGGCGTCCATGCTGGTCGAGTTCTTCATGGCTGTGGAGCAGAGATGAGACAGGACAGTGTTGTCCACGGCTCGTCTCAGTGCCTTGATTGCCATGACGGCGGCTTAATGTGTTTGGGGAATGAAACTGATAAGCCGTTGTTTTATAGTACATGTAGGACACGTGAGGCTGTGGAGTCCCTATATTGCTTACATTTTTTATTTTTTTTTCCTGAATGTATTTTTTTGTTTTACAGACAATATATTTCCTTCTTTCCCAATTTATTGAACCCTGGAATTTTTCCACTTTTGATGATTCATAATCGATTCTTCCAAACCTTTATGTTGTACTTTACTTGCTAAACATGATAGTGTTCATTCGAATATGTTTAAATATATGCTTAACAGCATTAAACACCAGACAGACCTCTGCCTTTCTTGGAGTCTCTGTGATCTTTCTCCTTGTCGTGTTTCTCCATACCAGGCGACTCCGGCAGGTCCACTTCTATGGCCTCATCAGACTCCCATGCCTGACACACAAAAAAAAAAAAAAAAAAACAAGGAAATAAAATACGACTGGTTGTAAAAACGTCCACCTGCACCTTTGGACTCTAAGTGCAGAAAAACAAAGTAAATCTTTTGATAACAAGGGAAGACAAAGAAGTAAAGCTGAACTGATGACAGCGGTGCTTATCTTCAGGGGTAACTTCGAAAATGATTCCCATCATGCAACCATGCAGTTTGGAGTTAATTTTAAAAGAGATAACCAGCACTTTTAGCTTTTTCACAAATGTTTACTTTTACATTTGCTGTCTTTACGAGGGCTGGTTAAGTAAACAATGATTCAAAGTCCAACTTTCCTTTTGTTACCCTTCAAAAGTCACATATCTGGAGTATTTTTCATGATCCAGGTGTTGTTGAGGATGGATTTAATTTTTTATTTCATTTGCCTATGCACACTGGCTTGAGAAATCATTTGTTTGAAAAGATTCTGTTGAAAAATCCATATGTGTGAAGGTGATAATGTTGAGCGAAGCCTTTGTTTTGACAAGATTTATATAAAATGCAGCTAAGAAAGAAAAATGATGTAAAGTGAATTCTTTGTTCTTGCTGACATCTATTGTCCTCTAAGCCCTGTATATATATCACACTTCTGTTTGTCTTCTAAGTTTGCAGTGATTCTAATGAGCAGCTGGTGTTCAGCTGGAGGTTCTGCTCACTTCAAAAGCTTCTGTTCTAAATATGTACTTTAATCAATTAACATGAAAAATAAGCGACTGGGCATGTTTCTTTATCAGGGATATACAGATTTCTAATTTGAATTTACTACCATTTTACTACCTTTTTAACTGTCTTCAATATATTTTTTACAACAAGTAAAATGAGTAAAGTAATGAAAACTATCTTTCCAAAACAAATTAATAACATATTTACTCAATTTAATGAGGCAACTAGAAAAGCATTCAGAGTGCAGACCTCCACTAAGCATATTGTGACTCGCATAAACATTGTTGTTCTTTACTGTGCAGGTGTAAGATATCATCACCAGGTGGCACCTGAAGCTCCTTTTATCGCAACGCTAACAAACAACAAATTCAAAGTGATGCAGAAACCATTTTTTTCCAGATCACTTCCAAAAATTAACAGTACCATTCCCAGCTTTGCTGAAAATTTGAGGAAAATCCACTAAAACAACACTGGACATACAACTGTCTATGTCAAGGACTGCTTTAACAAAGTTAGATCACTGTTTTTCCAAATGTGGCTCAATAGAAACAAAATCCCTCTAATATAAATGTTGGCTTTATTGGAGCTCAATCCTCAGATTAAGCATAGAAATTAGACTTTAACCCTTTTTGATTACTGTAAATACTCTAATATAGTCCTGACCCTTTATTTACTCAAGCACATTGAGGCTCAGGCCTTTATTGAAATGATGCAACAATTAGAGACAGGCTTCCATTTCTATTTGAGGAAAACAGACTACCGGCAGAATGAAGAAAAAATTTAGTTTATCTATTTAAACCTATAAAACTATCAGGTACACTGAAAAATTATAGTTACATTATGACATGCATACAGAAACAGTGGTGATGCCGTCTAGAATCCTGTACTGTGTGTATAATTTTTATTGGTGAAAGAAGAACATTTTTATTTTTTAAGAGGTTGTGATAAAGTTGTTTGTTTTTAACAAGACAATGTACTGAATTCATTGATTGTTAAACCAATCACTGGAAGCCTAATATAAAATCCAATGATTGCCGTTTACGTCCTTTTCTGTTCTGGTGCCTTTCTACAGCTATGTGATGATTACAGCTGGTCCAGTATAGAAATGTCAAAAAGACAGTTAAGTCTTTTCCAGGCATTTGGAAAAAAAGAGCCAAAACAAACCTGAAGCAGAGCAGCGATAAAGAAGAATGAGATTGCTTTAAAATGTACAGTTATCTGAGCTTAAATTATCCAGAGACATACCTAGACACATGTAGAACAAGAATGCAGTGGAGTTTGCTGAAAACATTTTTACATTATTTTAATAGTCTTCCACATTAGCCATACAGTGTCTATTACCTATGATTTTAGCATGGTATTGTTTCAAATGGTAGCCAGAGTGTGTAGAACAAGAATGTTTTCAAAAAATATTTTTAAATAATTTTTTTAAATCTGACTATGCAGAATTGAATCTGAAGAAATGATTTAGCTTTGCTTCAATATTTTTTTTTTTGTGTTGATTATTAAAAGCTTTGTGGTAAAACATCAAAAATGTAATTACGGAGTAATGTATTTATTCAACAGTTTGAATGAGGTGCACTTGATGAAGTTGTTTTACTGTAATAACGATGTAAATGGCTGCTCAAATTCTGAATTGCAGTTGTTGTTTGCATCATCTTGCTTTATTTTTTCTCTCCTTACATTGTCTACAAACTCACTGCACCATGAGTAAAAAATTTTAAACCTTTAAAAAAAAAAATCCTCCAATTCTGCTTCCTCCTCCTCTTCATCTCTCCCTTTAATCTCTTCATCACTCAACAGCCTCGACAACAAGCTCTGCTGCTGCCATGGTAACAACGTTGCCTACCGGTGATTTGCTGTTTGCGGCGCCACCGTACATGACCAAGCCACCGTAGCCATGGCTATGGAGACCGGCCTAATCCAGTTTTTAAACGTTGAACCCTCAAGCCAAAGTTCTGAAAACGTGCATTTGCTGAATATTGTGCTAAGGTTTAGCAGCAAACCAGCCGGGTACACAGAGTCAACACACACACGAGCTACACGTGACATCATTTCATATGACTCAGGTCCTACACTTGCAACATAAAAAATAAATTCATGCACGTTTCGTAATTTAAGGAGATAAACCCGCACATAAGATACAAATTGATAAATGCATAGGTTCAGTTGGATGGGGGTTTGATAAATTACTACCTCGTCAGATGATGTTTATTACTTTTTACTGGCTTTAATTTGGCCTAATTTAATTTACTACCTTTTACAATCCCGTGGCCACCCTGTTTATGCTGCACAACAAGTCTTCTCATTGTGTACATTCATGTTTTCTGATCTATTCTCAAATTCAAAGATGTTGGTCCTCACAAGGGTGCTGATGTCCATCAGCGCTCGGTACCACTCAGTGACGATGTTGTCGTTTTCTGACTGGATCAGCAGCTCGGTGCCCTGCCGAGTCTTCAGCTGCAAGCAGATTAGAGATACAAAATAATCAATTCCAACCATCAACCCACCAAAACCTGTATATACAGGGGTCTGTACATAGGACAAATAAACTTCATTTAGGCTCCCTCACCTCTATAACATTTTTCTTGCTGGATTTATCCTTTGAAGCCCAGTCCACCGAGCCGCCCCTCAGATCTACAGTGAACTCTGGTTTGGACTGACCTCCTCCAAACTGGGGAGAGGGAAGGGAAGAGGGAGAAAGGGAGAGAGAGAGAGAGAGAGAGAGAGAGAGAAAATTCCAAGGAATTACATTTATTGCTAGACTTACACAAGATACCAAGAATACAAGATATCTTTTACTTGTTAAGACATTTCTGCAGTGTTTTAATAAGAATCCCAATGAGTAAACTCATATCCATCCATTTGCTTCTGGACGTGAGTTCTATAGACAGTGAAACTTCATGTCACCATTACCTTCATTTGCATTCAGTGCTCAGTGCCTTTGCTGCCTTACACAGAACTACTCCCTGGAGACTGAAAGCCTGATCGTTGTTACAAGTCTTTGGAGACTTGGATACACACACATCGTGGTTGGCTTGGCTCAGCACATTTTTTGACAATATCACCACCATAGGAGAACAATAAAAATATATATACTGTATATATACTGTATAGTTTACTGTGCAAAGTAATAACTTAGGTACTTAACTTAAGTGCTATATCATATAAAATGAGTTTTTTATATTTTTCATTATAAGAAAGTCAAGAAAGTCAGGAATTACTTGTAATAGCACAACTAAGTTCTGATGTCCCAACTATACAGTCACCACCAACCCCCAATCAGACAGAAACAAAAAGACCTGTTCTTTTTAGAGCTTCAGAAACTATATTGAGATGTTTTTTTTTCATTTTATTTAAAAGATATATATCTTATAGATATTTATAGATATATCACGATTAGATTAGAGATATCACAAAGTGCAACATGGGACCTTTAAGCATAAAAGCTGTCATCCTATTTAAGTCCACACTCATGCAACCTTGAACATTTATAGACCTGAATGCATTCCTGCTTGTGTCATGCTCTGTCCATGAAATGGCCAATCATGAAGCATAACACCCATGAAACGTCTGCTGGATCCTGATAAATGCCTCAACTTTATAATTTCTCCACAAAAGCAATTTTTCCACAAAAACAAAAAAAAATCACTGATGAAGCTTAGTTGCCTGTTAAGGATTTTGTAAATAATTGCACTATTATCCCTAATAATTGCCTAATGCCAGTGACTGGTAACACACAGAGGGGTTGGGATCAGAGCATGACAGAGGAGGAGAGGAGAGGGAAGCACACATAAGGAAGGAGGAAGCACATACAGAGGAGGCTCGGCTGGGTGCAGAGCAGCCATAGGAGACAGCAGGACGTCTCTTAGCCGGCGGCCTCCAGTTACTCAACAGTGACAGGAGCAATTCAGAGAAGGAGCCACTGTGGTAGTATGGCTGCATGGAGGGATGAATGGGGATGACGAAAAGGAAGGTGGGTGAAGCCAAGACGATGAGGAAGAAATGGAGGCATTTAGAGAAACATGAAGACAAAGAAAAGGAAACATCCAGAAGAAAGGAAATTCAAACCCAACCCCTGGAAGCACATGATCTAAACGTTTACGCATTGACTAAAGAATGAAAATGACTTCTATAAATGTGTCTAAATAGAAGCCATTTAAACAGACTTTTGAGATAGACTTCTACGCTGTTTTAGGAAAATGCAAGAGATTTCGGTTGAGTGAAGAAGTCACTGCAGGAGGCTTTTTAATGCAAGAGAGCAGCACAACAATGCAGATGACTCATCCTCTGTTTCTACTCTACATGCATTTATCTAGACAGGGTCTAATTGTGTCCTATTCTATGAATCAATGGTCTTGGTCACTCACCCAGCTGGTCCCGCCTCCCTGACCTTTGGCAAATAGCAATGTGGATCCTTGCAGGACCGTCCAGGAAGAAGTCCAGTTCTTCCTGCAACAGATACGTCACAAACACTGAGGAAATCTCTACAAACCTTCAAACCATGTATTCATTCAACAGGGCTGACTATTGAGCCCTAATTTGTTTTTCTGTAACGACCACATTGTATCTTTGCCACCAGGTTTAATGTTTAATGTAATAATGCATCAAATGCCTGGTCAGGTACTGTTGCTTTGTATTAAGACAACATTAATGAGTAGCAAGTCCTATTTTTAAATTAAAATGAACAAAAACGTGATATTGTTTTGTTTCTGTAACACAGAAATTTGATTTGCAGGAGAAATGCATAAAATCCAGAAACTTCAAAAAGGAAGTTTGTCAAGAAATCACAGGCTAATACAACAGACCTCCTCTAAATTATAATAAATAAATAAATAATGATAAGCACACAAAATGAACAGAAAAACAAATTATTCAACACAACAACAAAAAATTGATATACATGTGTGATGAGATGCTTTAAAAATTTTCTGTGGATAATAAGTTCTTGACATAGGTGTTCCATATGAATGAATTTTGCAGTTAGATTCAAAGAAGTTGCTAAAGGATGGTAGGAAAAGGCAAAAAAATATCAGCTGTGTGCCACTCACCGAACTTTCTTGCCATTCTCCGTTATCTTTGTCACATTCAGAACGCCGCACTTCTCAGACGGCTGCAGAGAAAAACAAAGATTACAAGGTAGCAATTTACAGACATCAACCCCACAAACTATGACTGTCAACCACAGAAGGATCATGAGAGGAGGGCGACGACGGTGCTATCAAAAATTTATACGGGTTAATATTGTGCATGTATCCTACAAGGAAGCAGCTCAATTTAAACACCACCACCACAACCACCACCACCACCACAAATTCATTACCCACCACCAAAATAATCACCATTTTCAGCTTAGAGGCATGAAAAAAAAGAAAAAAAAGTCCTATTATCATTCCTGTTTAGATAAGTGACCAAACACAAACTTGTGCATAGACGGATTCAAATAAATTTTAAAATGAGACTCTAGTTTAAGCTATTTTGTAGTTTTTAGCAAGTGATCTATAGGTTTTTTTGCAGATTGTGACACACAGGGACATTTTCAGGGCAACATAGATGATCAATGCACCCAGGAAGAAAGCCAACAGTTTATCTAAACGTTCCCCTGGCAAGAAAAAGACTCCCGGGTGATTTAACAAGGCCAAGCAATATTTCAAGGACTTTACGACAACAGGACTGCATATTAACAGTGTTTCTACACAGGCTCAAGCTTCATTTCTTTCAGATAAGATAAACCCTTTTGTTTTCTGTAACAAATATCAGTATATACGAGATGAAAAAGATTTAGTCATAGAAAATATTGAGTTGAATGTACAATAGTTTACTTCTAAGATATTCCAGTGTAGTAACCCTGCAATACGTTGCAGCATGTGTCACTGTCTATAATCAGGGCAGAGCCTGGTGGGCGGTGCTGGCGGGGGGGTACTAACGGAGGTGGGGGGCTTGGGAGACGAAGGGCAGGAGTCAGAGTCGGGTGAGGGGGACATGGGGCCCGACGGAGCGTCCTAGTGGGAGACAGGGATGAAAAACACAGTCACGTCAGCGAACAACAGAAGGTTAATGAGGAGATAATGTGAGGTTATGAAGACAGACAGCTGGAAGAGTGTGAAGGCAATTAGTGGTGAGATCATAACGCTGAAAAGTGTGTCGAGTACCCCTGTGATGTCCAGGAGGCACAGACAGATTATTAATGAGATGTAGCGGTTTCTCGCAAGTCTCCTGCTACTACTGCAAATTACATCATCTTTAGGTAATCAGTATTTTTTTTTTAAGTAAATGAATCACTGTTGTCATTGTGGTAAACGTTTCAATATGTAAGTTCCGTCATGCGGTTCATGATTAATATCCAGTTTCTTGTTGGAATGATTCAAAGGTTAATCAATTCAAAGAATCAGAGGAGGAAACTCTTGTATTTGGAGATGGAGACAGGGATTTGATTGTTCTTCCTGTGGTGCGATTCATTCATTCATGCATCCATGCTTTCATGCAAGGTGATCCGTCTGCTCGGATTAAGGTTCAGGGCTCTGATTGGTCAGCTGGAGGTGATGGACAGGCTACTGACTTGCTGTTTGTACGGGTGTGGGCGGGTGGAGCCTGTGCGGAAACGCCTCGTTTTCAACAGCCACTGCAAAGCAACCAGTCTACAACTGAAACTCAGGACTCATATGTCACTCATGTGGACATATACAGTGTATAAAGGGGAAGGATCAAGCACAACTGGATTAAAGGATTTTTGGTGCTGTTCTATTATAAATTTCACAGGGGATTTTTTTTTTGCTAGCAGTGACATGAATTATTTAACAGTGAAGCTGATCTTTGGGATCAGACCTGGGGTATCAGACCTTGTCATTGGGGTCTTGGACGTAGGCACTGTGTCTCCACTTGGTCAGGACGATGGGCTCCACACTTCTCCTGTCCAGACTGCGACTCTTTGGAGCATCTCTGGATGGCTGTGGAGGGGAGTGGTTGTACTGGAGGGAGGGAATGGGAATCAATACGCGCGTTCACTCTGAGTTAGACCTGATCCAGCCTAAATTTCACATTACATTAGGGCTATGTAATGTTTTTTTGAGCTGTGATGATTAGCCAATCGACAGGAAACTAATCAGCAACTATTACGATGATCTATTAATCGTTGCAAGTACTTTAAGAAAAAAAGAACAAAATTCCATCTTCTGAATCTGAATATTTTCTGGTATTGTTTAGTTCTATATCAAAGTTAACTAAATATCTCTACGTTGTACTGCTGGTCTGGATAAGACCTTTTTAGATCAAAGGACTAATCAATAAAATAATCAACAGATTAATTGATAATGAAAATTGCCATTAGACATTTAATGAATGGTTTGTAACACACTGTAACATAGTGTGTTTACTAATGCACAACATATGCAAGCAAAACACTTCTCCTATGAAGACAAAGTATATTACTGTATTTTTATTCATTATCTGTTTAAGCACCATCCTTCACTTATAGATGCTGATAGGAGCAGTTATATAGTTTTTTGTTTTTTTTAAACACTACATTACAGTGTGTTATAAATCCCTTTATTGAGTGTGTATGAACTGCTCCTAAATGATAAATAAATGTTACCCATTTATCTTCTACATCACATCGTGGCTGTAATAGAGAAGACGACCATGTTCCCATTAGCTGCAGACGCAACCATCTGTTCACATAGTAACAGACTTAAGTGATTAATCCTCTCTTCAAAACAGCAACTCCTCAACTCTCTGTCCAGACAAGTCTTAAGTGCTGAAATGATTAGGTGATCAATTAATTAGTCGATCAATGACATGTTTGATAATATATTCATAATTTCAGTAATTTATTAGACACAGGTGTTTCTGAAATGAGATTTTGATGCCTTCTCAGTAATATCATTTTAAAATGACTATCTTTGAGTTTTGGACCACTGATCAGACAAAACAAGCTTAATCGATGTCATGAGGAATCTTGTGATATTAATATATATATATTTGCATCTTTAAACAATACATTAATAACTTAAGGGATCAATATGTGTGGCTGTTACTCTGCGTTTCCTTCTTAAGCAACCACGTTGATAAGTGATCATTCTGGAAGCAGGTCAAATTTACAGTCTCCAGCTTCAAACATGCAAAGCTGATTAGTTAAGTCTTGTCATGTATAAAGTACATATAGTAGGAAATATATTAAATAAACACAAAACATCGAAAGGATGTTTCAAAGTCTTACCTTTGGCAACTCCCACTCTGACCTGGAGCCATCTGCACTGTAGTAATAGGGCCTTCCCTGGTCATCAACATGTTTTAACCACTGGTGGCACATACACACACACAAGACTTATCATTTCTGACCCTAAAAGTGTATTTGTTCAATGAAGTCTTCTGCTCTGGCAAAGTCCATGTTTTCAGCACACACAACAATTTGTATCTGTTCCCTTTTCTTTTTAATTAAATATCATCTGATATTTCATATAAACAAAAATGATGATTAAATAAATTCTGAAAATCGCTGTGTATGACTTTCTAATGGCAGGAAAAGCGTTCTCATGTGCAGTTTCTCTCATAGAGGTAATCGTTCCGATGCTGTGGTGGCACAACATGGTTTAATCAATGAGGAGGAGGAAATATTTGAGAATTGCACTATCAGTAGAAAAATTCACCACGAATGAACCCGCTCCCTTCATGCAGACCCAGAAACATCACAGTAAAGAGTCAGCCGGTGAAGCTCCATGCAGCCAGTACCTTCTCGTTGGTATAGTCGCTGACGTACAGCGTGTGGCCGTGTTCGTCCATCTCCTCTGACCAGCCACGCGGCGGCGAGCCATACTGACTGTCTGACTGGCTAGAGTAGGTACTGAAACAGGTGTCCTCCGATGACAGAGGCTGGAGGCGACCAATGGAGAGCGAGAGGAAGGGGAGGAAAGACGGCGATAGAGAGAGAGGAGTGGTCTACGATAAGTGGAAAGAGGGAAAAAAAAGAGAAAAGAAAGAAATCTTTCACCATAGAGTTACAGAGAGGAGTCATGCACCCAGAACCAGTAAATAATCATGACCAACTTAAGACACAGAGGACAACAGAGAACCAAACCACCCATCAGAGACAAAAGAAAATAGCACCAACTCTCATGCTTGATTTCAAACAGTAAATCTAGAAGCTGCTGCAGTGTAACAGAATTAGTGAAGGGACAGGGATTACGTTTTGTCTGTAGGTGGCAGTGTGGTACAGCTGACTCAAAAATCATGGATGACAAATTGATTCAGGCTAGATCGGTCACAACAACGTGTATGTGTGAGAGAGATAGTCATTAAAACGTAGATCAAAACTGTAATACTAACTGGTACAATTTCAGATTTGTAAAAGGCCACATATTTTTTAAATCGTAGCTCTTCCAAGAGACTATTGTTCTGGTGTAGGTTTATAAACAAGCTGCATGTCAGACAAAGAGGGGAAAATATTTTTTTCTTCCATTTTCGCTGACAAATATCCCACAACAATCATCTGCCTGCTGAAGGAACAATTTTGCAGTTGTCTTGCTGTGACTGGATATAACAAGTTGTTAATCATGAGAAAGTGACAATATTAGAAGAATCCTGGCATGCTGCTGTGTTATCTACATTATATTGATATAATACGTTGACTCAGATTCATGATGAAACTAAGCACCGAGTACAAGTCAGCAGGTGTGTGTAAGTTCTTTAAATTCTGTGGTTGCAGTAACCAGTTTGAGAACATTTTTGACAGGTTACATAAACATAAATTCACTCATTCTGCTCAGGGGTAATTTGATCTCTCAATGTGTACAGTTTGTGTTCCTATTGGTTTCATGTCATTTGAAAGTCTATTAGGATGATTTTATTTTTATAAAGATCACAAAGAATCTATGATTTTTTTGACACAAAATGTCAAATGGTGCAACAGAAAAATTATCATTTTTAAATCCACCTACAATATAAAACTACTTGATAGCATGTGTTATAATTACTTAAAACCCTTTTAAGAGTTAAATTATCTGGTACCAAGTGTTTAAGGTTACAACACACCACATTTTTGACACTATCCCAATTGCGGTAATCGTCTCAGGTATTTGTGATTTGGATCCTTTTATGATTGCTTGTTAGAGCCAGACCCTTTAGTATGAACTTGTTTTTGTTTTATGTTTTTCATATTGATGATTGATAAACCAAAACGTTGGCTGTCTAATAAACTCAGCACATGCAGGAAGTCGACTTTTCTTTTGCATATTTTTTTACTTAAAACTCATTCAACTAATGAGGTAAAATTGCTGGTTTGAGCTTCAGAGTCAAGCAAAATTATTTCCTTTCCACCCCTCTGGATGTGGTCCCTACCTCAGAGCTCTCCCCTGCACTGTGACTCTCTCCTCTGGAGCTGCCGGTGCTGGTATCCCTGGCCCGGGGCGGCTTCCAGGTGGTTTCCTGGGTGGAGCGGTTGTAGTAGAAGTGCCTGCCGCTCTGGTCCTTATACGTCTCCCAGTCACCCAGCACGTGGAGGGGGGAGCTGGAGGGCAGCGGGGGCAGGTTGGACTGGGTGATCTTCAGCTCCTGGAGGTTGGTGTAGACGGGCGACTCAGGCCGGCCATGGCCTGACAAAGATACTGTCTGTTGGTGACAGGAAGACAGGAAGTGGTGGATATATGAGTGATTGGTAAGTGAATTTTAGTCATTTATATGATCAACATCGATAATAAATCGATGGGCTGTGATATAAAATACTGATTAGAAGAAATGTACAGCTAGTGTGTCAAAAGCTGCATGTGGAAGCTCTTTCCTCTGAACCACTTTTAAATACCGTTCGAACATACAAACGCCTGCTAATGCCATGTTTCTCCTGCTGAGCTCCACATGGTGTCAATCAACTAATGTTTGATGTGTGTGCTTTACCCCGCTCATTGAGCCACAGTAATGCACCAGGGAAATGGCTGAAAGGTCATGAGAGAAATAACGAGCTGCAGATCAAGCTGTCACAGCCAATCGTTGGTCATACAGAAGTCAATGCATCAAATTAACTCAGAGGATGAGGACAGGGGAAGGAAGCTGCTGTTACATAACAGACCCAGGGACCCACAATCAGGTTGAAATAGGGAAGTAAAACTAATAATCAAGATGCATGCTGAACATTAAGGGACAGTTTGTCCTGACTCTTTCTAACAGCTGCAAACACTGCAGAAAATATCTCAAGACAAGAATAAGCAACATGAACATTTGCTACAGAAGGCAACCACTATTTTTTAAGCAATTTTGCTTGAAAATACCCCCACCCCCCCAACAACTGAGTACACAGATATAGATTTTCATCTCAATAACAGCTTCACTATAGATTGATAGTAAACTACAATTACTTTGATAGAATTCTTATTTTAAAGTACACCCATAAAATGTAATTACAAGAGTACTTAATGCCCATATCCTTATGTCCTTTTGGTATAAACAGTATATACAGGAGGGATGTGTCATACACATGTGCAGAACAGATGGGCAGTGGCACGATTACAGTACCTACAATGCTAATATTAGCTTGCATTCTATCGTGGAGGACCATTCACCTTGATTGATAAGTGAATAATAATAATAATAATAATAATCATAATAATGACACTATTGGTTGAATTGGTAAATGGTTTCGGCCAATATATTTAAATAAGTGAACAATATAATCAGGAATGTAATTGAAAACGATGAAAAATTTCAAGTGGACTGTAAAAATATCTCACTTTATACTCTGGATAGGGAATTTCCAACACTACAGTAATGGATAGAAAATCTATTGTAAATGAAGCACTTCAGCACTTCAGCAGTTGACCAACTACAATTTGCAGTTGTCAATATATTTGAAATACTGTGGGTTAATAAAGAGTAAAACAAGTCTAGAGAAAGGGGTTGAACTAACAGTGCTATTGGCAAGTTGACAAATAGAACATTTCTGCATTCAGTCTAACTACAACCTCCCCACACAGCTCTAACGACAGCGCATCCATCTAAAAAACACACGACTGATCCAGTCAATCGGCTGCTTGTCATGATTATTTCATGCTGACATTACAAAGAAGCTGGCTGTGCAGCGACAGGGCAGAGAGAGAGTCATAAATAATGCCGGTGCCCCGTGGCTCCTAGCATTGGCTCTGTGATGCTTTTATTGCGGAGGGATCGATAGAATGAAATATGCAGGAGCTGAGCAAACAGCTGGAGGTACTCAGGAGAATCCAATATTCAGTGGAAGCAGTTCAATACCATATCACAACATGACAAAGTCGCAGATGGTTATTGGCTGGACAGCTGAGACAAAACGAGGAAACTTTCTTTGCTGCTGTGCAGAAGTTAAGCAAACAAGAAGACCGCCAAAATAAAAGACTGCAGCTCTTTGACATATTTGTGCAAAACTGCAGATTGTGAAGCAATGAATAACTGAATAACTAACATATATATAACATTTTACCTCTGGTGGTGAGAAACTAGTAAACACATCATCATCTTCGGATACCGATATTGCTTGAAGAAATCTTCTCCAATGGGTCAGTGCCATCGTCCCTCACATGCAGCGATCAACACTGGTGCCGCTGCTCTGTGGTCTTCCTGTGCAACACTAAGCGTACATGTGATTTATTGCATAGATCTATCGGAGGGGAAGTCCTGGTAGTCAATCGACCGTTAAGAAACCAGTTGGATAGTGGCCCACTTCAGTGTCGGCCACAAAACCACATCTTCCTCTGCAAGGATGTTCTGGTATTAAAACTTCCACTTAAATGGCAGGAAACACCAGAAATTGACACGCCACACAAAGTTTTAAGAGGAGGATTTTCTGTGCGGTTTTATTCAACTTCCTGTCAAAGCATCAAGCTGCAGTCTGCCAAACTTTCCAGGCCCAAGCAAACCTGTGTCTAATATTATGTAATCTTCTCTCTCTCACCTTAATCACCAAATTCAGAACTTTTATGTCATTGGTTTTGAACTGAATCTCTAAACAGGCAGAAAGGTCTTTCAAGGACAGCACCAATATTTTCTTTGTAAAATAACGGCACCTCTTATGTAACTAAAGGGTGCTCTGTCAGGTCGCCTCATTAAAAATGCGCAGAGTGTCCTAACTCCATTATAGCAGCGGTATGTCCCTGAGCAGCTGGTGCTGGACATCTGCTGTGAACAGACTGACCGCCTAATCAATACGCAGTTTTAAAAGCAGTGAACCACAGCGGGACATTACAAGGTTGACCTCTTACACTGACAACACACTGAAAAACACACTGTGCTTTAAGTAAAGGTCGCAAGGTGGGCAAGTGTCAACATAAGAGGAATTATTTATAATATCCAAGGCTTCAGAAGCTAAAATCCTATTAATTTTCCGCATACATAATGTCATTAACTGACAGTTGAAACACTTTAAAGGTTTGGATCGGCTTCATATTCTCCTACTGCATTCCTGTATGTAAAAGGTAATGCACTAAAAACTGTTTTTTTGGTAACAAAAAAGTGAAATGCTCAAGCTTGTGTACATAAAAACTTGAGGCGAAACATCAGCTGCAATATTATGAAAAGAATCATTCAATCACCAAGCTCAAAGTTAAAGTCAACACACATTACTGAGACTGCACCCAAAAATGTGCGATGTTTGTGTTCTAAACTGTTAACAAAAAGACTTCAGAAAGCAATAAAGTTCTGATTTGCATCAAATGTTTGTGATAGCAAAGTGACACAGCAGATCATTTGTTTCCATCTCTTCCTGTTCTCTGCATCTTCCTCTGTCATGCCGAGTATCAGCATGTCCTCCCCCATATCCACCATGTCCACACACCACACCTCCTCTGTGGGTTTTGTCTGTCATTTCCTTCTTCAGCATCCTTTTCCCAAAATAACCAGCATTTTTACACGTCTAAACCATGTGAAACTCCCCACCCTCTGTCTCCAAAATTAGATTGAAATATGACAGCCATAATACACAGCTATAATATAAATTAATTATGCATGAGAAATGAGTGAGTGTTTCTCTATTGATGAACAGGATTGGAACAACTGGTGCAGAAAAACATTGTTGCTTTTCTCTTTATTATATCCTTACAAATGAAATATGTTTGGGTTTAGACTGTTAGATTGTTAGAATTCTTGACACAAAATGTCAAAGGGTGAAACTGAAAAAGAACGATACATTTTAAAATATAACCCACCTAGAATATAAAACATATTGATAGCATGTGCTTTTAATTTTTTTTTAAACCTTTTTAAAAGTTAAACTATGTGGTGGTAAGTTTTTAAGTTTACACCACATGTCATTTTTATCAGTGATCAGTTCAAAAGTTTGAACACACATTTTTACATTTTTATTGAATTTAATCAGTTTAATTCCAATGAATACCTTATAGATTTATTAGACCCCTATATATATTTTACTGTATATATGGAGAGAGTGTATTAATACTGTCCCATGTTTAAAAAACGCTCAATCCACAGAGAAACAAATTTAAAGCAACCTTAAAAGAAGGAGTCATGACTTACATGAAGTTGTGATGTCACTACTATACAGTCACCACCAACACCCCGCACAGCCATTTAAAGAGGAGGAGGAGAGGCTTAGAAAAAAGCTGGAGAAAAGAAGTGGAAAACTATACTGAGATGATCTTTGGCACTTAAAATCATGTTAGGGATGTCAAAATTCCAAATAAAAAACAGGAAAGTGTAGAATATGGGAATATGGGATTTAAATGGTATGAAAATAATCAGTTAACTACCCGACCCAAAAAAGAGATATATCAATTTTCAGGAATCAAGTAATAGTTACAACTTAGACATCCAGCTTTTCTGCAGTAATGGACTTAAATAAAGTTGATCCAAACAAGTTTCTCTGGTTAATTAACCCCCGTCTGTATATCAGCATGGATGAAGCCTGATGTCTGGGTCTTTTCTAGGACTAGAGCTCTAGAGTTAAGCAGAACCCCATGATCTAGACCTAGTTAGTCAGGAGTTCATCCTACAGCAAGATAATCCACATCGTACCTCTGGGCTGCCACATCATCATCTGTCAGATGAGACATCAAACTATGACAATTTTAATAAAAGCTGAAAAGTCAAGGTGTTCTAAAACTTTTGACTGGTGGTGTAGTTCCATAACTAGTGTCTTCTTTGCAATTAGGGATAAATCTCTTAACAGAGATGGCCACTAGGATGTCATGAATATATAATGTCAAACAAAAGCTGCAGATAGTGAGCAAGGAGCTGCTCTCAGGGTGATAAGAAAACTTTCTAACTCTGTTTTTGAAATTCCTACCACTTTTCTTGCAACTCAGCTCAGAGATGGTCATGAGTTCAAGAGCTGAACTCATGTCCCATGGAATATCAACACACACACTGCACTGCAGCAGCCAATTAACAGCTGGGATTGCATCTTAGAAATGCTGGTAATTTCTAGTTTCAGGCTGGAGCAGGGGTTAATCGGTAGAGAATGGGAAGGCACGGGTGTGACACTGCCAATTCCAAATAGGAGACCTGCGTGGTTTTATCTGTGCTGCTTGCAGCTCGGCAGGAGAATAACAATGAACCGGCCCAGTGTTACTCAGACTGAGATAAACCGCATCACACCCAGAGACAGAGTGAATGAAAAAGAGATAGAGAGAAAACTTCAGCTCCAGGAAATGAATGCAAAAGAGATAATAATATCCACCATTGCATTGTTCATGAAGTTTATATTTAAACTGGGCTGGTGTGAGATTTAGAATGCTGTGTTCCCTTTATGAGAAGTTGTTGTGTTAGAAATAAGTTATTGCCACTTGACTACTGGGTGGCTTTGTCTGCTAGTTTGTTTCAGATGTGGTTTCAGTGGCTGTTTCATCATGTGGCTCATTTTAAGTTAATAATCTAACTGATCTTCTGACTATCATTACTTCTCTATTACAACTGAAGGGTCTAATGAAATATATTATCCATTATTATGACAAGAAGTTTTTAACCAACTTATATTGCCAATAAAGATGCTTGCATCTTTGATATCAATGTACACATAATGCAAACAAACAAACAATTGGGAACATTTAAACAAAAAAAAACTGCATACCACCACCTGCACTCGAGCAATTAGTTGAATAATTAGCTGAGAGAAAATTTACCGTTGACAAATTTGATAATCAATTAAACATTTCAGTTGTTTATAAATAAAAATGTCAAACATTTGTTGTTTGCAGCTTCTCTGAGATGAAGATTAGTTTTCTTTCTCTTTTGCATCATTGGAAATTGAATTTCTTTTGGTTTTGGACATTTGTAGATTTCAACTTTTAGAAATAATCAGCATTTTTTATTCTTTTTTGGCATAATGTGTTTGACTATATTTTATAGAGTCAATGATTATTGCACAGTCCTACTCAACATGATTGAGCTGCCTAGCTGTTCTCAGCTGATATCTAACCCAACAAATGGATTACAGATGGAGGCAGGGTTTTTAAAGTTGAAATAACTTGTCAAAAATATAGAGGCAAAACTTTCAGTGAGAGGACTATTTCTTCTCAAAGGCAGAAACAGATGATATTTGGCCAATGATGAAGGCAGCAATGCCCTTTAGGTGGCAGCCTGACAACAAAGTTTGTGTGGTCTTAAAGGCACGGGGCACCGATGGAGGCGGGACTCTACACTCACCCGGACTCCCTGCCTCCTTTTTTTCTGTTTGACACAGACAAACCTGCTGAGCTGCATGCCACAGAGAGCTGGGTCAAGGAAACACAAAACATACACACATATACACACACTTTGATGCCAACATGCAAGTGTGTAGATTTGACTAATAAACACACATGTGAAAGTTTGCAGATGTACAAGCAAACCACACACACACATGCGCAAACACACCTCTCTTCCTTGTTCTTCCTTGTCCAATCAGTATTTAGCTACACTAGGGCAAAGGGCCTCTGCATTGTTGTATGGGTTTAAACCAACACAGAGGTTTAGTGAAGCTGACATGACTGAGGTCAAAATAAAGAAAGACACGTCCATTATATTTCCTTTTCTGGCTCCAACCCCACTGTAGCTGACAGAGGCAGAAATTTGAACATCTTCTTTCACATTTGACACAGGTTTGACCCGAGAATAATTGAGCAGCACAACACATCTAAAGGGTACAGGATGTGATACCGATGTAAGCAGTCTACTGTACGTAAAGGTTATACGCCACAATGTGCTGAAGACAGCTACCATGATCTTGGCAGCATTGCTGGAGCCACTGTAGCATGACAGACAACAAGAAGCTCGGATATTATCACAGCAAGAAACCAAAACAGCTGCTTTTATTCATGTTTGGGCAAAAGCCTTGTTGTAACATTCAAGCAATTTCACATAACACTTTAAAGAAATCCTTCTAAAAAACAAAATTGGCAAAAGGTTTGGCTTCAAATTTGGTATGTATTTAAAATCACTATCAATTCATTTGCGATACACTTTGATTTAAAGATTGTGGTAAAGACACTGAAGTCGTGTCAGAGGTTAGCAGAAACACAGCTGGATGTGGGAGAAATGACCAGTGAAACCAGCCAGGAAGTGTGATCGAAACAGGAAGGGGAGTCATATTTAGTTAGAGGGGAAAAAAAAGCTATGCGACAATTTACGTTGTAGGTGTGAGTTAGAAGAGGGGAACTGGGGAAATTAATCTAAATCAGCTGTTTGTTTTTTATACTTTCTATGTGCTATTTTGGAGAGCTACTGTTTTTTTCCCCATCTGTCCATTTTCTCCAACATATACCCAAATCTTAAAAATTTAAGGGAAGGACCGAGTGTGTGAGAGAGGGAAGAGAAATGTTAAGTATACAATAAATTAATCATGAAAACAAGAACGAAAAGACATTACCTGGACTGAAAAATGACCAGGTGTTTCGTTCAGTCTGGTCTAAGGTAAGTGGACAAAAGTGGACAATCACGCCACACGTCAACACAAAAAGGGCTTGAAATGCCAGCACCACTCGAGGCTATCACGCAACAGCAGAGCAATTACGTTCAACAGGAGAATCGAGCAGACAAGGAGGGAAAACACTGGCTGCAGTGAACAACCTGAGGTGGATTTGTTCCCTGAGTGACCTTATGAAGCTCAGTGCCCAAGTCATGGAGCCGTCAGACTGGATAAAACTGCACTTATCAAGCTACTACATCCATATTTAAATGACGAAACTAACCATCAACTAAGCTCTTGCCAAACCAACTAAACTATCAATTTATTCAAAAAGTAATTCATAACACAGGCAGACTCTTGCAGCTACAGGTCTAACTCTGCTTTTGGACCATAAAAGCACGATAATTTTTATACATACACCATGTAAATGAAATAGACCATGAAAATGAAAATATTAAAATGGGAAATGGCAAAACAAGTCCCCTTTAAATCACTCATAATTAAGAAAGTGTATGAGTATTTATTCTGGAAACAAACAATTATTAATTTTTCCACTAACAACAACCTATTTGTGCAAATTATAATAACTTAATTTCCACAAACCATTCATATTACACATCATCATCAATGACTGGTTGATTATTGAATAATCCGTCAACAGAAAATGAATTGGTAACAGCTTAGAATGGGTCTGTCTTCGACACAGCAATAACAATTCTCCTCTCTCCGTCGGTGAGTGATCTGAATCGGCAATGATCTGTCTGGAGTTGGGAAATAAAATAAATAAAAAGGCTTAGTGAAATGTCAATATTCTTTGTGGGACGGGGCAGGCTACACAGTTACAGATCAGAGAGAAGTGATGTCCCATGCCCTCTTTTACAAAATCCCGCTGAGCAACAGGTCCACAGAGGAATCGTGATCTTGATCTGAATCTAGCTCTGATCTACTTGTGTCTCTACATGAGCTGCAAATGGGTCAAATGTAAGAAAGGAGGGAGGAGGGAGACAGAGTCATGGAGAATGTAAGGAGAAGGGGAGAGAATCTGTCTGAAGATGGGCAGGAATATTCAATTGTGGAGGACAAACATAAACTTATGGAAACAAATAGAATCCTGAGAAACCCCAACCACCCAAACAATGGCCTGTTCTCTCTGCTCTGCTCAGGGAAGAGATACTGCTCACTCATGGCAAAACCAGACAGACTCAGGAAGTCAGGAGTTTCTTCCCCCAGGTCATCCGGAGCATAAATGGCACAGACTAGGCTGCAACAGCCAGCACTTTCATTAGTAACAGCACTTTATATACATGTTTAACGGAAATAACCCTTGAAATCACTCTAATGCACCCTGGTCTGACATCTATGAGAAGGAAAAAATATCAGTACAATTATTTGTCTCCCAGTATCTCATTTTAAAATCATCTCTAAGCAGAAGTTTGTCAAACATGAATTTCCTTAACTGATTGGCCCACAGTTCTTCCAACAGTGTAGCCTCTAGCAGATTCAAATGTTTCAGGTACTGATCAGATAATAAAAACCAAACCATTTAATTAACACCAAATTAGTTTAAAGGCTTATCAGATGGTTAACGGATGCAATAATGTGAGAGAATTTAAAAATTCTGGAAGTTATTACAGGGGAACTTATCTTATATTTGGCAATAATTGCAGCGTTCATGTTACAGCGAAATCATGCAGGTCTTTGATTGGCCAACACAGCTGGATGATGTTAAAGTGAGGTTGGGCCAGGTTCAGGTTTTTGGTCAGACAGCACAGCAGTCAGCATCCAGCTAATGTGAGAACACAGCGTATTTATTGCAGGGTTGTCAGTGTGAAGGTTTTCAGAAAAACGATGCTTCCAGCAGAAAAGTTGAACCAGGCACACCTCTTGATGCAAAGCAACTTGATGTAGTCCGGGAAGAAAAGGTTATTTTGTTACTTAATGCTGTGTTTCTACTGTTTACCATGTGGTTGTTGGGACAAAAGATAAAATAGTTTCAGTCGTGATAACTTTCCAGAGCTGTAAAATCCTGTCCTGAAAACACATTTCACGAAAGAAAACAAAATGTTGCTGCATTTTTTAACTATTACTATGTTTTTGTGAAATGTTGTGTTTTACACCTCATGGGCCACCTCAGTTTATGCCTTTGATAAGCCTTTATAACTGCAGTAATTAGTTGGTCAAATTGCACATCCCGGCTCATATTTCACCAGTAATTTGAACAACATGCAATCAAAGTCATTTTTAGAACATTCAGACAAGTCATAAAATTGATATGGATTGCCTGTCATCTTCTACAGAGCATGATTGCTTTTTTTAGAATCCCATTCTCTGTAGTGAGTGTGTTCAGTTGGATTCAGTTTAGACTGGATTACGTGACTAAATATAAAGAATCTACACAAGAGCAATTCTGATGCAGACAGAGACAAGTGATTAGTGTTGGCACTGCCCAAATGTAAGAGGTAATGAACTATTCCAGATGTGTGCTTGTGTGTTTTTGGATTCCAGAGCATATGTCCATATGCCTGTGGGCCTGGAACAGCATCTGTCTGGATGCTGCTCTGCCCTCCTCACAGGGGACGAGGGCAAGTCCCCAGAGGGTGAGATATGAAGAGTGAAGTCACATTTACCGTTTTTAAAACAGTATAAATCTAATTTTGTAACAACACTGTTGGTTTCCTTACAACTTATTGACATTTCAAGGCAAGCGGGACAGTGTTCTGTGTGCTCAAGGGCATATTTTCACTCTTTGGGCTTGAAGCTTTGTTTACAATGACATATGCATTTATAGTAAATACTAGAAAATGCCTGTGTAAAATTCGTATAGTTGACTCTGCCTTGGACAGAAGATCAGTGCTGTGGTGATGGGGTTATTCAAGGCCAAGGAGCCGGAGGAAAACAGTGCAATCATGGAAACGACAGCCACGACCCAATGATTAATCCTCTAATTCCATCTACCTGTCGCTAATTCTCCTGCATGGTGGTTGGCTGGGGGCTGGAGGGTCCACTAATACACTCTGCTGCTTGTGTGTCTAATGTATATATGTGTGTGTGTGTGTGTTTAGGTGATTATGTAAGAAGGCAGCCGGTGGACAGGTGTGGCCACTGCTCAGGACAGATAATGCAGTGAGATGTGGCTTAAGAAGCAGCATGCTGTGTAGCTTTCTGTGACGTATTTAATGTTATTAACTAATGCATAAATTGCTGAGTCATGAAACCCTGTTCTCAGGAAGAAAACATTCTATCTTTAAATCTCTTTTATTAGCTTGCCTGACATGCATTATAGGCTCTATTTATAGTTGGTATTAACATGGGATCTATATCTAGATATTGTATCTACATAAAAACATTTGCGCCGTAGATATTTGTTCATACCATTTATTTATACCAGGCATTAAAATGCCTTATTGGTTTTGAAATGAGGGATTTTCAATATGCAAATTAGATAAACAGCAAATCTGGCAGACTTGTCAATGAACATGTAGCATCTCAGATCAGAGAAAGTGTTTCCACAAACATAAAATGTAATTCATTTCTAAATCACTTTATGCAAGGTAGGACTTCTAGATTGTGTAACTAAGGCTCAATCCCAATTCGCTCAATAGTCCATTTAGCTCATACCTAAATATTCTCCTATTTTATGGCACAAAGACATGGAGCCTGACCTTTTAACTTATGGGAATGATTTTTTTTTCCTCTGAATGTGGTTGCGCTGTACAAGTTGCATTTCTTTCTTTCTGATAGCATTTGCACCTGCAGTGCCTTGTTTTTCCTCATCTAGATACAGATCACATTTTAATGCTGGCAGAAAATTAAAAATTAAAACATGTTTTGAAAACTGTTCTGTATAATCATATATATAAGACAACAAAGTCTCTAAAATGCATGAAAGTAAAAAAAAAAAAATACAAATGCCCAAGTCCCAGTTGAGATTAGCCTATCTATTGCTCCTCAATTCTATCAAACACACCACAAGAGGCTTTGAAGACAGTATCACCACAGATGGATGTTTACATCTTGACACCTGTTATCTCAATCCAGCTGTTGAGTCAACAGAGTTGAGGAGGATGAAGATATGAGGCAGAGATATAGGAAATCTCCATATCCATCTTGTCCTACTGAGTTAATGCTGACACCAGTCTCAACATCTTCCTGTAGACCTGTGCTACAGCTTTTCCGTTCATACTGTGCACATATTAAACAGAGCTTCATCAAAGTCCTCCGCTAAAATTGACTTTGTGTCTTTAGTAAACTGTTGATTTATCGTGGGATGGTGTAGCTCTGCACATCATCTCTTTATAAACTATGCTTAATTTTAGAGGCAATTTTTAATTTCCTCCCATTTAGATTTATCTCTGCTGGTGAGGGGATGTGACGGCTGTACAGCTGCTCTCTAGTGACGGTTTGAGACAATCAGAGCAGCTGTACTGACTTAGAAATTCAAAGGAGTCATAACTTTACGAGAAACTACGACATTTGTTTCCTGTTCTGAGGGATTTGAAGACTCGGTGCAATAGGAAGCAATTATGGGTAGAATTCTTTATGCGGCTTTGTCCTTTAAGGAGTCATGAGTTAAATCTGAGCAGCCATGTGAAGTTTAATAAAACAGACGACCGATGAAATGTCAACATTTATACTCACAGTATTGGCATGCAAACTGTCCATGATTATTTGTCTACCTCTAAAAATGTGAAATTTTTCTTTTCACTATTGACTGTATTGCATTTCTTCCAAAAACACTTCTGCTGTAAAAGTGACAAGTATAAAAATGTAAATGGACAAAACAAGAAATGGAGAAACGACACCACCCACTCCTCATTGTCAACTTCCTGCAGTGATAAGTGTAAACATAACAGCCCACAGGGCAGGCTAAACTATTCGGATGAGAAATGGGAAAATGCGGCTTGGAAAGCTGACGCGGCAGCAAAGGAGAGAACAACATGCAGCCTGATACACCTGCACAGTCCAGACTTTCTATTCTGTGACACTGTACATCAGTACGCAGCAACTGTACAGCACTACATGTTAGCCGGGGGTGTCTGACATATAACGTGGTTAACCCTTTTGGCAGTTTTTTATCTGCCAGTTTGACACACCAGACCTTTGATTTGATTTGAAAGTAGCGAGGCACATGGCTGCATGTGCCTGTGTGTGTGTGTGTGTGTGTGTGTGTGTGTGTGTGTGTGTGTGTGTGTGTGTGTGTGTGTGTGTGAGAGAGAGAGAGAGAAAGAATGTGTGTGTGGTGTAATCCCTCTGTGGCAGACAGAGCACATTCAGTTCATTTCCCATACAGCAGTACATTAGAGAACACAAGCGGGACACAGCCTGGTTTCTACTGAAAGCTGCTATTAATAAAAGGCTTATTATCAGTTTGGGTGTGTATACAAAGATTTTTACCTTTAAACTTCAAAGGGGACATTCTATTTTGTGACTTTCTGCCATTTATATACTGTTATGATTTCAGATGTTTAGGTTATACAAAACAAAAGTTCCAAAACTTGACTTGAACATATGTAAAAATGCTCCCTGTAAATCAAAAACCAAGGCATCAATCTGCTCCTAATGTTCCGTTACCTCTACTTCCCCATTTAACCAATGTCACATTGTTTGCAGTGGCCCACAAATGGCAGTCCATTCCATCACCTTTGCTGCTGAGGTTGTTTTATGAGTTCTGATTGGATTCAACTCAAACATACTCAAATGTATGTGAGAAGTTCACATTTTAATTTAAGAATGAGAAAAATTCGTGAAATCTGACTAATATCGTTTGCTTGTATAGAAAGCTGGCCAATCAGGACAGAGTGGACTCAAAGAGACAGGACCTAAAAGACAAAGGCTAAATTGAGGGGCTGTATAAAGAGTCGGTATGACATAAATAGGGAGTTTTTTTTACTCTAAATCATGCAAAGTTATTCCAGTAATGCTACAGAATAAATATATAGATGGAAATAGATAGATTCCCTCATTGTTCAGATACAACTAAACATTCTTTGGGCTTGAAAACCAAACATTCTTTAGTGTTTCCAGCTTTACAGTTTCCATTAACTATTATCATATTACCCTACTTCATTAGCACCTGATTCATCCAGCAGAAATTAGTTCATCACATTAAATTCTCTTGAAATTCTCTCATGGAATTCTCTTTTATTCTGCATACCTCGTAACTGAGGGAAGCTCGAAACAACAGGCCAGCTAATTTAGAAACCCACCCAATGCTGTGAAGAGGAGTTAAACACATTAGTTTCCTCCCTGCCCATCCTGTCAGATCACATTACAACAGACACAGCTTCACTGTTGCGCAGGCTGACCCAGCTGGGCCCAATGAATGGGTTAAGACCAAACCCTGCAGGGGGGAACAGCACTGAGTATTATTCCTTTAAAACACAGACACTGGTCCTTTAGGGCCATCAGTCTAAGTGCTTTGATGTCCATTCATGGTCATGAATGAGTCTCGCTTATATGCCCATTTACTCAGCAAAACAGCAACACAACATAACTATGATCTGATCTATGACACAATAGTGAGCTTTGGGAGTGTAACTGAGAGATAAAAGCAGACTCTGTGTGGTATATGAGTAGAGATTATTCATTCAAAGCTAAATGCCGTACTCAAGGCCACAAGCTATAACAGTCTCCATCAAGAAATGTCTTGAGAAACAGTCGTGTGTTGTCTACTTGCAACTGAAATGCTCATTTTGTTTCTGAACCAGAGCTTCCAGAAAACGAACATCAGAAACTACGGTTTTCAAGTTAAATCCAATGGAGTCAAAATATTCAAATGCAGGTAGTTTGAAATAATTAATCGGAGGAGTCTCAAGAGTATGTACAAACCAATCACAACCTTCAGAACAGCACTCTTAATGACCGAATTTTCAATAATATTACCAACCTCCACCTTTGTTTGTGAAGTCATGTGGTGCCCTGTTATTTCCTTATTTAAGTACATTAAAACTTTGAGCAGGACTCTCATGAAAGTGTAAAAAAAATATTGATCAGTTTCCCAAAACTTAAGATGCAACCTAAAAAGTCCTGTTTTGCCATGACCAACAATCCCTAACCCCAAACCTTTTATAGAGAACTAAGGAAATCAGGAAATATTCCCCCTTAAAGAAGAAGGGACCAGAGAATTTAATCTCTTTTCAAAATAAAAGTCTCAAAATGATTAGGCTAACTGTTGAAACTTTATACCACAAATTATGTAACAACGCATCTCATTTGTCAAGATTCTGTTCAAGGAACCCATTTCCTGAGTCTTTAAATTATTAGTTGGCATGAAAAGCTTTGGTCAGAATAATGGTAATACTCTTGTTTAATGAAAAGTTTAAATGAATGTTTTCCTCATATTAGTGTGGATGCCTGGCAATAATTAAATATACCCCTGGAGACACAACTCTAAGAAGAATCAATCCAACCATCAGTAATAACCACTTCAAGTCTCTAAGCTGTAGATCACAGCTGGTTCTTCCCACTTCATGAAAAGCCACATTCATTTATAATAATAATAATGACGTTGGGGTCAAACATGTGGGTGAGAAGTCAAATGGCAGCAGGGCTGATGACAGGGACTGTAGGTACATAAAAGACAGTCTACATACAGTATGATGACTCAAACTTTCCCTATTAAAATGACATCAATGGACACACATAGGATGACGAAAAATACAGAATATAGACATAGCACCAAGGCAAAAGATCTGAGAATAGAAAAGGTCAGAAAAGAGGAGTAAATATGTATTATCGTATAAGATAAATGAATACTATTATTATACTATAAATAATATTAATTTTAAATGCTCAAATTCAAGGCACAGACTGACACTGGACGTCATAGATGAGTGGGCACTGGAAAAGTGTGAGTCACGCAAGAGAGATGACACAAGTGGCACAAATCATGGTAGTAGCCAGAAATTACGGGATTACTGTAAATGAGATGAATACATTACACAAGAGGGAGTATTAGGTTACAGTAACCCTGATGGCATTCAGGGTTATACGCTTACTCCTCCTCCTTCCTCATAAAAACAATTTCAATTGCAAGACATCTAAAAAGTGCTTTTCATCCACAGGCCACAGAAATAGGCAAATCATAATCAAAATATAGCACCAATTTACCAGACCAGTTTACCCAGCCAGTAGAGTTTTTGAGAATAGAACACAAGAGAAAAATAGGAGCAGTGGTTTTGTCTTTATTTGGCTGATGTTTTTTGTTACTTTGGCGATAGTGAGGCATAAAATACAACGCAAAACACTGCTAAATAAAAAACTTTAAAGTCTCATTAAGTTGTAATTTAAGTGGAAAATGATAAACTGCCTACATAAATAAATAAACTTGCCCTGCCTTACATTTAGATCTGTGCAGCACTGACCTGATTGGGTTAACTGGGTTACTGGCTGGACATCTAGGACGATCTCACTTATAGACCCAGATATATTTAAAGTGAACTGGGATTTATTTAGAAACCCAAAAGGCAGATATGAGATGAAATAATGTAATTCATCTCTCACTTGTCCTTCACACACTGCAACAGTGCTGACTGTTAAACTGTTTTTAAAGTAGATAATATACAGTACAGTCTGCTTTTACCACCGGTGATAAAATAAAAGGACGACACTAGTTTTATACTTTATTTGCGGTGAACCTTTTAACTCTGAATCACCAGTGTTTCCTAACTTTAGGTACCATGAAATGAGCTCTTGAACGTCCTAGACAACAGCTGCTTCCTGGAAAACTCATCAGTGATGAACTCAAGATGCACTAGAACATGTAGCATACATCAGTCAGCTTCTAATATACAAGCAAAGCAGAACAGCAGAACATCCACAGATTTAGTGAATTTGAATATATATATATATATATATATATATATATATATATATATATATATATATATATATGCAAAGAGGTATAGCCTATCACTGATACATCAGATAACGAAATGGCGTTGAATCAGATCTGTGTTGAGCTCATACCCATACCAAATTATATAGTCATTTTCAAGTGAAAAAAACAGATTTGACGGTTCCAAGTTCTTATAATTGAGAATTTGTTATTGTAAATTTTATAAATATGGACCTGAAATTAAATGTTGGACACTTTGTTGAACAAAACCACACAATGGACTTTGTGCTCCAGTATATTATGATCAACATTTTAGATTGTTTTCGGATGTTTTATAGACCAAACGCAGCCCTAAGTATAAATCAAGTACAAAATTAAAAGTCAGGGGGATATTTGACAGTCTACAGCATAATATAATACACCAGGATAACACTGAATGCCTGTATGTCCAGACAGAAAGTTGAACACACTGTAATACAGCGAGTGAAAAGGCCAATAATTACAATGCAGGAGCAGCATGCAACGACAAAATGACAGAGCAATTAGAAAAGCTTGGAGTGTAATTAAGCTTGACATTGTGCCCAAGTGCTCCCTTCACTGTCTTTTCACAAGGTCAACAACGGTGCAAAGAAGCTGGTCGTGAGTGATTAGACAATAATGAACAACTGGATTCAATATGGTCATGGGACAACTGTACATCATGAAACTGATTATATTACATGTCTCAGGTTCAGAGCTGATTTCTGTGGTGCCGAAGTAGATTTGAGTAAATCGGTATCTCTCTCTCTCAACCCATGTAGGTTAGCCTGCTGCGTTTCCTGCCAGAGCCTCATTGATCAAAATATATCCCAGTTAAACCACGAGACACTGCAGAGGGCTGCTCCCAGTGAGAAGGGCTGGTTCCAGAAAACAGGCCAACCATGTATTTTACTTTAAAGAGGAAACCACAACAGGCAGCTCCCTTTGCAACGGCAAGTTACTGTTTTACTTTGACTGTTGTTTAGTTATAATTCACAAATTCCTACACCACAAGTGCTTCTGTTGGCTGGTGTTCTCAGGAAAGTAACACTATTTAATTTCATAGTGGTTTCCCAGACAAATGGGAGTAGTGTGATAGGCTACAATCCGGGGCAAAATCACAGTACTTTAAAAATATTGAATATCAGCACTTCTTTTTTGCAGCTTTAAACATTATGGTGTAGCCTTTGTGTACTTGCCTCTTTGAAAATGTTGCTTTTCTTGTCATCTCCTCATACCAAGCTTTCATTTTCCCCTCTCTATTTCAACCATTTCTAAATCTCTCAAATTACTGCTGCTCTCTTTTTCTTCATTGTGGAATCATGTATCAACCTGTCTCTACACACCTTAAAGAATGTGGTGGCAAGGGAGAGAAAAAAATAAATACTTTTTCGCCTCCTCCAGCTACACAGATGAAGCCACGTGTCCCAGTTTCCTTACAGCCGCATGCCTCGACAGCACACCTCTTTATGGAGGAGGAGGAGGAGGAGGGTAAAGGGCAGGTATGAGGAAGACAAAGGCAGGAAGAAAGAGCCCCTTGGCTACTTACATTCAGCCTGTAGCATGTCAGAACTTCTCCTTTAAAAACCACTTCATCTGCAAAATTTAGGCTGCACTGCCAATAATTCTGCACCTAGCATGACGATCTTAGCAGAAATGGAATATAATATTGTTAAGTATGTTTAAATCAGTATATAACTGAATCCACATAAGAATTGTTTTCATAACCTTAGATTTGGCTTCTACAGTAGCCCAGAACAAATGAACCAAATGCTGGCTCCTTTCATGTTTTTTTGTTTTTTTTCAGTATTTTGTGGAGCACCCTATTTTGATTCATTGAGCAGTAAGGAGCAATTTCTAACATCACCACTAGATGCTGCCAGAAACTTCACACTGTACCTTTAAGTACCATTAAACTCAACAATCAGAATGTACAGGGACAAATCAAACCTAGACTACCCTCATGTCTTCACAGAAAAAAAAAGCATGAGCTACGTGTTTTTCAACATATAAAAAGCCAAAGTAAAACAGAAAATTCTTGGTTTTGTTCAAACCTTAAATCCTAACAGTTAACAGTCATGTGGCTCACTTCACATGTTTAAATAAGGCCTGTTTATTTGTTAATGTTCACAATTTCACTAAATATCACATCTCACCAGAGGCATTTTTAGAAGGCACATATTGCCATGACTGTAACATTATTTGTGCTCAGAAAGCAGTTGTTTAACTTTGCTAAATTCACAAAGGTTTTAAGTTCTTATAACAACTGTAGTGGATGAGGAATTGGCTTAAAACATGCAAAGCAGTAAACCCCAGTAACACGCTTCCAATGGTGAATCAGAGATTGCATTGAGAAACAGAACCCAGTGGAACAGAGGCTCAGACCAGACGTGACATCATGGCTTCGGCTCCCAAGAAAAGAAAAGTGAAGTAAGAACAGAAAACAATTGTCATTCTCTGATTGAGGTTTTAGCAAGTAGTCTAAAAGTAAGGAATCTCTATTGAACACCTATCTATTTTCCTAAAAGATTATGTTCTTGTGATGAGGTTACAATAAAACTAGGTGGAAAAGTGAATGAGGAGACCTCCAGGAGCAAATTCCAGCTGCTAATAAAAAATCCAACAGTGGTTGTAATGGGCAGGTAGCACACACTGATGTGTTTCTAAATGAGTTGGAAAGTGAACACAAGTATGTTTAGACAATGTAACTCAGATAAATAAAAGTAAAGATATGAGGAACTAATTGAAAAAAATAGGGTGAAACCGCATCACACAGCTGTTGTCAGCTGTTGTAGCTCGTCTCTAAAACGATTCCTGGAAGTTTTCCCATGATCCAGCTTCCACTCTGAGGATGAAGCAACTCTGAGATACAACTTCAATGACCATGCAAATCCCACAAAGTCATTCTGACAGTATATGGAACAATACAACATGGAGCTTTGAGAAATACATGGTACAGATGGGAACCGGTTGCATGTTTCAATTCCATGGAATCGTTTGGCAGTTTCTCTAACGATTCTCTTATCGATTCTAAGCACGAATCTACGTCACGTAACTTACACAATTTACGCACACGCTCGATTCCAGCAAGCACGACTAATTACGTGATGTTACGCTGGTTTAGCACATCATAAACAACAAAAATGGTGCCCACCAGATTCAAAAGCTCCAAAAGTTTTTTATTTCGATTAGGAAAAATGTGTTAGAATGTTCCACATTCTTGTGTATTTTCACGGTTACATATTGCTATAGTTAAAACAGTATCTAGGCTTTGGGGCTCTTTTGACCTCGTTGTTGAGTTTGTAAGGTCATGACTTCCAAGTAAACAAGCTTTATCCTAATAAAACTCCTTTTTTCCAAAATTAGAATTGATAAGAGAATTGATAAAGAATCGTATCGTTAAGCAGTATCAATAATGGAATCGTAATTGTAAAAATCTTATCAATTCCCATCCTTAGTACAGTGGGAGCACTCTGGTGTACTGTAAATGTTGCAGTGGAAAAAACACTTAAAAACTACCACAATCCATGAATCAATCTAGTGGTTTTGTAGGACCACACTGCCCACTATTCATAATTATCAGTGTCACTTCCCTGACATAAGAGTAAGTCTGAAAAGTCCACAATATGTGACTTGTTTTCCAGTCGACTATGACGTAGTCTTCTAAAAAGGGTCTGTAGGACATATTGAAAGATTAATCTGATTAGTACATGTTTTCCATGAAGGATCCAAAGCCATTTAGCATAAAAAAGCAGTCTCACTTCTTTTGAGCGATGTCACCAGATCTCAGCATTTAACGTAGTTAGACTCAATACCACATAATAATTACTGATGGGAATATTGGTCAAATCTCAGAATACCAGACCAAAGATATAATAAACCTGAATTCTTCTTTCACCTTTATATTAGCAACCACTGGACATGGTCACATGGAGGTCGATTAAACACTGAATCTTTATTAGTTTCATGCTGGAATCTCTGTGATGTGTCCCTCAAGACTGGGTCAAGATGAAGCAGATAAACCACAGACCCAGGGCTGCAGAGACCAATCTCAACACCTCTAAGATACATTTACCTATTACTGTGTGTAGCAGAGCGGTGAGGAGAGCCATGTATAACTTTTAATAATAAGAAATGAGCAGAATAGAATGAGCAGAGGGGATAGTGAATCTGACAGATACCAATGAGCACGGTTAATTTGACTTCACTTGAGCATATGAAAATCTAAATGTTCTTGGCTTTTCCTTTTTAAAATACCAGCCATTCATTGGGTCTAAACCTGTTTTTCTGGTCTTAAATGTAAATTAACAAAAGCGTGCATCATGTTTTTGGCGTCTCAGACCGAGAAAACCTGCTTGTGTCAAACCAGTTCAACTAGACAAAGGATTTTCTCTGTAGTATTCAAGCACATTTCCCAATGAGCCACAAAAGCAGAATATTGCATGGAGAATGTGTAATGATATATGATGTTAGTTTAACACTTAGGAATCATCAGGGGGCAGAGGTAAGCGGAAGGAGAAAATGAGGAGGAAGAGCAACAGGCAGGCAGGAGAATCTCCTGGAATAATCTAGTAATCTAATCTGAAATTGAGTTATCCTGAGGGCATAGAACCAAACAGGAAGTTAAGGAGCTTTTGTCCTACAGGACCAGAGCTGACATTAAACCTAGAAGCACTGACTGAGTGAGGTCAATTCTCCAGCATGACGCTGCAGGTCTGTCTACTCGTGCTGTAATCTTTGTTTTACTAGAGCAATTCAATCAGTGTTCCAGACAGTGTAAAGGGGGGCTAGTCTCTTTGCAAAATCACTCTGAAATATGCAAATTGCTGAAGGATGTATACAGATTCATGGGGAGCAAGCAGACGGTCCGCTTAATCAAAAATTAAGAAATCCACACAAACGCTGTAGAGCTAGGTTTGAACTTGTTGGTATGCAGTTAAAAGTTACGCCACACTGGAAACTACCATGGTGCCGAGCAAGAACAATTCCCTTCCAATGCATGCATAAACATGCCTAGCTAATGTATGATTGAATTCCAAATAAGGAGGCCTTGAGCTGGGAAGAAAAATTTGGGCCTTTTTCCACAAGGGTTAGAAAGGCAACTAATTCATCTATTTAGTTAATTCTAGTGTTCAGACCAGTAGAATAAGACGATGAGATGGTTGTGTCATTCAGGAGCCCATAAATTAATGTTTCCAGTTTTAAACCTCTGTCCCTGAATTATTTCTTCCTATACAGTGGTTTGTGTTTGTGTGTTTGCCCCTTTCCTCACTTCTTATTTTTTAAGCATGTGTGTAACACTTTAATGTTTCAGATAATCAAACAAATTAGTCAAAGTCAAAGAAAACACAAGTGAACACAAAATGCAGGTTTTATTATTAAGAGAGATAAAAATCCAACCCTACATGGCCATGTGTGAAAAGTGATTAAATCTAATAACTGGTCAGCCCTTAGCAGCATCAATTGTAGTCAAATGCTTGCAATGATTTGTAATCAGTTTCTTACAGTGCTGTGAAGGAATTTTGGCCCATTCATCTTTGCAGAATTGTTGAAATTGAGCCACATGGAAGGTTTTCGAGTATGAACCACCTTTTAAAGGCCATGGCACAGCATCTCAATAGGATTCAGGTCAAAACTTTGACGAGTCCACAAACCAAAGTTTGTTTCAGCTTGAGATCATGAACAGATGGCTGGACATTCCCCTTCAGGTTTTTCTGGTAGACAGCAGAAGTCATGGTTCCATTTATCACAGCAAGTCTTCCAGATCCTGGAGCAGCAAAACAGCCCCAGACCATCACACCACCACCAGATGTAGTAGGACACACACCTTCCAAATTTCAATTTTTGTCTTAATGTTCTTTTTGCTCAGCAGTGATTTTTGCCTTTGAACTCTGCCATGCAACCATTTTTGTCCAGTTTCTTTCTTATGGTGGAGTCATGAACACTGATACAAGTCAGGCCTGCAGTTCTTTGGATGTTGTGGAATCATTTCTGATTTCCTGCATGAGTCGTCGCTGCTCTTGGTGTATTTTTGGTTGGCCGGCCACTCCTGGTAATGTTCACCACTTATGTTTTTCTTAACAAAAATTAAGAAATCAGGAAGGGGGCAAACACTTTTTCAGTGAACTGCATCTCTTGGTACACATGTAATACATTTCTTTTTATTTAATTTTTTTTACATTAAAATTAGCTTTTTTATCTTGCTGTAAAAGAGTTTTACATGTTTGATAAAAAAGAAAAAGAGAGATAAAGTCTTAGCCATGTCCACTTCCCTGTGGTCCAATTAAAGACCAAGATTTGATTTAATTCCCTCTCATAACTATTCAAACATTGTATAATTTGTTTCACAAAAGATGTTCTAACTTCCACTTCATGGGGCCTTTAAGCTGTACTTATATCATTTAAAGGATTCCACTATACAAACAGCATCATAGAACAGGTGCTGCACTCGTCACCACATAGCTACAAACTCCTTAAATCTGTTGAGACCATTCCTCTCTTTCATCACTGTTTTCTCTAAACAATAAATTTGGATGGAGAGAAGTTCAAGTAGTATTTGGCCAATATTTACCTCTGTCAAACACAAACTCAGCTGAACCATGCATGTATTACAGGAACTGGATACTGGACTCTGAGATTCACTCAAATGAAAATTGCTCGCCTGGCACATTAGTCAAAAGCTGTTCCACCTAATGACATTTAGAATCACTTGTCTTGGCTCAGGGAAGGTTTTACAGATATAAAACCTTCAGAGGTTAAAAAATCATAATACAAAAAAAGTAATAATTTAACCTGCTTGGAGTTGGAGATGCATTGTCAACCATTTTATAGATGTCGGTCTATGGGGATTTTTTTTTCCACTGGGCAAGTGATTACTGGGGGAAACTGGGAGTGAGGCTGAGTCATGGCAGGGTGTCCAGTTCTCTCAATACATTCATGATCTGAAGAGAGATGAGGAGGAACTGAATGAATGATTCACTTCACTGCCATCTGTGTCTTTCTGAACCCCAAAAGCAAATGCAAGCTCACACAAGCTCATGAAGTATGAGTTTTACATAATCACAGGATTATGTGTCACCACAAGCTTCTAAATTACAGAAAATAATACAACGAAAACAAGGTCACCAATCAGGCCACTATTTCGATGCACAGCTAGAACAAAGCTTAAGCTGGGATCAGTCTGTCATCGATCACCAACCAGATAATTGTCCTTCTATTCACACATTGGTTTCATTACCCAGTGATCTGTGCCGTCTGGACTATATTGAAAAAAATGCTAAACTGCTAATTTTGAATTGCAGTTTTTTTTATTATTTTACAACTTTTTCCACCTTTAATGTGACCTATAACTTGCACAATGCAATTGAAAAACAAAATGAAATCTTTCAGAGAGGTGAAGTAAAAAGAAAATCAAATGAGATAATGAGATTGCACAAGGTTGTGTGTGCACCCTCTTATAACTGGGGATGTAGCTGTGTTTGCATTTATCCAATTACATTCAAACTTGTTTTAAACTGTATAGTGTATAGTATACATGACAACAAGCTCCTGTCTTCTTCTTATATCTGAGCTATGGAGTAGCCCGGCTTAGCCATTCTCACAGTGGAAGGAATCATGAACAGTTCCATATAACAATCGGTGCTGGCACAAAATCTTTGGGTTGCATTTAGAAAGCTGAAGATGACGAGCAACTTTATCTTTCACCCCAACAATGACCCAAAGCAAACATCCAAATCAACAAAAAATGGATTCATCAGAATAAGATGGAGGCTTTGGAATGGCCCAGCCAGAGTCCAGACCTGAATTTGATGGAACATCTGTGGAGTGACCTGAAGAGGGCTGTGCACAGCAGATACCCTCACTATTTTCTAGATATTTTCTATTTCTCCTTTAAAGATTTCAGTTTGTTTTTCAACGGCACCATACAGGTTATAGGCCACATTAAAAGTGGAAAAAGTTGCAAAATTATTTATCTTGGTGGTCATTTTTGGTGAGCATTTTAACAGGGGTGTGTAGACTTGTGATATCCACTGTCTTTAAATTGTCTTCTATCAAGTGTCTTAGACTATTTTGGCCCTCACTGCACACTGTACATAGGTCTATGTGACGTCAGTGGCATCAGTTTCTGCTTGATTTCCACCTGACAACAAACAAGGGGAAAATAGCAGGCCAAGGACAAAATGTGGTGACATATTCTAAAACATTAGTTCAGCCCTGTTTATATGAAATATAAATGAAAGTTTATATCTCATTAGTGTTTCTCTTCAAATAGTCAACAACTATATCAGTGCCGAAATCAACTATCAGCAGTTTCTTATAACATAATCCACAGAAAACAATATGGATTCATTCATAAGGCAATACACTCTCTCTCACACTCTTATTAAAGCTTCAGAATAGAGAATTACATCTCATACCTGTGGAGTTCAGTGTAATAGATGTTGCATAATGTGTGAAATAAAATATTAAATATAATTTTAAGGAAATATTGCGTGATTTTTTTTTTTATTGGCCGGTGAAAAATATGCTTGGCTGGTACATTTTTAAAGGTCACAAGCCATTGACTGAAGTTAATTTTATGCCCTGCACCAGTGCTGCATCACAGTAAAAGGCATATAGGGGGAAACAAAGAGGCAAAATCACATGTAATCTTAAATTATTTTCCAGCCACCTTTCTTTTCCCACTAAACCCCAAATTTACTCGTATTTGGTGCTTGGCAGGTGATAAATTTTAGACCCTGTCTTTGACTATGAAGTTCTGGAAAGTGAAAAAATAAAGTGCACACTCATTGCCATCAGCCAGACAAGCATGAATACACATGGGCAGGAACACAAGAAAACCTTTATTTATGTATTGAAGAGAATGAGCTCATAACTTAAGAGAGCGCTCTATAAACCGCATTAAAACTAGTATATATTACAAGAAGTGAAGAAAAGCACTGTCCTGTAAATATATATTCTGGTTAGTGCACTCAATACCTAAAATGTGAGTCATGATATATCAATAAATAAAAATTATGTCTCAAATCCAAATAAATATCGCAGAATATTCTGTCCTGAGCCCGTTCTCCCATCATCCCTGCTGCCCTGAGCTTGTCTCACCAGCCAGCTGTCCAAACAAATGTTACGTAGCTGGCGCTTATGTAATGAAGCATGGCAAGTGCTTAGCACATCCACTTAGCTATCCTGTCGCATGTCATCAGTTTGAACCCCCGTCTCCTCCTCCTGGGTACCATTTTTTATGAAAAAGTAGGTGGGTTTGATCAATGTTATGGATCACTGGGAGCACTCCTAGTGAACAAGATGGATAACAAACCAAAGTCTGCCTCTGAGCTTGTGAGCAAAAGCTGCAAGATCAGCAGCTGTTTGTATGTGTGAGAGAGAGACAAAGACAGACAGAAATACAGAGCCAAGACAGAAGAGAATAGCTCCGAGTATGACTGAAGCAAGATAACTTTAGGGCTCAGCGTTCTCTGCTTGCATGCCTGGGATCAAAATATCAGTGCTGCTATGTATAACAGCTTAATGAAATTTAAAAACAGCCAGGACTTCATTTAAAAGATAATTCTTTTACTGTGCAACAGAAATAGCAAATGCTATAGAAGCAACTGGCATGTGTGCTAAAGTGCCTCCTGCAAACCAAAAATTACACCTTGCAATGAGTTGCATAGTGTTAGATATATTTCAACACATTCAATACAGTACATTATATTATCTGAAACAAAGATATACGGTATTGAGTTACTGTTCTGTCCTGCAGTGACTTGGCAAAAATTACTTTCTGTATTTTTTAGGTGTTTCATTGTCTCTGGTACATGTGTGGAATAAAGAAGCCGTCTTACCGTCTCGTTCTCATCTGGGTACATACTGTCCTGTAGCACAGTTGCCACTGCAGAGGAAATAAGTGTTGTAGCCGGTGGTGCTGCTGACACAGACACTGATGATGCAGAGAAACACAGCAGCCTATTCACAAACTCCCTCCCTGACTGACATATCACTGTGGTGGGATGCTCTCTAAAAAAAACACATTTTCTCTCTCTCTCACACACACACACACACACACACACACACACACACAAACACTAAAATGTTCTTACATAAACTCACAGGGAGACAGGGAGAGAAAAGAGAGGGAGGGAGAGGGAGAGAGAGAGAAAGAGAGAGAGAGAGAGCGCTTAGTGATTCTTGCCACACCACACACTGTGTGACCTGCCTCCCCATAATGTCATAATGCTGCTCTGAACACAGGGTGCCCCAGCTGACACAGTAACTAACATGCATGTACATGCGCACACAAACACACACATATATATATATATATATACACACACACACACACACACACACACACACACACACACACACACACACACACACACACACACACACACACACACACACACACACACACAAACACCCAATTGAAGCTCAGAGGGATTAAGGAAAGCTCCATAAAATGAAGAACAGTGTGCCCCCTGCCCCTCCACCCACCCACCCACCCCCACACACACACACACACACACACACACACACACACACACACACACACATTTTCTTCTTTGTCTTTAATCAAAGTCACACAGGGCAAAGTAACAGTTCGCACTGGATGATCTCCCATAATCACTGTACAGAATATCTACTACAACGTTCACTACTGTGTTATTTTATCTTCTTGCTTATAAGGAATGTGACTGATGAACAGGCTCAGAGCTGAATGTTGAACTGAAACAAGTTCATCTGTGGTACAGACCATCAAAAACTAGAAAGAAGTCTTTACATCTTTTTACTCATCATTTAATTAACTGACTGATTTAGTTAATATACAATATTTAACAATAAAGCAATTAGGCGTTAATAGAAGTTAATGGGGGGGCGAGAACTTAAGGTGTTATATTTAGTTTAATTCTAAAAATTATGGATTAATCTCTTGGTTCCATTTTCAATTAATCAAGTTGTATCCACTTCCAAAAAAGACAAATAAAAGTAAAAAAAAAAAAAAACACAAAAGAAAACGTTTGATAGAGCTGGGATCATTGCAGTTGTATTCATCTTCATCTAAGATAAACATGAGTTAAGCTTTCTGTCTTGATCATTCTCTTCTTAAAAAATGCCTAATCATGTAAAAACATTTTAAATTAATCTTATACTCACAAATCTGAAACTCCCTGTCAAATTGAATGGTTCACGCGACTGTAGAACACACCCACATTCTTCATACATTAAGACAGCTGTCAATCAGTGATATATGATGCGGATCTGCTGCATTTTTATAGACTATGTTAAACCTATGTTATATTACATAATGTATAAATCTATTTAAATGTAATAGGCTGTCTGCTAATGTTACATTATTTACATTTGTTATTTAAGAAAAACAGATGAAAACAGCAGATTATTTAAGGAAAAATACCAATACAAAAATAGTTCTGACTTTAAAATCTCTAGTATGTTTGGGCCATTGTAAGCAATATTTTAAATGAATACGCTTGAATGCTTTATTTTGGGATTACTATAATATTCAGTATACTGAACATTGTGTTCACATGACCCATTGCAAGACATGTACACTTTTTCAGTATTCAGGTTGCACTTTTTACAATTACAATCCCAGTGCTGCATCATAAAATAGATGAAGGTGAAGTTTAAATGAGGACAGAAGCAAACAGAGAAACAAAGGAAGATGTCAGACTCGGCCCCTTCACTGTTATAAAAGAGCTGCCAGACGGCCTGAAGCTCTGAGCACAGTACAGAATGGCACCATAAACCCCTCAAGGCAGCTGCAGCACGGACACTCCCACAGACTACAGTCCTCCATGAGACATCACTTTTCCCCCCAAATAAACTGTTGTTTGCTGACAGTCATTCTCCTGAATAGCAAACATGTCTGAAGTAATTTTGATGCTCAAATCCCAAAATACAACAGAATCCACACCAGAACCAGAGCAATGATAACTATTTTGATAACAAAAATGCCTCAAGCTGCCTACTTTACTACTCAAATGGAAAGAAGATTTTAGAGCTGCGGCAAACAAGTCTTTTCAATATTGATTTTTCTGTTAAACATTTTCTTGATTAATAGATTAGGCGTTTAGTCCATAAGATTTTATAAAATGGTAAAAATATGTCAGTCACTGTTTCCCAAAATCCAAGATGACATCCTTAATTGTCTTGTTTTGTCCCAATCAACAGACTACAATCCAAATACAATCAATTTACTGTCAAAGCCAGAAAATATTCACATTTAAGCAACTTGACAGTCAATGAATATAATAGTTGATACCTAATCGATTAACATTGGACATTGTTCCAGTTCTAGAAGATTTGCTTTTTTGGTCTTATAGAGGAGTAAACTAACTTTCTTTGAGTTTTTGGTCATTTTTTTTAGCCAAAACAAGCAATTCCATCTTCGGTTCTGGGAAGTGGGTATTCTTTATTGATTTGATGACATTTCAGAAATCGAATAAACTACTGATTAATCAAGAATATACTTCAGATTTATTGATATAGAAAATAACCATTCATCGCAGCCCTAATAAACACAGTGTCCTATTGTAAAGTAAAAACAGGCATCTGGTTGGCTAAATGGGAGCCCAGATGTTAATAAAGAGAAGTGGGTTTGTGACAGAAGGTCGCCACTAGTTGTAATCCACACACAATCTGTCAGGAAACATGACAGGATAAGATAAGGCAAGGAAGCATGTAAATCAACAGATAAAAAATGATGTAACCAGCAACATTAGCAAATGTTGAGTAAAAGTAGTAAGTCTTTGAAAGTCTGCAGATTGGGTATTTCATTTCACTGTTACTGAACAAGTAATGTCTGGCTCAAGGGCATCATTGTGCCTTTGAGCAAGACATTTAATTACTGCAGTGATGTCGTTTATCCAACAGCAGAAGCAAGAGAGAAAGTGTTTAAACCATGTAAGTTAAAACTGGTAATAAATTAATGCTCCATTACATTCTTTAACAAGTTGGAGCTGATGGTTTATTATGCTTCCTACTGGGGGTCCTGAAGGAACATTTGGGACCCCCTGAAAGAGGATGATTAAGCATCGACATAACCCTGCAGCGGGTTCAGATCCTCCCTGCCAACTTGTGATATAATAAGGCTTTTTAATAAGGCAGAGAATGAGAATTAACAGTAGTGCAGATGGCCTGGCTCCTTTAACAGATTCCTGACTGTGCATGTATGAGCAAAATTTGTATGCGTATGTCAGCTCATGTATGTCTTTGCATAACTGAATAGAAATGGATGCAAAAAAGAACAGTTTGCGTGGGTGGGTGAGTGAGTAAGTGAGCGAGTGAATGAGCGACTGGATTAATAAGTGACAGATTTTTATGTGTTACAGGCGTACATTTATGTGTATGGGTGTGTTCAACGACTTAATGTAAAACAAGGTGTGATTTGTAAAGACACACGCCAACTCAACTTCCTACCACTTTAGGTTATAAAACAGATGAGAAAGTACTTCCTCCAATCAGTCATCGTGGTGAGAGCCATTAGAGGTTTTTCGTTGATTACAGCTGTCATAAAGAACGATGGGAGGCTGAAGGATTGAGTGATATTGACTGTGACCGTCAGAGAAGGGGATAGAGAGAGAAAGAGAGAGAAAGAGAGAGAAAGAGAGAGAGAGAGAGAGAGAGAGAGAGAGAGAGAGAGAGAGAGAGAGAGAGAGAGAGAGAGAGAGAGAGAGAGAGAGAGAGAGAGAGAGAGAGAGAGAGAGAGAGAGGAGAGAGAGAGAGAGAGAGAGAGAGAGAAGGCTGGCTTCAGGTCTTACTCATGTAAATCTAATACTTGAAGACCTTTAAGAGCCCATGATTTTCTACATGAGACACTGGCCAGAGATTCCATTCTTGTTGTTCTAGTAATTTGACATTGAATGCATCTCATATCTGAAGTAAGAGTTATTTTTGTTAGGCTATATATGCTTTACTGGATTATTTCCAAGTAAAAACACTGTGCCAAGAAACCTGAGCAACTCATTTAGAGACTAAACGTTGATCTTGATGAGAAGATGCTCTTGTTTTGAAGCAATTACAGACATTTTAGGCTATAAAGCTTATAAAGCTTGCTGAAGACTTGCAGATACTCTTGTAACACACAGAAAAGAGAAAGAGAGACACTAGTTAAAGGGGATGTATAATGCACATTTCACATCTTTGCTTTTATATTCTGGGGCTCTACTGGAATATCTTTGCATGATTTACAGTTAATTTTTTTTCTTATAGTGGCCTTTTATGCAGCCACTCAGTTCTGCCTCTGTCTGGAACAGCTTCAAGTTCACACACTGAGGTGTACAAACACACCAGGATACAGGAGCCAGGATGTGATAGTGCCAGTCTGCTGTTTTTGGAACTGAAATTAAATAATAATTTCCCAAAGTAATTATACAAGTTTTCTGAATGCAGAGAAAACAGCATACTCAGTGTTTTTACACATGTGCTGTAAAAGTATTATTGTCCTGAAGGAAGAGGGATGATGGAAAGCAGAATGGATGAGGATGATGTGGTGCAGTGAAGCAGCAAATTAAAATACACTGAGACCATGACAGCCATTATATTCAGTGGCTGCGGGGAAACATCTGCTTCAGTGGGTACAATGATCAATCCACCATGGCTCGGGGCTTAAAGAGGTACTGTGTGCGTGGAAGTATCAAGTGATAGCCCAGTCGGTAACTTCGACATCTTTCAACTAAGGCTCAGTGGCTGATGGGCTTATAAGAAACTTAATAATGTTTTGAGAGCTCTGCAACAACCCAAAACTATTATATTATTTTATCGCTGTGTTGCAACATGTCTCCTCTTTGTGCTTTCTGCTCTGGCTGCAGTGTGCAGCCCATCTAGGTACAACATCATGGGAAAGATATTTTTAATATCTTTTGATATTAACCTTAATAAATGTCTGTCTGTTTTTAAACCAACACGTACAATAACTTCTAACTTCCACTAAAACGTGAGTACCACTAAAGAGGAGATAGGGAATAGGAAAATACTCCCAAACTTTCTTTACAAGAAGTTCAGCAGTCTGTCTACCCCAATAAGAGCAGCAAGGAATGAGGCCTGGTGGAGGATGGAACAGTAGTGACTGTTGAAAGTGGAGTAGCTACAAAAGTAGGGACTAAGTAGGCCTGAATGTCAGCTCCAGTGTAGCAGATAAGAGCCTGACAAGGAGCACTGCAGCTCCGCAGACGCACTCATCTTAACCTGACCGAGGAGCTTATCAGAAGAGCTGGATGAAGTGGCAATAAAGGACAACGCCTGGGAGCTGGAAACACAAACACACAGCCCTGCTTTCTGCAATGACATCGCTCCTAAGGTTTTATGTTCAGTCATCCTTCTCCTGCTTCAAGACTAACTCCAGCATGTCCTATTCCTTTTTAAAATTACGCAAAGGGAAATGAAATAAGATAAGACATAAAAGGAGAAAATATTAGATTGGGGAATGCCTAGGTCTACATATTTTAGTAAGTCCTGACTCATACTTGAGCTGTTGCCACCTGCATCACACTGTCAGGACAGAGGAAACGGAAACACACAACCCTGGTTCACATTACCAGGCCTGTACAGGAACACAACAACTCTCACTGGCTCATCTGAGCTTTGTTGGAATCTAAAAAAAACAATTAGCTTCGTTCATCTAATGATGAAATGGTTCTGCACAAATATGCAACCCTGTACAGTAAGCACAGAGAAGGGGATCCGCTCCCTCATCTAGGGAGCCAATCACAGGATGGGGGAAGGTGCAGCAAGATGACGAAACACAGAAGCGACTTTGTTGATAACTGTGGATCTAACATGGCGGCAGACAGTAATTTACCTCTTGATGCAGCCTTAGAAAATTTTCTAAGTAATTTAGACCACAAGTTTACCTTGAAAAATTACCAACTTTTAGCACTAAACTATTTCATCAGGTATCAGGTACATCATCAGTTTGTTTTTTTTCCTCCTAGAGCAGGATACCTCAGTGTGCATTATCACAGCTAAAAGAAATGTAAACCTATCATGCAGAATTTAAGCTTGCCTGTTTTACAAAACAACAAAATCAAGAAATTTTGAAAACCAACTTCTCAACTGTGCATTTAAAGTGAAAGCAGGTTTCAATCTACATTAGAAACATTAGAACTCCTACTGTGAACACTTGCAGTCTAAAACAGGTCATACTTCCATGATACTTACTTAGAAGAGGAACTAAATTGATGCCGACCATAGTTCTGTTTAAGGTGTCCCAATATGTAAGTTTATACAGCCAATCAGAGTTAAATCATTTCTGTTGCCATGGACTAGAAGTACTTCACTTGTTAACTGGAAAAGTACATGGAAGAGGAAGACATGACTTTCTATTTGTAGTGATATTTCTATTTATTGATCAAATGACTTACAGAAAGGAAATAATAAGATTGATTGTTGATCTTGCAGATAAAAGCTTAGTCTCCATAACCCAAACAAGCTTGACTACTTTGACCTTTCTGCTGCTATTTACATGGCACCCTGGCTAAAGGAAGGAAGGAACTCCATTGTGGACTGGATTGAATGGTTTTCAGAGAATATAAACACTTTGAAATGGTATATGTTTACTACTAGATAACCTTTCAAAAACAAAAACGGAGTCTGTGGTTACGTCAACATGTCACAACATATGATATGACACTCTTGAAATCAAACTAAAGTGTCAATAGATTAGGTTGTCCATGCTAAATCAACCATTGATGCTCCGAAAACTATCAAAAAATTTCATTTAGAACATGTGATCGAAAATCGAGTCTGGTCTGGTAATGCCTTTATTAAAAAATGTAAAATTAACCTCTGCATTTGCAACCTAAATTCTGTCAATACCTTTATACCGCAAAGAAATAATGAATTTCAACACTTCATTCTAATGTGTTCATTTCATTTAAAGTTCATTTCTGAGGTCATCAGAGAATATGTAGTTTATTATTTATAATATTTTGTGCTAAAACTGTGTGAGAATGTGTGTTTAACAGAGGGGAATGTTATTATCTTCTTCTTGTTCTTCTTGTGCAGGCTGATGGTTTTAAAACATCTTGCCAAAGTACTGCAGTTGAACATTTGTGGTACTGGCACATTTACAGAAATGCTGATTAATGTATCTTGAAGATGAAAAACAGAATAACAATATCATCTCTAGAGGTTAGTTGCATTATGGTGATAACACTTAAAAGAAAAAGGATAAGAATAGAAAGAGATCCTCTCTTGTTATCAGAATCTACTTAAACTTGGTTGACCAAAGGAGAAAATAGTATGATATGGCTCCAAAAACCCAAATGAGATTAAACAGGTTGAAAACCTGCTACCTGCTGCTGAGTCAAGTGTTATAACACAAATAAGCATGCAAAGCATCAGTGGTGTTGGGGGACTACTTGTCATGGTACCATGGTAAAATTGTTAATTATTACATATTAGTCCTGGTATTAAGGTCACAATTCCACAAACTGTACAAGCACGTGCAACTTGAACTTAACTTGAACTGTAATAAACTCCTTTTCATACAGTACACAAACAGGGTCTACGCCCAGTGGCAGCACTACACAGACCTGGTTTCTATTTTCTCTCAGGCTTTTGTTCGGTAGAAGACTGAGCTAATGATCTCAGGAACAAACATCCCCCGACCAAGCTTACTAGTAATCACCTGCCTCATCCCACCAAGGCTTGTGCCGGAAACTGCGATAAGCCTGACTGACAACAAAAAGTTCTTTAGTTGGTCAAAAGTTCAGATCCCCTGACTGATTTATTTATTTAGATATATATATATACACACACATACATACACTCACCGGCCACTTTATTAGGTACACCTGTCCAACTGCTCGTTAACACTTAATTTCTAATCAGCCGATCACATGGCTGCAACTCAGTGCATTTAGGCATGTAGACATGGTCAAGACAATCTCCTGCAGTTCAAACCGAGCATCAGTTTGGGGAAGAAAGGTGATTTGAGTGACTTTGAACGTGGCATGGTTGTTGGTGCCAGAAGGGCTGGTTGAGTATTTCAGAAACTGCTGATCTACTGGGATCTTCACACACAACCATCTCTAGGGTTTACAGAGAATGGTCCAAAAAAGAAAAAATATCCAGTGAGTGTCAGTTCTGTGGGCGGAAATGCCTTGTTGATGCCAGACGTCAGAGGAGAATGGCCAGACTGGTTCGAGCTGATAGAAAGGCAACAGTGACTCAAATAACCACCCGTTACAACCAAGGTAGGCAGAAGAGCATCTCTGAACGCACAGTACGTCGAACTTTGAGGCAGATGGGCTACAGCAGCAGAAGACCACGCCAGGTCCCACTCCTTTCAGCCAAGAACAGGAAACTGAGGCTACAATTTGCACAAGCTCATCGAAATTAGACAATAGAAGATTGGAAAAACGGTGCCTGGTCTGATGAGTCTTGATTTCTGCTGCGACATTCGGATGGTAGGGTCAGAAATTGGCTTCAACAACATGAAAGCATGGATCCATCCTGCCTTGTATCAACGGTTCAGGCTGGTGGGGGTGGTTTAATGGTGTGGGGAATATTTTCTTGGCACTCTTTGGGCCCCTTGGTACCAATTGAGCATCGTTGCAACACCACAGCCTACCTGAGTATTATTGCTGACCATGTCCATCCCTTTATGACCACAATATACCCAACTTCTGATGGCTACTTTCAGCAGGATAATGCGCCATGTCATAAAGCTGGAATCATCTCAGACTGGTTTCTTGAACATGACAATGGGTTCACTGTACTCAAATGGCCTCCACAGTCACCAGATCTCAATCCAATAGAGCATATTTGGGATGTGGTGGAACGGGAGATTCGCATCATGGATGTGCAGCCAACAAATCTGCGCCAACTGTGTGATGCCATCATGTCAATATGGACCAAACTCTCTGAGGAATGCTTCCAGCACCTTGTTGAATCTATGCCACGAAGAATTGAGGCAGTTCTGAAGGTAAAAGGGGGTCCAACCCGTTACTAGCATGGTGTACCTAATAAAGTGGCCGGTGAGTGTGTATGTGTATATGTATATATATAGTACATTGGGTAAAAAATAGATATCAGTCAGTCAGTCAGTCAGTCATTTTCTATACCTGCTTATTCCTCATTAGGGTCGCAGGGGTCTGCTGGAGCCTATCCCAGCACGTTACGGCGAGAGGCAGGGATACACCCCAGATGGTCGCCAGCCAATCGTGGGGCACACACACCATTCACTCACACATTCACACCTACGGGCAATTTAGAGTTGCCAATTAACCTGAGCATGTTTTTGGACTGTGGGAGGAAGCCGGAGTACCCGGTGAAAACCCACGCAGACACGGGGAGAACATGCAAACTCCACACAGAAAGATCCCAGACCCCGGACCAAGGAGGTCTTGAACCTGCGACCTTCTTGCTGTGAGGCAACAGCGCTAACCCCTGCGCCACCGTGTCGCCCCTATTAAAAAAAAAAAAAAGTATTGCAATTACAGTTATTGTAAGAAAAAGGCTACAGTTTATGTTGAAACTGCTGATCTCAGTCTACATATCAGTTTTGAAATTGTGTTGATAAGCCAAGTAATAGTGATAGACTTATAACTCTCTTACTTCATAGTTTTCAGAGTTTACGCCCAGAATCTGTTGTGTTAGGTGATAGTACTGGGATTTCCTGAGGGTCTGTTTATGAGTCTTTGAGTAAGCTGCTACAGCCCACAGTAGCCTGTGTTAGCCTTAAGGAATAAAGTAGCAGCTAAACCGGCAGACATCTTAGCGTGTGGTTTTACACTGTAATGAAAGCGGTGCTGCAGAACACTGACATGCAAGTCTATGGGTTTTTAATTTCTTTTTGTAAAAGATTTTTTGTGGCACAGACGGTTTTATTATACAGCAGCCAGATAGAAGTAATGGGAGAGATGGAGGGGCGAGACATGCAGCAAAGTAATGCTTCGGCCAGGACTCGAACCAGGATCTGCTGCTTAAGAACTCAGTGCTCTACCCCTACACCACCGTAGCACATGATTTTTTTAATGAAATTAATGATGAATATCTATCCAAAAAAGTCCACAATAAAAGGATATAAATCATCTTGTCATGCACAAGCTATATCCAAAAGTCGTGGTTAACCCAATAAACAGAGAAATACATGAACCACAGACTGACAAACACAGATACACAAACGGACACAGAGATACACAGACGCTCCTTGCTTTATAGGTAGATGAGAGAATAAGAACGGATAATTCCAGTGTTACACAGCAAATCATCTACCAACAGAGCATATTTGATTTTAATTGGTTCCTGTACTTTTTAAATAACACTAATAGGAATAGGCAGAAGGTGAACACTGGCAAATAGAGATGATACATCTAGGAAAAATCATCACCATCTACCAACAAGTAGCAGCAGACGGCTGCTGTAATGAGCCAAGCTTCACTTTGATGAAAACATTTAACAGCATGACAAAGCTCAACATTTCTCTGTTGTTACCTGGAGATGTTCAGTGGAACTACTGCTCAGCTCGTCTCCAGACTCAGAGTCGTTGGTACGTCTCTCTTCCCCCGCAGAGTCACAGTGTTGTGTGCTGTCAACGTCCAGGGGGACTCGGACCATGTCTGGGGATCGGGCTCGGGTGCGGGGCAGGGTGCTGGTTCGTTGGGCGGGCTGGGGGGCGCCACCTTGGACAAGGATATCAGCCAGAGCCCGTTCGTGTTCAGTGGGGCTGCTTTGAGTGTGCTGGTGGTTATTGTCCCTGCGCTGGTTGGGGGGACTGAAGTGTCCGGAAGACGCAGATTGCGCGTTGGGCGAGCGCCGTTTGCTGGACTCGTGTCTGTGGAGGTTCTCGGCAGAAGGGTTGTGCAGTCCAAGGTCCAGGTTGGTCGGCTTTACCCAGATGGCTCCACCACCACTTTGTCCACTCTGTGGCGCCGGGGTGCCGGTCGCAGCAGGAAGATGTGGCAAAGCTTTAGGTGGAGGCATCAGTGCTTTGCGGACCTCCCTGACATACTGAGCAGGTACATAGAAGGCTTTACTCCCCTCCTCCTTCTTCACCTGCCACCAGTCCTCGTTGGTTTTCTTGACCAGCATGTAGCATTCCCCATGTTGGATGGTGATGAGGCGGTCCTTGGACTTGTATTCATAGTCGTACTCCACCTCGATGTAGACCTCGCCCGGGGCAATCGGCAGCTCCGCCATGATGCCTCTTACTGTCCCACCAGGCAGTTCACCGCAAGAGGAAGGTGTTTATTAGCATGGCCTCCAGAGCAAAGCTGAGGGAACACAAACAGGTTTAAAGTAAATATCAATGACAGTTCCATGGTAATAGAGGTCTACTTTGACATTTTTTATTGTAACTTTAGATTCTGGGCTGTTACAGTGGGCTAGATGTCTAACACGTCCACTGTGTGACCACCATTTATTTCCTGACTGCTTCTAAATTGAGGAAAAATGCAATAAAACTTTTTAAGAGTGTTTTTCACTGTTGTGTTGCTTCCTCCAAAAACACATTTCAACTGAGAGTAATGATGATAATAAAGTGACAGTTTCATAAAATCTACTTTTCATAACAAAGTTTTTAGCCTGTACATTAATCTACTTTCCAGTGGAAGCTCTTACTGAACTAAAACAAATTGGAATTTTACTAGTAAAAAAAATTCAGTGATGTGTTTTACATTTCAATCAGATATGGCAGCAGTGATTTAAGAAGAAGGAAAAAAAGAACTGGGTAGTCAGAAGGAACAGCGATATAGACCTGGTTCCTGGTCACTTAAGGTAACCCAAACATCATGAACTAAAAATCCAAAAGCTATTACAATAAACTGCTAATTGACCTCAGCAGCAAAGATGGACTTTAAATTCAAATAAATTTCAAGTCCTTTAAGTTACATTCATAAAGAAATGGACAGATAAAGAAAGGTGCCTCTTGTTTTCAGTCTCATCACACACACACACACAAACAACGACACAAACAACCACGTGTTTTAAAGCTACGCTAACCCAATCAGAACAAATGAATAAAACACAAACTCAAGAGCTGTAATCCTCTTCAAAGGTCCACCCTGAGCTTTGGAGCAGGAGATAAGATTAGCCGGAAGGAGGGAATACAGTAATGTGACTCACAAGGTAATGTGCCTCTGTTTTTCTCCCCCTGTTCCTCTGGCTGCCACTGACAGCGAGTCAAGCAGCAACTCAGGCATGTTGCTGCTGAGCGGAGAGATTAGTCGGATCACACACATAGTTTCCTGCTGAAGTCACCTACGTGCACACACACACGCACACACACACCATGAGGAGAGGCTCTAGCACACCTTGAGCAACACAACAAGCTTTGAAGTGACTCTTTTTAAACTTTGCAGTTCAAAGAAGTCCTTATAACTCAAGTGACAACAAGAATTATATAATGGAGCCAGGCCTTGGTTCAAAAGGCACGACTTATCTGTATTGAAGGTTTCATTCAAATTATGGTCCATCACAGTTCGTTGTGGGCAGGAGTGTGACAGTGCAGAATATTTGTCATATTCTGCCTCGGGCTAAAACTGTGCAGGGAATATTTCATGCTCTTAAAACTTTAAAGGGGACATAACACGCACATTTCCAGGTCTATATTTATATTCTGTAACTTTAATGGAATATCTTTGCATGAGTTACGGTTTAATTCATGAAAGTTCTCTCCCTATGAGCCCAATGCCAAAAATGTACACTTTAAGCAAGTAAGCAAACACGCTAGGGTCAACGAGCAAATAAAACCAATGAAAATAACTTTTAACCAAATAAGACAAGGAAGAACACTACTGGAATTGTGTAAGCGAAAAGTTTTAGAAAAATGACAGATGGTCATAATGTCCCCAAAATCCCTTCATTTTCACTGGGACCCCAACAATGGACCTCTTATTTAAACACATACAAAAAAAACCAAACAAATCATATATACTGGACATTTTAGCCTTTATATTCCATCTTATGTTGCCAGTGATCAAAAACAAAACAAAAGATGCTGTGAGAGGTTTTAACCACAGCTGAACAACAACCCTGACAAGACAGTGGTGCAGCCTGGCTGGACATCATCTGATGTGGATGAAGTGAAAGGATCTTACAACGACAACCACACGTACAGTTCAGCAGGATATTACAAAGACAAAAGTTGTAATTACAATCCCACAAAGTCATCAGAGAGTCAGATCCAGTCACAAAGTGCACAAACACACAGATCCACATATCCTATGATGACTTGCACTTCTTTATTAAGACTCACATCCCACTTTCAACCCACCATTGTACCATTTATGCAGACTGGGCACCATACCAAACACACAACAAATAAACGCCTTTGCCAATTATGTGGCTTGTGGCTGACAAACAGACAACAGTCGAGTGTATCAGATCTATTTTGGGTGGCATAATTGTAGAGAATTATTTTGGCAGCCATTTGTTATCCAGCGATTGTCCAAAGACGTCAAAGATAACATGCGCGCGCACGCACGCGCACACACACACACACACACACACACACACACACACACACACACTTTTATTGCTACTTGAGTCAAGGTCAGGTGTTGTCATCATGAAAGCTGTCACAGCAACAACTGATTATTTTCATCATTGATTAATCTGCCAATAGACTTATTGAATAATTTTAAGCAAAGATTTTTAAAAATGGCTAAAAATATTTTTTTTTAAAGTTTTTTTCTCAATTTGCTGCTACACATGAAAAAGAAATGCAGGAAAATCTCTCTATTGAGAAGCTCAAACCTAAGAATATTTGGAAAAACAACTGAACAGATGATTCAATTATTAAAATAGTAACCATATTATTTTAATTTATTGACTCATTGTTTAATTGTGCAGCAGCAAATGAGAGTAAGGCAGCCATTATCTAATAGTTTTATGATCTCCTATTTGCCTTCAGTTGTACATTAGTTTAATAAAGACATGTGATTAAACCAGCATCACCTGGATTAGTCTGGATGCAAAAACCAGACAGATAATATGACAGTGGATTACCTCACTGGTTCAGTTGAATCGGCACGGAGGGAAAATCTCACTAAATCTAGCAGCTAAACAGCACATCCATTAGTCAAATGAAACCAAATGATGCCCATTCATAGCTCACAGTCACAACACACAGATACAGCTAACTACTAGAGCATTAGAGTGGCTGACAGGCATATCATGATGAGAACCGGCAGCCTTCCTCATTAACCTGTGACCTCTTCATTTATTTGCCTGCCCTGGCAGGAAGCAGACAGTGTTTCTTCTATTTCTATCCAAACCTCGTGCTAAAGACATGTGGACTCAAAAAAAAAGACAGGAGTATTACAGGAGTAATAGAGTACTTAAAAAAGGAGGGGGAGGGGTGCATGTTTTACAATGGAGAGCGATAAAAGATGTAATCATTAATGTTAATGAAACATTAAAATAATGAGAGAGCAATGATTTAAAAAATGCAAAAATAAAATCAAAGATATATTTGGAGTCTGTTGATGTGATGGCAAAAAGAAAAATTGCGACTAATAGAATCAAGAGCAGCTGAGATAATCAGACCGATTAGCATTTTTACTCACAACTGGCGCTTTTTCAACCAGTCTGCACTCACATCCTCCACAGTAGGTGACATTTGATCTGCACTCTCTTCTGTGTTCTATTACACAATCTTACATGGTGATGTGCTGCATGTAAGAGCTCTGTGGTCAGCTCAGAGCAGGTTTGGTCAGTCCTGCCTTAGTTTTCCTGTAATTCCCCAATAGTGGGAAAAATAACTAGGAGCAAACAGTGAGTCTTTCTTTCTAGTGTGTAGTAAACATTATTCTTCGGACAGGCTCTATTGTGGACAGACTTTTGCCAGCCAGGGAAATTTTGTGACTTACAAGTCACCGTAACCATTGCGGAGTATTTCCTTTCCCAGTTGGGCAACATTTCCCCTGTTTGTTTTGTTTTCACTCATTCACTTGTCTTCAGTGTTTTCTCAAAGCTGTGCAGCACACTGTTGCTCTGATTACCTCCAACAAACCTCCAGCCGTGTCGAAACACTGTTCAGCAGGTTAAGATCGGTTCAAACATCAAACTCCAACAAGACCAAAAGACAAACGACTGTGCATTTCCAGACCAGACGATGAGCTAAAGAGTCAGGTAAGCATTCTGCATCCTAACGGGGACACGATTTTCATGTTACAACATAATGTCAGGCCTCTGCAGGTATTTCACTTGCATCTGCCCCTAAAAATAGGTGGGAAAATGCTTGCGAGACAGAGTGCAACTATATATATATATATATATATATATTTTTTTTTTTTTTTCCTTCTCCAAAGGCCGTCTTGTTCTACTTACTCTTATTCTTCCCAGTGAATAGCATTAGCAGGTTAAGTACCTGGGGGGAGTTGTCTCTTTCACTTATCCTTACCTAGATTAAGCTACAATACTATTTAGCAGACAGCACAAATCTTCTCAAAGCCCAGTCTGCAAAATCAGAGGAAGCTACTTAATTTGCTGTAATGGTAATAAGATTTACAGCGGGTTGGAGGGTGGATGGGTGGGTCAGAGGAATAAAACTATCTATGGCTACGGGACATAAAGGAAAAGCTTTCATTAGAAGAAACCCTGGGACCGATGGGAAGGAAGAGGAGACGTATGTGGGTCTGCCACTGGAACCGATACGTGGCGGAAAAATCTGCCGTTGTCAGCACATGTAGGAAAACACACCCTCAGCGAAATAGAAAGCAACACCTTTGATGGGGCTTTTCGATGTGAACGCATGAAAAGGTTCCCACTGAAACTGAACTCGGGCAGGGGGAGACCACTCTGCATCGGGTCTCACATGACTCCTGTTAGTGGACTGTTTCTGTCTAGATCTGGCCTGCTGGTCATTACTTTAAGTGAGTTATTTTCATCACAGAGAGATAATTTCTCCTCTATAATGGAGGTATTTATAGAGAATGGGGCGATGGTTAGCAGCCTCACAAAGCTCATTTTCACTGTTCGCATACTGCCACTAAACAAGATGTCAACTGTTGAGTTAATCTATAGAACAAAAGCCCAGCTATATTATCCACAAATGCCACACTCAGTTGCTTTCATTGGCACGACATCTTGGGAAAGGTTATCCGTTTTGTGAATAACCTTTACATTATTATACCTTTACCTCCACTGTATCAGAGTGATCTCGAAGGATCAACATAAAAAAGCAAAATTATCTGCAATTGAGGAAATATGACTCTTTTTTTGTTTGTTTTTCGGGGGGTGGTACGACATTTAACATGAGAAAGTGATTCCTCTAAGTTAAGGCTGTGCTCTTTATTGAATTTTAATCGCAATTTTGATTTGCTTGTAACACAATCTCCAAAATCATATGAGGGTGTTGAAACGGTATTTAATCGATTTGATTTATCTAAATAGACAGACAGATATGGGTCAGTGTTATTTAAAAGTCCATTTATATCATATTTTTTGTTTACTTTTTTGACAAGAAATGACAAATGATGTAAAAAAGTGATACATTTTAAATATGTAATCCAGCTAGAATATAAATAAATATAAACTTGTTGATAGCATGTGATTTACCTTTTTAAGACACAAGATTTTCTATAAGCAATACAACAAATCTGTTTAACATCTCAAACAAAAGCAGTCACTCATGCAGAATAAATGCATTGTGTAACTAAAAAAAATTATCTTTTGAAACAATCGTGATTTCAATATTGACCAAAATAATCCTGACAATGATTTTTTTCCCCATAATCGAGCAGCTCTATTCTACATGGAACAACTCAAGAACAAGTTAAAACAGCCCAATAGTGTGCTGCGACCTTCACCCGTAGCCACAGAAATATAGGTCTCTGTTCCCTAGAACTGCTCGGATTCAGCACAGGCTGTCCCACTTAGACACCTCTCACCACATCTATGGTGACACTCAGCTCCCTGAGGCCCCCCATGACTGTAATAACCACAAATCTGTCACACTTCAGCAAACCACGGCCGACTGCAGCTCACTTAATGTGAGCGTTTTGAGGAGGAGAAAAAAAAGAGAGAACACACGCACAGCTTAGGTAAAACACGCATAAAAAAGTAAAAGCTTTGATGCAGGTAAGTTACCCACAATATAAGCAAGAGCAAGGACATGCCTGATCCGGGTGAACAAATCTATTGAAGCGTGATATGATCTTCCTCCCAGGTTCCTGTGCAAAAACCACACTGAGTAACTCTACAAGTGAAATAAACCACTTTACCAGCTTTAAGCTAGCTGTTAGTGTAGAAAGTCTGTGATTAATGGTGTTCAAACAACAGGGCTTTTAGCTCATTGACAGATAATCTGTTTTAGAATAAAATTATAATTTTGGGCTCTAACTTCTGAAACTGCAACTAGCAATTGTTTTCCATTATCTGATGATTATTCTCTCAATGAACAATTAGTTAATTGGAATATAAAATGTAAAAAGTCTTGTTTTGTCCCAAACAACTCATCCTCCAAAAATATTCAGTTTACAACTATAAAGGCTGATTAAATTACTACTTTTTAATTCATTGCAGATTTTTTGGCACTTGATGTGTGTTGTTGTTAGTGTTTGTGTCTTGCTGCATGTCAGCTCGAGTAAGTCTCCATGTTTTTGCTGCACTAGAATGGTCTTTAGGGGACAATAAATATTTATGGAATAGAATGTTCATTGTTCTTTTTGTTGAAAGCAAAACAATTCACTATAACATAAACAAATCTATAATAAATCAACGAGCCTTGATTTATAGTCCACTTGACAGAGTTCTTAGTCTTAACTTATAAAGGGAGCCTTTGAAATCTAATCTTTGTTAACCTTAAAAATAGCCATTTATCACATTTAAAAGTTCAAATTATACCTATTTTCCCCAACATGCCCCAAGAGCAGCAACAACAAACTGCAGCGAGACAGGTTCATTCCACTGCTGACAGTGAAGTTACTAAAGATCACCAACAACCACAGAGACAAAGGATTCCACCGTTTACGCCTAAATAGGTTCGATGTCGGCATGGCAGCAAGGCTACAGTACAGCAGAATCACCTTGGGGAGATTTATTTTAACACCTTTGGGTGACACATAGCTGGCCTTATACTCAGTGGTGGGAAGTAACAAAGTACATTTACTTGTGTACAGTTTTGAGGTACTTGCACATTACTTGAATATTTCCATTTGATGCTACTTTATACTTCCACTACACTACATCCCAGAGGAAAATACTGTACTCTTTACCCCACTACATGTATTTGACAGCTTTAGTTACTTTTCAGATGCAGATTTGACATTAAAATACATTTAAGAATATTACTGTTTAAACTGTAATTCTTGTGTGTTATGCACTTTGTATAAAAGCTGATACAGTTAATATGACTCAGCACTTTAACTATTAATAAACCTAAATTATCTTATTTAATTATATTAAAACAAGTAGTATAATATCCTATGATAATCTAACAGTGTGAATAATGAGTACTTTTACTTTTGATACTTTAAGTGTATGTTGCTGATAATACCTTCAGGACATTTACTTGTAACCGAGTATTTTCAGAAGTATTTCACAGCATTTCTTTTTTTTACCCAAGTAAAAGATCTGAGTACTGGTAATAATTTAGTAATCCTATGGAAATGAACTTTGTGTAACTTGCAGGATTCTTCTAAACTTCACAGAACACCGTGGACACTTTGGATCTAATCCCACTAACTTCACCTCTCTTTAACTTCTATCCATGTGCTGTAATCTGGACGGAAGTGGCACCTCCTCGCTGGGCGTGTAACTTGGTTTCCAGGAGCTAATTATTTGTCGCTAACGTTAGCTCCGAGCTAATTAGCTTTGTGGCTACGTATTCCCGGTGCCCCGCACCCGCACCTTAACGCACCTTCTCCGCCCGCGGCAGCCAGTCCTCCTCGGGGACGATAACGCACGCTTCCACTCGGTCTGGGCTGACGTTTAATTCCCGGTAAACTTCCCTCGTCGCCGTCTGGAACGACTTTCTTCTACTTCTTCACTTGTCGGGGTCGGAGGCAGCGGCGCTCCCGTCCTGCTCCGTCCTGGCCGGTGTAACGTTAATCCGCAGCAGCAGCGCGGTGCTCGCTCCCGCCGCCTCACGCCTGCTCTGCCAAGTTTGGCAACTACCTTCAAGCAAAGATCGTTGTCGTGAGGTGACACACCACTCTGCTGACTTTTCTTTTCCTGGGAGGGGAATGTCTCACCCGCCCCAATCTGTGGATACCCCGTGTAAACACTAGTGTTACCATGGTCACCAAAGCGGAAATATCGATTAATTTGATCAATATCGACCAATCACTGTTTGATTATGTAAATTAGTGGTGTAAAATACATTTATATACAATTTAAATTCAAATGTGAGGTATTCATACTTTAATTGAGACAGATTTAGCTACTTTTTAGATGAAGATTTGACATCAAACTGTTTAAATAATCTTTGATTTAATATTTTATTTATTGATGTGTGAAAGATGCTATATGAATACATTTTTTATTATTATAATGTTATATAATTCACTAATAATGCATAATATGATACCCAAAGTATGTAAATGTGTCTCCACTTTGATAAAATTACACCAATAAAATGTTCGTACATGCAGTTCTTATACAAACAACCATTATAATATACTATAATAATAAAACACTGTGAAAGACGCCAGTCTGCATAATGACTACCTTTACTTTTGATACTTTTAAGTACATTTTGTTGATAATACTTGTGCATTTTTTCCTTTTTTACTCTACATATATTTCTACTTTTAGACTACATCATGTCTACTTACTTCACTAGGAAACAAAATCATTATTTCTTCCACCATTGCCGATAATTGCTTAATATCTATTAAAGTTGGCTAAGTTTCGTTAGCAGTTCCATTAACCCATTCGATACAAAGCAGTACTACTTTTGTGATGAGCGAAAATACGTTCAGAGTGAGAGATCTGTCTATTTTTTGCTATATGGTCCAATCCCTCAGGTGCTCGGGACGCAAAAAGGGGGAGTATCCGCCACCTGGCGGTTATGAAGTGGAACTACAACTACATTAGTGTAGCTAGGTGTAGTTCCTTATAGGTGGGATGTGAGATAAAGGATAAGTTCACAGTTTTTCAAAGGTGTCATTAAATGTTGATCTGGAGCCCAGTCGAGCATTGAAATATTCTTTTCTTGCCTTATTGTTCATAGTGACCATTACATGATCCCTTCTAGATGATGGGGACCAAAATCCACAAGCCTCGTTCTGTGCAAACATGTTTTTAAAAGTTTATCTGAACTTAACATGAAGCTTCAGCTGTCCACATAAGATAAATCAAGTCGATATCTGTAAGTCTTTAGACCCCTGTTGCTTTTCACTGCAGCTTAAAAGCAAAACAATATTTTTTATAATTTCATTCTAGCCTTATTACACTCATTGGACACAATAAACTGGAGTGTTTCAGGTTCAGATACTCATCCCACAATAACTACATGGTCAGACATTTGTTTCAACTATAGGTGTCTGAGCAGACAGAATATTAGGCCGATATGAAATGATGCAACAGAGGATACTTCACATGACATTCTCATTTATCTCCAACGAATGAATATTTTCCCCAATAATAATTATATAATAATAATTAATAATTACCCCAAAGAGAGTAACAACAATAAATTCCCATATTTTCATATTGTTGCTTTGCTCTATTTTTTCACCTGTTACTAGGTAACATAAAAATAATTTATATAATAATAATTTTAAAACAAGGGAGCGCTGCGTGACTCATCATGGGAATTGTGACGTCACAAATGGGACACCTTCCACCCGAATGAGACCATGTTGTTGCCTGGCAACATAATGAGTTAGTGCAGTTAGTAATAATTAATTCAAAGACAAACAGAAAAAATCACTTAAAACAATTAAACATGTTTCCACTCTATTGGCTGAAATTATTCATTACCGATTTCACAGATGAGCACACAGCTTTAAGAGCTGATGTAGAACAAAACCTGGATTTATACGTAGCTGCTGGTGGTCTAACAACTTCCTGTCTTCTAGGACGCTGTTCCACATCATTTTAGAACAGCTACAGGAAATTGCTCTGACTCAGACAGAAGAGTATTAGATTTAAGCTTTACTTTTTTGCAGTTTAAAAAACAGATAAAAATGACAAAAAATAACTAAAGTACAGTTCAGGGAGATGGAGTGTTTACCTAAAGCCTCCAGCTCTATAATGATACAATTTCACAATTATAGAGAACACAAAATAAATGAGGTTGGTTGCTGATGTTGCTGTGTGGACGGTCAAGTTCTTCTAAACCAAACTGGGTAAATCATTTCATTACAGACCTGGTTTGATAAAACACGCCAAGTTGGAAGCATATCATCATCTAAAATATAACGTTATGCTGTTTGATTTAGTTTCCTATAAATGCAGGGGGCATGACCCAAACCAGAAGTATAATATTGTCAATATAACAGATCTACATACACTTCAAGAAATAACTTTTCTATAAGTTTAATAATATTAAATAACTATAGAATAATATAGTTTTTGAACGCAAATCTCTTCAAGATTCAATTATGTTTATTATTTGTTCCTACTGAAGTTGGATGTCTGAGCACAGACACAAGACTGCAGTTTTCTTCTGAAAGCGGAATGTTTTGAGAATCCAATTCAAAGAGGCAGACCTAAAAGCATCATTTGTGACATGACAAATAGTTTGGTGGAGAATCCTGCTGCAACATTCAATTAACAAGAGCAATGATAACTACTTTTTTTTTGTTTAAAGACAGAGAAAACAGACAAATTATTTTAAAAAGGCATTTATACGGATTATATGCACATCTTTAAACAGGTCAGGAAGGAATCTTTAGTCAAACACAAAAATGACAGACATGCAGGTGTTTTCTCATAATTATTTAATCACACATACATTTACATCATGCAGTCAATCCAAAACTGTGATCTCATTAACTTCCCATCTCCGTTCATATCAGAGCCCTGCTATTTGTGCCCCAGTTCTCCAGGAATGATCCAGTACCTTTGTCCACTGATGGATCCTCAAAACTGTCCTTTAAAACTTGACCAACTATTACACAGTAATAAAAAAAGTGGCTACACTTTTGTTTGTTTTTTTCAAATTTAGAATCAATGCAAAATTTAATTTAGGTACTCACACCACAAATAGTCTTTGCCATTTTTATTTTACTATTTTTTCCCCATTTCATATCCAGTTTTGATGGGAGGTCAAACGAGAAACATTTCGAGGTCCATGCTGCAAAGTTTTAACTAATCTAGAAGATTACACAGAGGGAATAAACCATCATCGATAGACACCAAACACTGTCCTGTCGTAGACATGAGGGGAGCTACTTCTCCCTGCAGCTTGTAGAAAGTAGTAGTTAAATTATTTGCTGTCAAACAGTTCCGTTTACAGGGCTTTGGAAACTTCTTTTTCCTCCAGTCAAAACAGCCACATATGGAGTGTTTTTCTGAGTGCAGATATTGCGAAGAAGTGCTATTAAAACCAAATTTCCTGTTCCAACATGACAGGTTTTAGTATGCCATCTTACTAGAGAAATCCAAACTCCCATCCCTGTGTTTCAGGCTAGATCTGTGCCGCTAACAAAATATTTTCCAGCAGTTTCTTTAAATGCTGAAACATATTCATTAATTTTGTAATTTAAATATCTATTGCCACACCGGATTCTAAAGTCTGACCACCGTCTACATGGAGTTTTCAGTCCAGTAAAAAAAGGCAGATACTCCTTTATCTTAGCATATTATGTTTCAGCCTTTTCAGAAAGAGCAACAAAAGAAGCCCCCAATGAGAAAAAAAACACACTGAGAAGCAAAATCAGTGAAACAGAAGCTAACAGAGAAGCGAGACAGGACTTTTGACTCTTGTGTGGCAGGAATTCTGCTGCAAAGACACCCTGATCACACCTGCCAGTTGACTGATTTACAGTGTATTTTACAGTATATTGCACTTGCACAAGATGTTAGTGTTCTCATGCCGGGGATTACAATCACAACAAGCGTTTTTGCCAATGTACTGGGGCTTCACAGGGTAAAAAAAAGGGGGGAAAAACAGACGAGAATTAAAATTGAGGGGGGGGGGGGGGTCATGAAAAACATTCTAAAAAATACATTAAAGACAACAAACACAAAACCTACACCCCTGACTAGATTAAATAAACCAGATGATGACAGAAGATTGTTGTGCAATTTTAGACCCTGCTCTTCTGACTGGCTGATCAGTGGCAAGGGTCTGACCCATTCAACTGACACCCCTCCCCCCTCCTGTTCCCCATCCAATACGCATCTACACCATCTATGGAACAATGAAAGTGATACAGTACATAAAACCAGCGAAACACATTGCTTTCAACAAATTACAACCAAAAAAAGGGGCACAGGTCCTAAATCTATTTGAAACAAACAAAAAAGGTGTGGGGAAGGAAGACGAGAAAAGAGAAAAAAATATAAGCGAGGCACCCTTGAAAAGAAATTCAATCAGCTTTTTATGGCAGGGATCAAAAGGTCAGGTTTACAAGCAAAAAGAAACAAAACGAGGTCCTGAATAGGTGAACGAAAGGGGGACACATGTTGGGGATGAGTGACAGCGACCCAGCTAGGACAGGACAAGCGTTCTATGTACTATCTCAGTCTATATGCCTGAAGTCTATGTGCTCCAATGTGCAGGGAGATATAAATAGCGTCCATTAATACAGCATTATAAACCACAGAGAGAAGTAAAAACAGTACATTTAGCTACTAAGCATACTCTGTGCTTAAAAGTGGAAGTGTGTTGTGTTGTAACCGGATCACTCTCTTCTTTCCCGTCCTTCCTCTCTCTTCATTCCGTACATGAAGTCACCAATAACGAGTATAGGTTTTTATTTTAACTTAATGATAAAAACAATTGGCCTCCACAGGTATTTAGTTAAATACATCTACAGTACACTGTCGCACGTCTTGGCTTTTTTTTTTTCTTTTTTAAATCCTTCTTTTTAGCCGTTCCCCTTTTTTCCATACAGCTCTCGCCAGGGAAGCGTGTGCAGTAGTGCCAATTTTACAATCTGTACAACAAGACCGGACAGAACAGTAGTGCTCAACGCCATCTAGTCATTTCAAAACAGTTTTTTTGTAGTTTTTTTTCCTTATAGAAGCATGTAAAATATATCCAGAGAAAAGTGTGGTTAACAACCAATAGTAGTAATGTTGTAATGTACAGAGGTTAGCCTATAGGGTCAAGCTATTTCTTGTGGTAGGATCTTATTTTTTGTGTCTTTTTTCCATTTAAGGTGGTTTTGTTTATAATAATTTGTCAGATCTTGCTACCGTTACATTCAGCTTGGCACAGTGCAGAACTACTCGCACGACGACGACGGATGACGACAGACTGTGCAAAAACAAATAAACCGAAGCTACACGTTCGAGCCGCGCGTGGTTTCGCTCGCCGAGGCTGCGCTCAAGACTGCGTTTGGTTCGGTGGATGAGGATATTATCTTTCGTAAATTAAATGTGTCGTCTTTTTTATTTTATTATATCCAGTAAGGGGGGGGGGATAAGTCATGATGAGAATCGGGGGATGTGGGGGGTGGGGGGAGGTGAGCGGGATCGGAGCTGTACAGGCCAGGAATATTTATATATATATATTTATAATTCAGAAACTCCTTCGTGGCTCCAAAGCAGAGACGAGGAGCCTGTCCACTGTTATGGAATGACAGGTTGTCGGGGTGGGCGGGGGGTGATATTGGCTTCTTCTGTGATGTCATTCTTCTGTCCCGCTGCTTTTCAACTGCAGATAAGAGAGAAATAAAGATTGTTGTTAGTGAATGTCAGATTTTCTGCTGCCATCGATCTGCTCGCAAGATATAAACAGTTGTGGGAGTACAAACAGCCGCAACAGTATTCATGTAGCTGCATTTTCACAAAGGCACTTATCCACAATTATAGTCGATTTTTATTTGTATAGTCCAATATCACAAATTTGCCTTAGGGGGATTTTCAGCCTGTGGAGCAATAAAACATCCTCTCTCCATAGACCCATGATTTGAATATAAAATAGAATTTTAGTGAGGAAAAAGAAAGAAGCAGAGAAGAGATCCCTCTTCCAGTATGAACAGATGAGCAAAAGATGATTTGTGTTAAGAAAAAATCAAATCTTATCTTCCAGTTGTAACATACATTCTTAAAACTGGAATCCAAACTCCAAATGTACAGTAAAACAACTAGTACTATTATTTCATATTTAACTTCCATCTGATAATTGGGGTGAGGGTATAAATCATTGTAAAATACCTTGAATGCATTTCCATTTGACATTTTAATCGGTCTTTATGTCTGTCTTCATTTTTATTGTTGTTATATTAATATAAATGTATATTATTACAAAGAAATCCTTTGACCATGCTGAAAATGACACTTGGCCTCTTCATTATTCATTATTCATTTATTTTTTCCATCTGTAGTTAGTCAGATGCAAATCCCTAAACTAAGCCCTGTAACCTTCATGTCTGTTAAATGAGACAGATTGCAGATATATGAAATGATTCTCAAAGCAATAAAAGCCCCTCATTTTGAAATTTAATCCATTTAAATCAACTACAGTATTTAATAAGGGGAATTCATCTGAACATGTTTGAGGTACCTGATATATTGTTCCTTGATATTGTCTTTTGGTTCTTTATTTTCAGTTGCAAAATCACTTCCTCCAGTATAGCTGCAGTGTGTTTACTGGTGAATCTCTTGAGGCCACGTCTTGTTAATTCACAAAAAAAACAAAACTTTTTTTCCAAAATTTTTTTTTTTCCTAAATTTTCCACTTACTTCTTGTCTGGCTTGGCGGTGCCTCCTCCCCTGATGGACACCGTCTGGCTGTTCTGGTAGAAGCCTCCTCCGCTGCGGTTGATGTTTGGGTGGGTGGGTGACGCCACCGGCTGCTGCCCAGGCCGGATGGGTTTGGCTAAGTGTGGGGAGGAAGAAGAGGATGAGATATTTTAACATGATTTTCATCTGAGACCTTGCTGGACAGAATCTCGTCTGATCCGCCCATACTCACCGATCTGGGCTGAGTGTCCCCTCCTGGCCATGTTCTTGGCCCGGACGGCCTCCTTGATGCGATCCACCTCCTGTTGGTAGCGCTTGCGGTCGCGGGCGGCATTCTCCTTGGCCTCCTTCAGCGCAGACTCAAGGGCCTTAACCCGCTCAGCTGTAGCACGAAGACGCTTTTCCAGTTTTGGAAGCTCACAGCGCAGGTCTGCATTATCACGAACCAGCTGCAGGAGAGTTAACTTTAGTTAGAAATGTTTCCTTCATCTATATTTCTAGCATAAGACAAAATAGGCTGATAAATCAGGTAGGGACGATGATAGATGGAATGTATGATTAAAAATGGTCAAGCAAGTGTGGAAAAAAAAGAGACGATGAGAAAACTGTAAAGATCTATCGAAGATGGGCAATGAATCTTAGTAACTGTAAATGTTTTTAAAGCAAGTTGTGTGTATCAAACTCTTACCTGTTTGTGAACTTTGGTGAGCTGTTCAAGATTGTTCTCAAGAAAGGAAATTTTCTGTTTCTGAGCTGCACTCCCACCTGTGTCATCCGAGTCCATCTCAGCGCTCTGCAAAACAAAACAAACAAGCATTCAGACTTCTGTGTTGTCAACAGGCTAGTTTGTGACCTGTTTTTTTTTTGCAACCAACTTTCATTTGTTGCAAAGAGCTTTTTTCTTTTCATGTTGATTCACCTTTTTCACTCTGGTAGCCAGGTCCTGGACAAAGAGCTTCCTCAGGTTGTGCAGGGTCTGCAGCTCCTTTGCCTTGAATGGAAAAGGATAAGAAGTCCAAATTAGAAAATAGTCAGTCACTACTCACAAGAAGTTAGGAATATTGTTATTTACATGGGAGATTTTCCTATTTGGTCTAGATTTTAATAATATAAGTACAAGTTTGCTTTGATATCACCAATAATGAATGATACCAAACACCATTTTCATTAGTTTAATATTTATTACCCCCAAAATGAAGGAAATTCACTGAGTGTCTCACAATACCCCAAATTTATTGTGATTAGTGTATTTAGACTAGATTAATAGATTAATAAAGAATTAATAAAGACAACCAGCACTGCCTGAAACAGGCGATGAATTGAACAGATGTTCTTTCTTTTTCCATTCAGGTTAAATCCAAGATGATTTATTCATTCCCAATGACAATATATACTGTAAGAACTGGTTGGCAAATATGGGGAAATTTTTAACCTCTACAAATCAATCAATTCTACTTATGACAAGATGCAATAATTGCAGAGATAAGATAAACTCACCACTGTCTCCTCCAGACCCTTCAGGTCCTGTCTGGCCTGCTCCCTTCTGTCCTGCATCACCCTGAACAACAACAAGCACCATTAACACCAATGACCTGTCACCACAATGGTGTTGTGTGAAATTATAGACTGAACAAATGCAGCTCACTTTCTGTTCTGCACATTTGAACAACACTGAGCAGAAAAATGTAAAAAGGCATGGATGATGGTTATGTGTGCGAAGCTTACGTGAGCTCATGCAGCTTGCGGCTCTTCTCCTGGTCAGTGGATTTGAGTTTTTCATGTTCAACTCGGAGTCTCTCCTGCTCCAACATGATCTTCTGGTTCAGACTGGAATAGATAACATACCATCATATTTATATAAACATGCTGACTAAATGTGTATATTCTGTATGAATGATAATGAAGAGATGACAAAAACACATTTTTTTAAGTGTCCGTCACAGTCTTCCTTATTATTTATAATCGTCCCCTTGTCTGTGTATGTAAATGTTTATGCTGTGATTTTATTACTGATAGGGACAACAGCAGCACAAAGTTAAAGGCAGAAAGTGAAGTCTTACTCCTGCAGCTCAGTGATGAGTTTCTCCTTGTTGTCCAGCTCGTCTCTCAGGCTGCTGATCTGCTTCTGGTGAGCTTCACGATGGGAGTGGATCTGCTTCTCCACTGCTTCCTGCACACACAAACACACAAACAATATATCATACAATATTTAACTATAGTGTACATATAATAATAATAATAATATTTAACAAACTTTAACTCAGAGCTGAAGACCTTTCTGTTTAGTGTTGCCGACTGCTGATGAATTATTTCTTCTTATTTTTAATCTTATTTAATTTTAATTAAGTTTTAATATCTGATTGTTCTTATTTTTAAATGTTTGATTTTCCCCTTGTTTTATCAACTATACAAAAGTTGCGAAAGTTAGCAGCATTTAGCAAAGATTTCATCATTTTGGGATTCAAATTCAATAATGTCAATTAGTCTGATTAAACATCCACAAGAAGACTAAGACATACCTTGACTTCATTGGCTGTCTGGACCTCGTTCTCTTTCTCCATAGCATGGACTTTCTCTGTAAAACAGAAACATATGTTCCACAATTATTTGATTATAAAGGGATAAACTTCTGAATGCAGCTGTAATGTTAGTATCCACTGAACACAAAGATTATAAAGGGAAGTTACGATTAGATGTTTATACATAATTTGTATAAGAAAGGAAGACATGATATGTTGTAAGCAAAAGAAAATTAATTTTCCCCCAAATTCCTGTTTATTCCCATAGTTTCCAATTAATTCTTCCAACTTTGGAAATTCCCAGAATTTTGCAACCCTACATACTGGCCCTTAACACTGCTGCTTCTCTATGTTGAGGTTGAATAAATCCTGACAGACTGTTTGACTCCACAACTCCAGTGGGATTTATCTGAGTGAAGTCAAGCGATACAGTGACATACCCTGAGCGCTGAGCTTGACAAGTTCCTCGTTCAGGGAATCCACGTTCTCCTCCAACTGCCTCTTCTTCTGCTCCACGTTCTGCAGGTACTCTGTCAGGGACTTGATTTTTGCCTCATGCTGGAAACAGAAGATATGTTTACACAGCATTTTTTATAAATATGTCTGTACAGACACACTGGGGTGAGTTATGTTCTAATTACAGGTCAGGACGCTGCATGTGGTTCATGCCTGTGTACCTGGGAGATGCGCAGCTGGCAGGCGGCCAGCTCCTTCTCGTTTTCGTCCATCTTCTTGTTGCTTTCTGACTGGGTTCCCTCCAGCTGCTTGCAGCGCTTCACCATGCTCTTCACTTCAGATTTCATCTTACTGATGTAGAGCCGGGCCACAGTGAACTCCTCGTCTATCAGGCCACTGCCCTCGTGTTGCTGGAAGGACAGAGGAGGGGCGTTAAAAATCAACATGGAGGATAAGATGTAGATGTTGTTGTTGAATATAGCTGTCTATACATTTTATGACAGGACTTGTGTCATCAAAGCTGTTCTCTATCCACAACTTTCCAAACCTGCATCAGAAAATATTTAACCACTGCAATCATCTGCTTCCGTCTAGGTTTCTAGAAGCTGCTGCTGCCATGTTAACACGGTTCTGTACCTTGATGTCGTTGCTGCCTACAGCAATGCCGATCTCAGCCAGGTCTTTGAGCAGTGAGGACATCATCTCTGTCACCCTCTTCTTCTGGTGGTTGGACATCTCCTTCAGCTTCTGGAGCTCAGAGTCCAGGGACGACAGGATGGACTGTGGGGAAAGAGAAGATTTTACTACCGGACACAGGTGATGTTCAGTCTTTTACTGTTTTTGCTGATTCACAATGCTCATCTTTTTACTTTATCAAACACTACTAGATGATTCATAGACATACATTTCCATTTATCTTATTTTGTGTCCTAATATTCTTTGCCTCATCCAACAAAAAAAAAATTCTTGGTTATATAATCGACCGAACGATCTATCATTTTAGATCGAAAAAGTTTTCAGGCAACACAATCTTGAGATTTTTTTTGCTGTTTTTTTATAACCCACGTTTTGTTTTCGGCAACTATTTTACACATGTACGCTGCTTCCCTGACTTTGCACTACTTTAAATTAAAAGACTTTTTTGCTCTACTTCAAGTTAAGACAGATGGTTCTTTTACTTCTTCAGTTGTAATAGCTGCTGTTGCCTAACTTCATGTAGCCTATGTACAGCATGTTTTTTATTAATGAATAGGATTACATTTGAAATCAATTTTTGACATCTGTTTTCATTGCATTACAATTATGGCATCTATTGTTTTAATGTTAAGTTTCTGTGATGTTACTGAAACTTGTAATCAAAATATCTAATAATCTAATATATTTACTTCACTAGAGTGAATTCTAAACCCAGACTTGTTTTAAAAGTGAAATACATAAAGCTGTTGTGGTATTACAGTGGTAGATATGTGTATTTTTGCATGGCTGCATATGTCAATAGTAATCTCTCACCCTGCAGGTTATGGAAATTAATTATAGTGTTGCATGTCTGTGTGCTAAGCACTAACAGCCAGAATCAAGGACAAATAACAGACAAGTTAAAGTGCTAGAGTCTTCAGGCTTCAGGTCGTGCTGGCATCTGTCCTTGACTTACCGATTTCTGGCAAAGCTCCTCGCTGATGGCCTCAAACTCCTTGGTCTTGTCCTCCACCTCCTGGCTCTTCTGGTCATAGTTGACAGCCAGCTCCTCCAGAGCCTGCAGCACCTCCTTCACCTCCTCCTTCGAGGCTTCATTCTCCGCCTGCAGACGGTTTAGCTCCACCTGGAGGTTCTCATGATCACGGCGTGAAGAAGACAGAAGCTGCGAATAGGGGAGAAGATTAACATTGTAATTTGCTTTTGAATGCATTAGGGCTGCAGCAATTATTCTAGTCTTGTACAATATTGTTGAAAAGGCAATTTGCATTTATTGGTTTGATTTATTATCAATCGAGATTTCCCCCTTGCTGACTTTTCTTTTGTATTTGATCGGATGCATGTAGTGCTATGGCATAATGTGGGAATGCAGAGTATGCATGAGTAATTTAAATAGTAAAGATATAGTGTGCGCATGACTTTGCTAACAGAAAACAAATTAGGGTCTGCCAATACAAATCTGTGAGTGAAGATTTGACTAATGGACATAATTATTAAAGTGGAAAATTACAGATAATACTGCAGAGACAGCATCTAACAGCAGCTGCCCCTGGCTAGTTATCGACACCCAGCTCTACATTGCTATTAATCTACCCTTTGAATAAAATAATAATTTATAATAAATAATATTTAACAGCCCTGTTGTTCAAAAACAACACGTCAGGAGTGAGTAAAATATAAATCCAACAGCTCTGAAAGCTTGATGTGTTAAGTTTCCTCACATCTGACCCTTCACCCGCCCAAACCTCCAGTCCTCACCTCCTCCTGGTCCAGCATCTGCTGCTTCAGCTTCTCTGCCAGCTGGCTCTGCTGGTTGATCTCCTCATCCTGCAGAGCAATATTAACATTCACACCAGACTCCGCAGGGAATACTGACACATGGAACAAGGTGAAGTGTCTGTGCTTAACTTTTGCAGCAACTTTATAACAATATCTAAATCTAGGTTCCAACATGTGGTAAAGTGAGTTTGGAAACATCAAAACATACATTTGCACAAAAATATAAAAAATAAATATTCATGTCTGGTTGCATATTTTAACATGACACTCCATTATAATTTTGTTTAAATCTACAAATAGTGTGTCTATAACTGTCAGATCCACATTCATACATCTGGTACTAACGTCCTGTTCTTTCCCCACCTTATCATCCAGTTGTTTGTAAAGTTTGACCAGCTCAGCCTCACACTTGTCCTTCTCCACGTCGGTGAGGCGGTTGCCAGGAACGTTGGGCGTGGTGGCCGGCTTGTCGTTGATGATGTTGTCCAGGGCCAGCACCTCGGCGTTGGCCTTCTCCTTATCGAACTGCTCCTCCACCGGCACGCTCTCACCTGAGGAGGGAGGAGAGGTTACATACATGAGTCACACATTTTTTAAATATATATATATATATATATATATATATATATATATATATATATATATATATATATATATATATATATAGCATAATTATTATACTATCACATATCCCTCATTTAAATTAGCTTTTTTTTCTACAATGTAAATTATCCAATGGGAACCACAAATAGTTAAATAGTTCTACATTGGGAATCTAGCCTGAACAATATATAACAATTAATATTTTGTTGTTAATATTCTGTATGAATAACATAATGTTACATTAACTGCACAATTTCAATATATGAACTCAGTGTAGTACTTTGTAGTTTGTAGTCCTCATTCCAAAGGCCTGGACCTCAAAGCTCTCAAGTAAATAAAAGGCCAGACCTTTATTAAAGAATCTATGGTATTATCATTATTATATATACACAACATGTGTGGATTCTAGTGTGCATAAGTTAAAGAATTCACACTGTAATCGCATTTCTGTTTATTAAACTGTGTACAACACAGTCCAGCGCCTCACCATTCCTCCAGCGGTTGAGCTCATTCTCCAGCCAGGTGACGGTGTTCCTCAGGGTCTTGTTCTTCTCCTTCTCCCGCTCATATTTCTGCTTCCACTGCTCTGCCGTCAGCTCAACGTTCACCGTTACAGTGTTCTTGATGGTCTTTGCTCTGAATGTAGACAGAGAACAAGTTTTTATTACACTGACAAAACTCTAATTGGATCAAAATCACATAATTGTGCCAGCACGCTTGAAGCATCACTTGCCAAACTGTGACAATGATTATGAATCCATTTCTCCGTGCATCATTTTCTTGAGATGCATTTTAGATCATTTTCCAGTGAGTATTGAATTTATATAGACTTTGTTATTGTTAACACTACAGTTGCTGCTCTAGAAACTTATTTAGTTTTATTTAAAATATAAATAAATTCAAATCCTGTTCTGAATTTATTCACTATTAAATTGAATTAAAAATTTACATTTTAATAGAAATTATTTCATAATATGAAACAACTGTTAGTATATAAAGAACCTAACCAATGAGGAGTAGCTAAGATTAGCAGTATAGTTCTCAACCAAAGAGATGACCGTCCAATCTTATAGTTTTGTTTGGAAATGTCCCATAAAAATAAATATAGCATGTTTTACAGATAAAATAAGGTGAACTAGTTTTCTCATTTTGCCAATGATTGTGTCACATTCAGATTTAGTCTCATCACAATAATAGTCGGCATAATAATATGTTAACACTACTAGGAGAGATGCAATTATGTGGAAAAACTATGCGATATATCGATATCAGCAATCAGCCAAAATAAGTTGGAGAATATCAGCAAAAAAATTATATTGTGCATCCTTTTTGTTTTCCATTAGTTTTTCATGTCATTTTTACTTATAATAACCTAACATTCAATACTAAATTTAAGTTTAGTTATTATTTTAGGCTTTCAGGATTTGTATTAATTGGTTATATATTATAAATATGTAAATTAATAAATACTGTATGGTATACAGTCAGCTTAATTATAGACAACACGAGTGTGGCTTTTCTTTCTACCGGCCACCAACCTTTGTCCGAACATGAGGGTGGATTTGGTTTCGCACTCGTTATAGGAGGAAGGTGAAGCACAGATGACGATGGTTGTTCGACAGTTACCACCCAGCGAGTCCTGCAGGATACGGGTCATCTTGCTGTCTCTGTAGGGGATGTAGGCCTGGTACACAGACACAAATATATACAACTTAATGAGCAGAACACATTAATTAACTGTACTAGATTGTATGAAAACTGAAAAAATAATACGCACACGCACGCACATATATATATATATATATATATATATATAAAATAGTGCATTTTAACAATACATTAAACACCTCTTATAAAGGAATTCATGGCTCTCTAGTGAGTTCTACATCTGAATTGGGCCATCTCACCTGAAATATAGATGTCTGCTGAGATAATAAAGCATTTAGTAACTAACACAATCATATGATAAAGGTGTGTTGAAGCTCAATGACACAATTCTGAGGAGGGAAACCTCCACCTGTAATTTGTAATACTTTGTACCACACATGAAAATTTAACAGAAGAAAAAGACAACCAGGAGATTTCCTCTAAGCTGAGGTAAAGCTGCTGTTCTGAAACTGAAGAAGACAGAGTTTCACCAGCACTGCGCCAACGGGAGTGTAGCAAAATTAGATTAAATGATAACGTTATATGTCATTTTAATATTATTATCATTATAAGTAGTAGTAGAATGTAGCATGAAAACATGGAGGACTAGGCTGCAGAAGTTCACTCCAGTTCTTCAACAAACACTAGGCTTAATCAGGAGTAAAGTCGTACAATAGCTTATTTGTTTGAGGGCATCATAAATGAACTGTATCAGCCTCAGGTGTTTACAGAGAGGGGGCAACAGAACAAACCATTGTTGATCTTAGTGAAAATTGTGAAATTGCTAAAGAAAACATTGCTGAAGGGATAGTTTTTATCTGCTCAAGTTATTTCAGCTGCACAAAATGATCTGCAGATATTTGAAAATGTCAATATCAAAGATAAACAACTACAGTAGCTCTGGGCTGAGCAGCTGGTAAACCAGCCTGTTGTGTTTATAAAAAAAAGGAAAAAAACTGTGTGGGGGAGAACTGGGAAACACATTCACCACAACAAGCAATTCACTTTAGCTCAAAGTGCTGCTTGGGGAACCAAACAAACATAACAAGCACCATAACATAATTAACAAATGGATCTGGATTTGCAAATTGTACCAGTTGGTAAATTTAGGAAGTGATGCCAAATATGGAGAATTGAAGCAGAGTTACTGACCGTTCCTTCGGCCAGAGCTGAGATGACGTTCCCCAGGGACGACAGAGACTTGTTGATGTTCTTAGCTTCATCCAACACAGCTCCCTCTGCTCCGGTTTTACTGACCTGAAGAACACACACACAATGATCTCAGCAACATGCGAGGAAACAAACTATTACAAAGAAATCCTGATATGATACTCTGTACCTTTTCACTACCAGCCAGATCCACCAAGTAGAGTTTGCCACTGAGCTTCTGTTCTGTCTGAGTGTTCTCCTGTTTGACGTTTATCAGGAAGATACTGTGACTCCTGGAGCTGTGCTCATTCATGTCTAAATGGAGAATTCACATCCGTTTGTTTAAAAGGCATTGAACTCCCATGTAAAATATCTGTATAGACTAATGAAGAACAGGATGGTGTCTTACTTGTAACTGCTACATGTCTGTTAGATTTGCCTTCATCAATTGTGTCCATGACCTCTTCCGGGCTACAGACAAACCTCTCAGTACAGCCCTTAGAAAAAGACAGAAATAACATGGTTAGATTATTGGACTACTCCAACAAGTTTTACCAGCTCCTCGACATGTGAAAGGAGGTTAGGTCTCACCTTGACGTAGGGTACTCTGTTTTTGTCTTCATGCACTGACAAATTAGTCTTTGACACTGCAAAAACAAGAAAAGAAACCATGTCAGGGACCCTCACTTTCCAATACAAAATTCAAAGCTAATAGAATTCCTACCAAGTCATATTTTTGACAACAAAACACAATATAACAAAAGAAGGTATCCTAATTTTTAAGGCAAATAACCAATTTCACAAATTTATAGTTCACTCCAATATCCCAGTTACCCACCATCCAAAAGGTCCCGGATCTTGTCTAAGTAGATTTCAAAATATGAAACCTGCGAACAGAGAAACAGAAGAATAATCTCATTATTGGCAATGCAGTTGAGAGTTCTGACAAGAGAATCCAAAGACACAGAACAGGAGGCTTCCTAAACTGCAAATGTTTCCAGATTTAGATTTCATCTGCAGAGTATATAGTTTCCTATAAAAAAAAATAAAAATGCCTATAAAATGTGTTATGTGTCCAATGTTTGGTTTTTTCACATTCTTTTCTTGAATAATTGAATAGATTTCTCCAGCCTTATTATTTCCAGACAGTCAGCTCAAATCCGATAGTGTAGATAGTCACATATTTTCTTAACAGCAAAAACACTTCAGCAAGTATAAATGTCTCACCACGACAATGATGAATAGAAAAATACAAAACAGGAAGTATGTAGCTTGTTGCTAAAACCCACAGCTTGTGTTTAACATTTGGACAATACAGCTACAAAGACCAGACTTTAAAACATGGAGATGAACATAAAACAGAAATCTAGAAGAAGAAATATGTTTTTTCTTGTTAAGTGTCTTTATTGCAGCACTTTGCTTCTGAATAACAGTGTTGGGAAAGTTCTGTCTACTTACTTTGATGTGAAACTCCAAGTTTTCATCCATGGAATAGATGTAGTTGAAGATGTCTTGAACTATCCTGGGGATGATGCCCATCCCTTCTGTGTCATGGAGGTTCCCCTGCAATTTGAGAAGAAATTAATATATTGCAATAATGTGGAAGTTAAAATATTAGATCCAATCCATCTGAAAATAAACAGCTGGTGTCATTTTTACCTCCATGGTGTGTGTTTTGCCAGATGATGTCTGCCCATATGCAAAAATTGTCCCATTGTATCCATCCAGAACATCTTTAAAAAAAAAATAAAATGTCACAACACATTGAAGCAAATATCTTCATTTGTTTTTTTGCTAAAAACTAAAGTGAGACTTCACCTTTTACAATCTTCTGAGCACAAGCGTTGTACACTTGTTCCTGTGTTGTATTTGATGCAAACACTCTGTCAAACATGTACGGTTTTCCCTGAAATAAAGAAAAGAAGAGCAGTGAGTATTGATCACAAACGCACTATCTTGTAGCTTCTCACAAAACAATCATCTGTGCCATGTTTTATATACAGGTCCATCCAAACTACTTTTCACCACCGACTGACAAACACAAAAATTATTCAACACAAATTCAATATTCAGAATCTGAAAAATAGTCTGGCCAACAGCAGCATTAGTTTGTTTTAAATCAACATGTCATGGGCAGCGACAGACACCATGTCTGAGGGGACAAAGAAAACAGTGACTGACTGAAACGTCACCAACTGAATTAAACATGCAGCATAAACTGACCACACTGTTGTACCCTGATTCTCAAAGCAAGTTTTTATTCTTCATTATTTCTTCATTTATTAAATATTAACTGTAGAATAGTGACTGAAAATGTTGTGTTCTAGAAGCGGTGACAGCAAACCTCTAGCTGTCACAATGTGATGTTCTCAACCTCACTGAATCTCAGAGAGCAGAATATTTCTGTCCTGCTTCTCTCAGCCCATTTGTAATGGTTTTCAACAATCTCTGCGCGGCATTTATGTGAACTTAACTCTACCCTCAAGCTTTTACCACTGCCTTAAAAGCTTTCATCTACTTCAAACAAGCAGAGTGTATCCGATGTGATATCCCAGCAGATGCTTGAGTCAAAACTTCAGTTTGAATGAGATGGCGATCAATAACTAGATATAAGAAGGCAAACTAAAGGGGGAAAAACCTGATGATGCTGCAAGCGGTTCTGAGGTTTAACTTAGATGGCATTTTGTCTTTGGAGGTTTGAAGTCCCTGTTGGCTCATCTCAGATCCCAGGTGCTCGGAATGTGGTGTATTAAAGACTTTAGGAACTGGAAAACCTCATCCAATTCTGATACTCCAGGTTACAAAACATATATATGAGATTAAGTATCATCAGGTCAGTTCAGACAGGCAGCTGCTGTCACCTCAGAGAAGCCACAGATTACTGTTGCTAGTTTGGGGCCACTGGTACATGTAAACACATTCAGAGCTGACTTGTATAAGGCAAGGTGTCACACTGGCATTGAATAACAACAGCACCTTTAACAGTATTATTCTGACTACTACAGCCGAGATGTCCTCAATTTGCCCCCCGGCTCATAATCCTACTTGACAGACGGTTACATCTAAATCACAGCTCCATGCAACATGACCAACAGCATCTTAAGACGTTAATTCATTCCAGCTAGCCATATCCCAGGACAAAAAAAAAATAACCTTGCCCAGAACAGGAGAGAGCCGTGCCACTATCTGCAGCCGCCAGACATCGCGTGCAAACAATAGCATGGGCCGTGTATAAAGTCCTCATTGTTACTGGCCTCGTTACCTACACTTCTGTCTAATGGGATTACTTGCTGAAAACGTAATTACAGTGAAAAGCCTCATTAGAGTATGCGTAAGTCCTCTGTCGGTTTCCTGCTTCCTGATGGCTTTGTCATGATACTGCCATGCTACGCTATTTAAGAGCGACAGCAACACACAGGCCAAGGTTATTCTGTAGCATCCACATGATTCCTGTTGTATGATGCATGAAATCTAAATGGATTTGTGTTGCTAGGCAAAATAGGTCACTATTCCACAAAATATCAATTTGGGGTTGTTGGCAACTTTGCTTCCAGGCGTGTTATTAACCGGCTGTAAATGAGCCTGAAAGGGGCATGTTTACTTATCTCTGTAATCCGTTTCTTCCTTTTATCTAAAATTAGCTCAGTCATGTTCTTGCTGAGCGCTCCAGGTTGCTACATGCAAATAGGAGATGTGACAGCAAAGCATAGGGGGAATGACCTGATCTTTTTTTGTACACAGAAGGGAACTGAAGCAATGGAAGCATGAATAATTCACCTGCTGCACACTTACACTATGCTGGCAGACTTAGCTGGGCAAAACCAGTCAGTTACGACACTCGTACCGCTTCTTCTGGAAACTTCATCTCCCTCCTTTTCCAGCAAAAAAAAAAAAAGGCGGGCAGGACCACAGCTGACCACAGGCATATGATCTTGGAGACAGGCTCGCTTGTGTAGAGAATCAGTGACCTTCCATGAATATCATAACATAACAGAGGCCTAGACGCTGCTTGTCAGGAGCCTTCACAACGGACAGCGGCCGTCAGCTTCACCACCGGCTAAACGCTGAAGCAGACTTCAGCCCTAATACAGGGTCCACACCCTAGATTGTTTCAAAACGGATAAAAATATGAGCTAAGTGATTCAGTCACCCAGGATAAGAGCCTCTCCACAACAAAGTACATCACCATGATAATTACCCTCCCCACCCCAGTGAGATCGTCCGTGCGCCTGACCAACGGCCCGCTCTGATTGGTCGAACAGCTGGTTACCAGGAGAGAAAACACAGGGGGATTACCCAGCAGGCCTGTGCCGCCGCTGCTTATGAGCACTATGCGTGTTGGTACTTCTCTAAGCAGATGCACCATCAGAGGCTAGTGGGCTCCAGCCAGCAACACTTGCATCTTTCACAATGTGCACTGGTATTTTGGCACTATGACTGGCACTCTGATCTGGGCTGGGCCAGCACTATGCCTGAGGGGCACAGACAGTACGCTTGCTATTAGTTAAAGGCCTGAAGTTAGTGTCTGCGAAACTATTCATAAAGTCACCACAGCTAAAACAGTCGGCTGTGTTCCGCAGGGCAGAAAATGAATAGTCCAGTTGTTGTCTAAGTTCACTGCTTAAATTAGTAGTTAAACTCCAAAGAAGAGGTGATTCATTGGGCCTCAGCCAAAACGTACAACTTCATGTAATTCAAAAACCATTTCTATTGCTTTGTAAACTTTTTAAGAGTTATAATTTCACAGGCACCAAAGTCCACAGCGAGCTGAACTGGTTTGTCACTGAGGAGATCTAATGTTTAACCACAATTTTAAAATGATACGCTGTTGTCTTTCTCAAACTTGAGCCGGGCCATTGCGCTGTTGTTGTGCCTCTTAATTACTACAGTCATGCTGTGAGGCAGACCAAACCCTTTTGTGAATGATTTTCAATCCTGCCACAGTTTCAGTTGTGTAAACGGCACCTCTTAAAGATATACTGCCCTCGATGACAAAGCATCAAGTGCAAAGCTCTCTCTAATCGGACCTTTTTGTTGCTTCATTACAGTGAATGTAACATGGAACTTTAACAAGGCATTTCCTTCTTTTGTCTTTATGAAAATTGTGCCCAGGCCATTTTCCTTATCAGGTGCCCGAGTGTTCTGTGCTACTACAGGGCTAATTACACAAGAGAAACCAGAAAGAAAACTTTGGTTGGATCCTAATCTCAACATCTTGAATAATAAAGCAGATTCCCTTACACAGCAAAGCATTCCCTTACATGATTGAATACATAATATGTGGTGTTATTAAGATTAGAGTGTCCAGTTACTGAAGACAAACACAATGACATTGACCTGTGATATTTTTGTGGAAGCCACTGATAATGTTTTGGATGTTACCTAATTTAAAAAGACAGAATATGCAAGACTTCCATTAAAAGCTATATTTTTTACATTCCATATCATTATATTGGTGTGATTCAGACATCCCTGTCCACCAAAACAGTGAGAAAAGTAGAAAATACAGCCACAGGGGAAGGGTCTCTGCACATAAACATACTACTAGTGGGTCATATGTGATGACTGAACAGGGATTATTGCTGTATGAGATGAAATATTCTATAATAGAAGCATTTGGTCATTCTTATAGATTCAATTATTAATTATTTAATATTTGATCATGTGCCCAGTTGGTCAGCTAGCTAGTGTTAGCTTTAGTTAAGCAACAGTATTAAAACTAGCCAGCTAACCAAGGCCGGCTAATCTGTCAACTACCAGCTGGCCTAGCCTTGCCCGTTAGCCACCACTAAATCAAAGCTGGCTTACGTTTTTATGCTGACGCAAACTCTTCATATTTAATAGCTTTATCGTTACAGATGCACAGCTACTTATTGAATAACGTCGTGATAATAATAAAGGTGACATTATGTGGGAGATTTCCACCTGTGTTTGCGGCTTTGTTGAATGACAGCTTCCCTAGCCATGACAGGGCAACTGTGGATACTGATGGTTTACGGCCAAAAGGCGTTAGGTTAGACATTAGACATGTGACATTTAATGGCTGCCGTCGACTTGTGTGCGTGATAAGACGTGAGTGGAGTGTATTTGAGTGTTTTTGTGGCGTCAAAAGTTGTGTGCAGCGGTGGGCCGGCGGGACACAACGCAGCGGTGAACAGGTCAGTCGCCGCTAAGCTAACAAGCTAAGGTGCTAACTACCGGAGCTACAAGACAATCAAAAATGGCGTCCTGCTGACTGTGCCAGAGGGCCCAATCAAACAGGCGGCTAACGCCCTTCAGCACAGAAGCAACTCACCCCGATTATCACGGTGTCCTCCTGTTGGAACTTGGGAATGTATTTATCGCCTCTGACCACCTCGGAGCTGTTCAGGGGCCGAAAACGGCACATCACTTTGATGGTGCACTCCGCCGGGTCGGCCATCTTCCGCGGTTCACGAAGGCAGCGGACTCAACAATGAAATGATTAAAGTAGATCCTGGATCCCAGGGGCGGCCGTGTGCTGGCTGGGGGGGGCGAGTAGGGAGCCCGAGCCCCTCAGTCCCACTTTAGGATTTCTGGAAATGAGAAAATATGTCGGACAGTCAACAAAAATCCTTGTTTTCCTCTCATTCACTTCCCCCCTCCTCGCTAGGAAGCCATGATACCGGCGGATCAGCGGCTGGCCACCTCACCCCTCCTGCTGCTGTGGATGTGGATCACAATGACGTCACCCCAGCGCTCCCCTCCTCACAGTGTGTGTGTGTGTGTACGTGTGTGTGTGCGCGCGCGCGTGTTATTTAATGAAATCCTAGACAATAATAAAATGTATTCTGATAATTTTTAGGTATTTTATTAGAGTATTTCCATTTATTGACACGCTATACTTCCTCTCCAATACAGTTCTGAGGGAATCTTATTAATAAATACTTTGTGTTATTAATACTTTTAATGCAGTTAGCTGCTTTACAATCAATCAATCCATCAATATACTTTATTTTGTGTAGGTTTCCAACCTCCAAAGGGTCATCAAATAAATCTTAGAGGTAAGAAGGGGTAAGAAAGGTTAGACTTCTGATACACATATCTTTTTTTATTTTTTTTTTTAATCTTTGATTTTGGTGAAATCATTTGAATATATATTTCAATAAACTACATAAGAAATGTGACCCTACTGTCCCTGAGTGAATACACTTAGTTTCTTTCCACCACTACTAAAACCAAGAGATGACCAAATATCATCTACAGTGGTATATATCCATGATTTACTAAAAAAAATGACTTATTTATTGTGAGAATGCTGGAAAATACAGTAAAGCATCAGGTATTTATACATTATCTATTTTCTGCAACAATACACTATAACTTCACTATATTTCAAAATAGTACCTTTTCCAACAAGTATTTATTTTACTTTTATAATATATTTAATAATCTGATCTGATAAGTACTTCTTCTTCAGTCTCATGAAATTATATATATACAAAATACTTCACATATATGTCAATTTATATTGCTATAAATTGTTCTTCAATAAATTATCTAATTAGTAATCTAATAATTAATCTACATTTGAAATTGTTCATGGATAAAATGAATTATTTTGGAATGTCTGCTTTTTGGATAATTTCTTTGCATCATTGCCAAACATTCACCTGTATAACTGTCTATGGTTAAAATCCACAAAGCTAATTCCTACTTCAGATCCCAGGGTTTTCCAGGATGCCATATAGGTTACGCCGAATTAGAGGAAATGTGTGTGAAAAGAAACACGAGACAACTAGAAATTTCCATTTGACCTGCAGCCATAACAAATAACTGCTTCTTACTTTGAAATGATTCTCTCCATATACGTGTGATAAAGCTTGAGTGAAGCACTGAGGCCAGCTGACTCCACACTATGATGTCACACAGTGTGGAAGAGGTAGGATCTCAATTAGTTTATTGGAAATATTATGAACACTGATGCTATTGTTATAAAGAGGACATTACTGTAGCCTGTGACTCAGCTGTCTTTACGGCTGTATGCTGTGGGAACGGCAGCTGTGAGATCTTCTCCTAAATAAAAACGCAGCAGTCTGACCTCACTCAACAGATGCCATAATGGAGCAAACCCATGGAAAACCACTAGTGGCTGAACACATTTTCTAGCCGCTCCCTGAAACACTGAGGGATATCCTTTTTCATGTTTGCTTAATCCAAATACCAGTTCTACTGGCCCACTTGTGTGCTCACTAAAGGGTGTGGCTGTGTGAGCTCACTGGCTGGATGTCACTGTGCAACAATATGTAAAGACCACATTGTCTGCTGCTCATCATCAATGAGAAAAGTAGAATGAAAGCAGGGTTATTCAGTAATATGAGCTGGTTCCATGAGCTATTTATTTAAGGTCTCCCACCCCACCCTCTACCATCCCCACCCTCCAACTAAGCTTATTAGTTGACAGCTGTGTCTTGGTTATTACAGTCTTGTAGTGTGTGTGGATTTACTTTTATTGTTAATGCATTAGCTGCAGGCAGTGAAGTGTTACTCTCTACAGTTGTTGTGTCTACAGTTGCGACAGCTTTGCCGTAACCTTTTAGATTTGTATGTATTTCTCCCTTCAGGCGGAGTGCATTGCACTGGGTGCATCAAGTCTATCCAGAATAGGATAATCCATCCATCCCTATTCCTTGTCTCTCAATTCATCACTGACTCTCCCCTTATGTGTGGTTGTGTTGCATTTCTCTTTAACTTACAATATAATCTATCTATCTATCTATAATCTATACATCCACACATACACACACACACACCAATTGATCTGCACTAGTTTCATACATGAGATTCATATTTCATGCAATGTCTTAAAAATAAATATAACTGATTATTTTTTTTTACTTTTTCTTTAAAATGGTTTGCATTTCCCTTTATTTGTCATGGCCCGGTCATAACAGTCAAAAGTTTGGTCACACTTTCTCATTTAAGTGAATGGAACTGAGTTCAAACTACACATTGGACCTGCAAAATGACTGTAATGCTTCATTATCACTTAAAATACATGATGTTTTTTTAACATTATTTGAATAAATTTTCAGAACGCAGATACATAGAAAAAATAACACATACATGACAGCTAAAATATAACATGACAACAGCAACAGAGAAACAGTGGTGTGGTATACAGACATATATTATGGTACAATGACATATCAAAGTGAACTTAGTTTGGACACATGGATGACCAGGGTAAGTGTAAAAGTGCCCAGGGGAGGGAGCTAGGTATTCACAGGAGTCCAGGGAGTCCCAGGGAGTCCACACCACATCGCCCTCTGTATACAAATGAATACTTAATAATGTGAATTTTTTTGTTAAGCCATTGGGAAACAAACATCTAAAAGTGAACTGTTTGTTGGATTATGAATGCAGTTTGGGTTTTTTCTTTCTTGTTGTTGTTTTTGGTTGGGTAGCCACTCGAGTCAAGACTAACATATCTTAACTATTGAATGTATTGTCATGAACTTTTGTCCAGATATCCTCAGTCAATAGAGGATGAAGCCTGCTTACTTTCTAATGATCCCTAGACATTTTCTTCTGTGATGCAACATTCCTCAATAAGTCACATCTGATGGGTCAAATAAACAGTAAAAAAATGTAACTATATACTGTTCATAAAATGTAACTAAACAGCATTATCCATCATGTTGTGTCGGTTCATGTTAATCAATTTGGTGTTCCCAGACAAATTTGACCCCCCCCCATTCATTTTTATTGATTGGTCATTTTTGACCAGCAACACCAAGAGTGTACAAAAGGTGAATAAAACATACAAAATTGTATGTAAATTAATATAATTTCTTTTGTGTGGTGGGGTTAGCGCTCACAGCAAGAAGGTTGCAGGTTCAAGACCTCCTTGGTCTGGGACCTTTTTGTGTGGAATTTGCATGTTCTCTCCGGGTACTCCGGCTTTCTCACACAGTCCAAAAACATGCTGAGGTTAATTTGAGACTCTAAATTGTCCATAGGTGTGAGTGTGTGAGGGAATGGTGTGTTTGCCCCCATGATAGGCTGGTGACCATCTGGGGTGTATCCCTGCCTATTGCCTGTAATGCGCTGGGATTGACTCCAGCAGACCCCTGTGACCCTAATGAGGAATAAGTGGGTATAGAAGGTGAATGAATGAATGACATCCTCTTTGTGGACAAAGTCATGGAATTTTAGGTGAATCTGATCAAGTTAACACAATTTTTCAGAGACAAAAACTTGGTCAGATTTGACCTGGAACACAACATGGGGGTTAAAAGATGAGGCACATATGTGCACAATGCACATTAAAATAATAATTTATTATAATAATTTATATCTCGAGTATACTATATGTTTTATCTTACTATGGTGCCACCAGAGCAGGACTGACAATGATAACAACCACACTGAGGTTAAATACCTGGGATTCCCTACCAGTCAGTTAGAACTAAAGAAGCTGGGTGACTTCATCTTCAAGTAGCTACAACCACATCCAGCTCCCTCCATTCAATTCTCATTGGATAATATCTGACTACTTGTGTGTTTCTGAGCTATTTTACTAAAAATAAAATAGCTATGCTGGTGAGAGATTTGATCTTGTGTTAGTGGAATTTATAGTAAAGTAACAACCTTGTGACAACTGGTATTATGGCTGAGCAGTATTATGTCAACAAATATGAGACTAGATGTCTTAGATTTTGTGTATTAAGTTTTAATACACAAAAAGTGTGTTTTCCTGATTTTAAAGGCTCGGTTATAGTAATATATAATTTTCTGAACTCACCAGACAGTTAAACAGTTAAACCTTGTTAAACCAGTAGTTAAACCTTGGCCATGATACTCATAGAAGAAAGACAGTAAATAATGTTAAAAAGTAACATTTTATGTAATGGCTGACATGCAGAGGTCAGGTTGCAGTATTTGAATACCAGGAGCATACAACGAAGAAAGGCCTTGATCTTGAGATGAGCAGAGAAAGAAGGAAAAAAGAAATTCAGAGAGGGGATGAAGACAGGGGACAATGGGCCAGTAAAACAGAATATATTCTGGTTGTGGCAGGAAATGTGGTCGGCCTGGGCAACGTGTGGAGATTTCCTTACCTCTGCTACAAGAATGGAGGAGGTAAATCATGTAAATTCTGAATTCACTGAAGAGTTGATTAACGTAAATTAATTTGTAATTTTGATGTGTATTTATAGGTGCCTTTCTGGTGCCATATGGTCTGTTAGCTGTGGTGGTTGGGATACCTCTGTTCCTACTGGAGACTTCAATTGGTCAATATACTCAGGAAGGATTCATCACCTGTTGGAGGAAATTGTGTCCACTGGCACAAGGTGAGTTGATTTATGAAAAAGAAAATAACTGAATATGTTGCTCAATTTAATTGTTGCTCAATTAAATTGTATATAAACATTAATACCCATTTAAACTCTCCACTTCTCTGTATTTCAGGCATTGGATATGGGCAGTTTGTATTGAAACTTTATGACTTCAGCTACATAATTCTCCAAGCCTGGGCTCTGTTCTACCTGGTGTTCTCATTCAGATCCCAGCTCCCCTGGGCCACCTGTGACAACACCTGGAATACAGGTAAAGGTTTGACTGTGATTTGCTTTGATTATTTAAAAATGGTACATAAAGAGGGGAATAAAATAGTCAATGTAAGATTAAAAACTCATATAATGTGGTGAAACAGCAAGCACGGACACACAAAAAAAAATTACAAACACTAGAGGGACATGTTATACTTGCTGAACCTTCTCAAAAGTGCTCGTCTGTAACAGCTTGCTTTTATGTCCTATGACTAATAACAACAGCTTGCAGTGCATCTGTCAGTTCTTTACTATTTGACTTCATTTAAGACATTCTCTTGTCTGATGCCCTCTGTTAGTCCTTACATTGATGATGAGTAACCTATGAGTAACTCCTTACATGTATAATCGTCATGTATTTGTTCTCTAAACCAGTGAACTGTATGGGCCTTCAGATTTCGGATTCTATTTCACCAAATCTGACGGGAAATCAGACGCTGTTGATCAACACCACCTCAGCTGCCATCGAGTTTTGGGAGTGAGTTTCAATGCCTGTTCTTTAAATGTTCTTTAAATGTTTTGTTTTTTAAATTCAATTCATTAATAATTTTTCCAATCTCATAATTTAATATTTAGTATTTAGCTTTTCATGATCTACAACAATCAAGAATACAACAAGTTCAAGTTCTGGGAGTGTGTTTATATGCCTCCTGGGACATCTGAACTTGGGCTTGGATGAAATAAATTCACAACACATAAATTTAGAATGTTTACCAGGAAAGGCAAGTCTAACACTCAGGTGCATTATGTGAACTGTAGGATTTTCAACTTTATAAAATTGCAATATAAGTTACACAACTGTACATGACTATATAACCCATTTTGCATGTTTCCTACCAGCCAGTGAAGTGAACCATGTCACTACATTTTAATGTGTAACTCTTAAATTTCTCCCCTGCTCAGACGGAGGGTGCTGGCCATGTCTGGAGGCATTGAGGAGCTGGGCAGTGTGAGATGGGAGCTGGCTTTGTGTCTTTTTGCCTGCTGGATGTTCACTTACTTCAGTATTTGGAAAAGTATCAGATCCTCTGCAAAGGTAAGTTGATATTTTATTCAAAATGTTAGATAGAATGGAAACCACTGTAAGTAACATAAATGAAATACACATACAAACTTATGTACAGTGTGTCAGGGCCGCTGCTAAGGTTTTGGAGGCCCTAAGCTCAGCTTGTAGGGAGGCCCCCCCACGCCCGCCCGCGCCCGCCCGTCCACCAAACTCCTGGAAGCTCATGAAATTTACAATTGAAAATAAGTCTTATATAGACATGTAGATATCAAAAAATTAACTTTTTATTATACAATAATATACTGTATGTTAAATAATAAATCAGAGAGAGCAACAACACAATAACAAATGAATAAAACAACTGCCTCCGAGGGAAGGCTTTCAGTTGTGGGTGTGGATGTCTCTTCTAAGGTGACTGTTGTTGTTTGTGGCTGTTTACTTGAACCTTCAGACACGTTAGATGGTTGTTGGCTGCTTACTGCACTGCTTGTCGATGGTTCATCATCTGGTTCATCTTCTTGCTGATGTGGTGGTCTATATATTTGAGCATTGACCCTATGAATATGATTTAAATGAAAAAATATCTCATTAGTAAAACTTGAATAAAAATACCAAAAATATCACTTCATTATATTATTCTATCTAGTAGCATTTGTATTTATATGATATTAATATGGTAGGACAAAATCAAATACCTTAAAAATTAACATATACTAATCCTACACATTAAACAAAACAATATGGCATTTTGTGAATGACCAAAGGTGGCCAAACATTTTTTGCACTACACACGACTTTAACACACCTTTTACAACACTGTGGCCAGATGTAAAATCATCCCCCAACCACCGCCCCCTCCCCTCCTCCTCCTCACTACCAGGACAGACTGGGAGTTATCCCCAACGACCCCCTGGTGCAGAGAAAAGATGCTACAGCTGTATTTTATTCTCTGTCCAATCCTGTTTACTGTTGGGCTAACCTAGCCTAGCTTGTCGAGTTTATCACGTAACGCTGTGTTAGCAAAACAAACAAACACGGTATAACACAGACTTACCAGAAAGGGATGCAAGTTTGTCGTCTTTCTCTTTTTTCCTCTTTCGCTTTTCAGCTCCAGATTCATGGCGTTTCTTGGATGATATTCCCTTATTTCAATTGTTGAAGTTTTTAACTGAATAAAATTGCTTATTAAAGCCGTTTCAGAGCGTAGTAAGAAAAGTGTCTCCGAAGCTTTGTGCCGTCGTGAATGATCCGAGTCTTTGAAGTTGAACGACTCGACTCTTTGAAGTGACAGATAGGAGCCGGCTCCTCGTTGGGAGCAACGGAGGAGCCGAACGAGCCGACTCGTATTAGCGAGCTGAGTCAAAAGATCCGACTCTCCAAATAGAGCCGGAATTCCCATCACTCGCTGTACTGCTGGGTTCTGAGTCTTTTTATTACGCAATAAATAACATTTAATTTTCCAGATTTCAGTGATGGTATACAAAACTGCCATAGAACTAATTCATATGTTTGATATTTATTAGTGTAATATCTTTTTTTCCCCAATCTTAATTTTGGAGGCCCCCCTCCACTAGTTGAGGCCCTATGCTGGCTGCGTAGTCTGCATGTACGGAGCGGCGGGCCTGCAGTGTGTGTAAAGTGCTATGAATTCTAAATAAAATGATCCCTATTAGTCATAATTTCCATTAAGTCTGGTTATGACAAAAAAGATAATGTGAATGTTATATATATTTTTAAAGGTAGCATATTTCACCGCCACCTTCCCCTATGTGATGCTCCTGATACTACTCATCAGGGGATTGACTTTACCTGGAGCTTGGGACGGGATCAGCTACTACCTGGATCCAGAACTGAATGGCGTAGCTAACCTTGAGGTATTTTATATTAATACCTGTACAGTACAATAAGTCAATTTAGGTTGCACAAGAAATAGATCACAGGCCACTGAATCACTGGATATTCACTGGATCACTGGATATTTCTAACTAGTAGAAAAAAAACAAATAGGACCTTTTGGATACAGTTCAAAGCACTAATGACCAGTTTATTTATACATTTTATCACGCATCCAGTTAGTTAACATACAAGTTAGTTGTATGGGAGAACTAGTTGAAGTTCTCCCACTTAAAAAGATGAGAAAGGCCTGTAAATTTCATTATAGGTACACTTCAACTGATAAACTGCTTCAATCTGGGGCTCCACGCAAGATCTTACCCCGTGGGGTCAAAATGATCACAAGAACAGTAAGCAAAAATCCCAGAACCACATATGCAGAGAGCTGGGACCAAAGAAACACAGGCTACCATCAGTAACACACTACGCCACCAGGGGATTCAAATCCTGCAGTGCCAGATGTGTAAAATACCAGCAACAGTGTGTGGAAAACTTATGAAGGCCTCTGTCATTACCAACAAAGCAAATGTGATTATCTGGATTTTTTTTCTCGTTTTGTCTCTCATGGTTGAGGTATATATTTTTTTACATTACAGGTCTGGGTAGAGGCAGGATCTCAAATATGCTACTCCTACAGCCTGGTCTCAGGAACTCTCTGTGTTTTGAGCAGCTATAATGAGAACAAGAATAACTCTTACAAGTAAGTATCAACGGCAAAACACAAAGAACCTTTCAACTGATGTGTGACGTATGCTTTTTAAATAGGTTCAAGTATTATGAGTTAATACAAATAATGAATAGAGTAGATGCAGCTCAGAATAGATTAATAATGAATATATAATATATTCTTGTTTAAACAGCTAATATACCAATATAAATGTTTGCTCTTTGATGAAGGATTCTGTCTGTCTGTCACCTTTAGGGACTGTTTCTGGCTCTGTTTGCTGAACAGTGGAACCAGTTTTGTTGCTGGATTTGTCGTCTTCTCTGTACTTGGGTTCATGGCTCACAAACAGGGTGTTACTGTCAATGCTGTGGCTGAGTCTGGTATAGTCAAAAAGTTTCTAATTATTTTTAAAATCAGTTGCGCAGTGGTTAGGTCGCAGGTTCAAGACCTTGAGCCTTCAATCTGTGTGGAGTTTGTATGTTCTCCCTGGCTCTGTGTGGGTTCTCTCCGGGATCTCCGGCTTCCTCTCACAGTCCAAAAACATGCTGAGGTTAATTAAAGACTCTGTGTGAGTAAATGGTGTGTGTGCCCCACGATAAGCTGGCGACCTGTCTGGGGTATATCCCTGCCTCTCACCTGTAATGCGCAGGGATTGGCTGAGGAATAAGGAACAAGCGGGTATAGAAAATGACTGAATGTTTATTTCTGAACCACAGGTCCAGGTTTGGCCTTCATTGCGTATCCTCAGGCAACAGCTATGATGCCTTTGCCACAGTTCTGGACTGTCTGTTTTTTCCTGATGATGATTTTCCTTGCTTTTGACACACATGTACGTTGTTTTGTTGTATCACCTGATTCATAATGTATCACGATGAATATTATCTAAAAGCATTACAGGCACAAAATAATTTAGATTTTTTCTGATTTTTTTTCCCAGTTTGTGACCGTTGAATGTTTGATCACCTCTATAAGCGACTTGTTTCCAAAACTGTTTCGCAAACCAGGACGACATGAGATATTAGTCCTCGTCATGTGTTTGTCCTTCTTCCTCATTCATCTGACTATGGTCACTGAGGTGAAAAAATAAGTCCATAAAATTTAAATGAGTATTGTCATAAAATTATATATATATATATATATATATATATATATATATATATATATATATATATATATATATATATATATATATATATATTCTCATATTCAAATATCTAGGGAGGGATTTACGTATTCCAGCTTATTGATTATTATGGTTGCACCAGAGCGTTACATTATTTCATGGCTTTATGTGAGTGCCTCGCTCTGGCTTGGGCTTTTGGTAAGAAAAAAATAATCATCATATCCATTATCATGATATGATCTGAAAAGCTCAACACACTACAACATAGAAAACACATACACAAATCTCAGATTCAGTCTAGAAACTGATGGGCATTTAATTTCCCATCAGGAGCTGATCGTGTTATTAACATCATTAAGGACATGACTGGACAGAGACCGTCTGTTTATTTCAAAGTCTGCTGGAAATACATCATTCCTCTGCTGTCACTGGTGAGTAAAAAAAAACAAAAATGGTTTAACAGCATGTATTTAGGTACCATTAACTTATCAAGACCAGTGTTGGTCAAGACCAGTTACTTCAAAAACGTTATGCATTATTTAGTACTTGTCACAATCATTTCTAAGTGATTTCTTACATTACAATATTACTGTATTTAATAAAATAAATAAAATAACTGGAAATATGGATTTGGTGATCTAAATATAGCTCATCTTTGTCATTATTGCTGCTAGTCAACAGGGATCTTGTTGACAATTTTTTAAAAAGCTGGTGATTCCAAAGTGGAAAGTGGTTTTCATGTCTTCTGGAACATCCTCTGACAGAAGTCTCCTAACCTCTTGATGATGAAGAATCTCACAGCATTAGATCGTTAGTTTTGTCAGTTTGTGGTTTTATCTCCACTCTCATGCTCCACTTGCTTCCTTGGTACTTACTATGGCACCTCTGTAAATGTTCAATTACTGCTGCTATTTCAGGAAGTGGATAGTTCTTTAGGCATAGCACACAAAGTGCATTTGATGACGATGTTCTTCAGATCCTTAGGTTTCACAAACACACTGCTGATGATTTTTTAGTGAATTTATATGAATAAAAACAACAAAAAGTAATGAACACTTCAATCCAGGTTAAAAACTTGCCTTACATTACTGTGTTGCAGCAAAAAACACTACATTACAGTAATTTATTACTTTTGTAACGTGATACTCCCAATATTGGTGAAAACAACATTAAAAATGACAATGACTTACACCGTGGCTATACATACTCTAACAAGCTGTGCTCAACCACTCCAAAAATAATTGACAAGTCTGGCTTTGTGCAGTTTGAAAACACATGTACCAATAAGTAGTGACATTTTGTGCAACTTGTAAGAGTGTCTGGACATATAATTTTAATCTCATCTTTTTTTCATTTATCTCCTTTTTGTTATTTTTCTAATAAAAAAATCTCCATATGTTTCTTAGAGTGGCCTTATCCTGTACCTGTCTGATTACACACATCTCAGCATTAATGACAGGTATGTTTACCCTGACTGGGCGTACGCTCTCGGTCGGACCATGACTCTCTCCTCTGTCCTCATGGTACCACTGTGGGCAGCTGGACAGATGTGTTTGACAGCAGGCACCTTCAGACAGGTCAGTGTACAAGAGTTTCCTGTAACTCTGATTGTCTCAACAAAAGCTTCTTCTTCTTTGTCTGATTAATGATTGATTGTGTAAAAACTTACTCATCTTTTCTCTCAGCGTTTCTGTGTCCTTCTTCATCCTGTTGAAGATCCAGTCTCACAGAAGAGAAAGATGGAAGAAGATGGAATAAATGTGGAGCTGAGGACGTCTGTAGAGACAACTTAGTACCATCTGCAGTCACATTAGCTATTATAACTCCTAATATATCACAATTCTATAGTCACTGTCAAGTTTTAATATTTGTTCAGGTGAGAATGTGGCCATCTATTTTTCCAATATATTGTCAGTCTATCCAGTAACAAATGTTTGTGCCTTGTGACAGTTACATGAGAATAGAGGATCTGTCTATACTATACTGTCACTGTCCCTTTATTACATGTATGTAGTGTCTTCAAAATGTAGCACCTCTGTGTTCAGAGTAAATAAAATAAAAGTGATATAACAACATGGAAAAATGAACAATATTGAAAAAAATTCTTGGAAATCGTAATCAAATACTGATTATGCATTACTCATTACATATATTAAAATATGATTGCAATTTGCAGGATTTATTTCTCTTTTTGATCACACACTACTCATTGTAAAATAACTACATTACTTATCAGTCAGTAGCAGTCGGCTCTGTCAAAGTTTCATGAACATTTCTTAATCATTCACATGATCAACATTGGTCTATGACATGTGGTCAACTCTTAAAAAGGTTTTTTAAAAGGTAAAAACACATGCTATCAAGAAGTGTTATATTCTAGGTGGATTAAATATTTAAAATGTGTTCTTTTTTACACCATTTGATGTTTCTTGTCAAAAAAAGATGCATATGGACTTTAATATATTAATATTAAAATAACAAGAAACCAACCTGAACACAAATTTAGGGAGATCTAATGAATGCTTCTTAAAACTGTATGTTTGTGACTTTCTCATCTTGCCAAACATTAGCTGTTACGAACCCAGACAGACAGACATATCTCGCTTGCGCTCCACTTGTCTGGTCTGGTGAAGGACCAGACTAGACAAGTGCAGCTCACAACCTCCTGGTGCAGCATACAAATATTGGGTTGACATTAACCCTGGCCGGGGGTGGGTTACCAGGGACCCCCCCAGAGCCAGGCCTGGGGGAGGGGCTCAGATGCGAGCACTTGGCCTGGCCGGGCTCAGCCTGAAGGGGTGACGTGGGCCCCCCTCCCCATGGGCTCGCCACCTGTGTGTGTGGGGTGGGACACAGGGGGAGGATGTGAAGAGAGTATCACAGCAGTCGGAGGCGGGGACCCTTAGCAGTCCAACCCCCGGCTGCAGAAGCTGGCTCTGGGGACGTGGAACGTCACCTCTCTGGCGGGGAAGGAGCCTGAGCTGGTGTGCGAGGTTGAGAGGTACCGACTAGATATAGTCGGGGTTGCCTCGGCGCACAGTGTGGGTTCTGGAACTGGTTTCCTCAAGAGGGGTTGGATTCTCTATCACTCTGAAGTTCTCCACGGTGAGAGCTGGGGTGGGAATGCCTGTTTCCCCCTGGCTCAGTGCCTGTACATTGGGGTTCCCCTCCCCCAATGTACAGGCACCCCTCCTGGGGGACTTAAATGCTCACATGGGCAATGACAGTCTGACCTGAAGGGGCATGATTGGGAGGAACGGCCCCCCTGATCTGAACCTGAATGGCGTTTCGTTGTTTGACTTCTGTGCTCGTCATGGATTGTCTATAACAAACACCATGTTCAAGCATAAGGATATCCACATGGACACTTGGCACCAGGACACCCCAATTGATCACCACCTGGTGGTGAGTTGGCTCCGATGGTGGGGGAAGAAGCCAGTCATCCAGAATGTCTCCTGTCAGAAAGACCTTCAACTTGCACCTCCAGGAGAGCTTCACTCACGTCCCGAGGGAGGCGGGGGACATTGAGTCCGAGTGGACCTTGTTCAGCGCCTCCATTGTTGAGGCAGCTGACCAGAGCTGTGGCAGTAAGGTCATTGGTGCCTGTCGTGGCGTAAGGGATGCTGTCAAACTGAAGAAGGAGTCCTACAGAACCTTCGTGGCATTCGGGTCACCTGAAGCAGCTGACAGGTATTGGCGTGCTAAGAAGAATGCAGCCTCGGCAGTTGCTGAGACAAAAACTTGAGAGAGAGGGCGTGAGAGGAGTTCAGTGAGGCCATGGAGAAAGACTTTTGAACAGCTTCGAGGAAGTTCTGGCTCATCATTCGGCAGCTCAGGAAGGGGAAGCGGTGCACCATTGACTCTGTGTTCAATGGCAACAGGGTGCTGCTGACCTCGCCTCGGGATGTTCTGGGTCCCTGACGTTCTGACGTTCTGGGTCGGAATACTTCTCCTCAATCCCACCAGCACATCTTCTGTTGAAGAAGCAGAGTTTGGGGGACCAGGGCTGCCGGACCAGGGCTGGTCCCCCAAACCAGAGTTTGGGGAGACCAGGGCTGAGATATTCAAAATGATCCTCATGGCAAGGCCCCAGGAGTGGATGAGATTTGCCTGGAGTTCCTCAAAGCTCTGGATCTTGTAGGGCTGTCTTGGTTGACACATCTCTGCAACATCGCTGGACATCAGGGGCAGTGCCTCTGGAATGGCAGACCGGGATGGTGGAGACCATAGGGTGTGCTCCAACTATAGGGGGATCACACTCCTCAGCCTCCCTGGAAAAGTCTATTCAGGGGTACTGGAGAGGAGGGTCCATAAGATAGTCGAACCTCGGATTCAGGAGGAGCAGTGTGGTTTTCGCCCTGGTCATGGAACTGTGGACTACTTCTATACACTTAGCAGGGTTCTGGAGGGTGCATAGGAGTTTGCCCAACCAGTCTACACTACATGTGCTTTGTACACACACATGTGTTTGACCGTGTCCCTCGGGGAGTCTTGTGGGGGTATTCCAGGAGTATGGGATTCCGGACCCATTGACATGGGCTATCTGGTCCCTGTACACTTGATGCCAGAGCCGGGTCTGTATTGCCGATAATAAGGACTCATTTCCAGTGGGGATTGGACTCAGTGAGGGCTGCCCTTTGTCACAGATTCTGTTTATAACTTTTATGAACAGAATTTCTAGACACAGCCAGGGCATTCAGGGGCTGCGGTTTGGTGGCCTCAGGATCGGGTCGCCGCTATTTGCGGATGATCTGGTCCTGTTGGCTTCATCAGACTGTGACCTTCAGCTCTCGCTGGAGCAGTTCCCAGCTGAAGGTGAAGTGGCTGGGATGACGATCAGTGCCTCCAAATCTGAGGCCATGGTTCTCAACCAGAAAGGGATGTTGTATCGACTCCAGGTCGGCGATGACATCCTGCCTCAAGTGGAGGAGTTAAGGCAGTATCTAAGGGTTTTGTTCACGAGTGAGGGGAGGATGGAATGGGAAATTGACCGATCAGTGTGGCATCTGCAGTGATGCGAGCCCTGCATTGGTCCGTCATGGTGAAGAAGGAGCTGAGCCGAAAGACAAAGCTCTCGATTTACCAGGAGAAAAACAGACTATTTGAGCACACGGATGGTAATAAGGAACAGTTACTATATCTATAATTTATATTTGCTTACTTTTTAAAAATGTATTTATGTTGTTACTTTGACATTCTGGTCGCTTTTCTTTCTTTCTTTATCCGTTTGTAATCATAGCTCAACTGTTTACCCAAAAAGAACCAGATTAACTGGCTTTGTGTTTAACATTTCAAGACAGGTAGCCAAAAAAAACAAAACTGGTTTGTTGTATTTTTTAGTCATCACAGATACACACAACCGACAAAGTTCCTGATTCTGAGATGAACAGACAAAGAAGGAGAAGAGAAATTCAGAGAGGGGATGGAGACAGAGGACAATGGGCCAGTAAAACTGAATATATTCTGGTTGTGGCAGGAAATGTGGTCGGCCCGGGCAACGTGTGGAGATTTCCTTACCTCTGCTACAAGAACGGAGGAGGTAAATCATGCAAATTCTGAATGTATTCAAGCTGCTGAAAGTAAATTAGTTTGTAATTTTCATGAGCTTACACATTTGTATATTTATACACCTATAGGTGCCTTTCTGGTGCCATATGGTCTGTTAGTTGTGGTGGTTGGGATACCTCTGTTCCTACTGGAGACTTCAATTGGTCAATATACTCAGGAAGGATTCATCACCTGTTGGAGGAAATTGTGTCCACTGGCACAAGGTGAGTTGATTTATGTGCAGCTAAAAGTTGTATAAAACAGTAAAGAACATCTAAGATTCACTTTGTACATGACATAATAACATCAACTTTGTGTCTAAAACTAACTCTGAATATGTTACTTAAATAAATATATATGATTTAAAATTATAGTCACTTAACTATTAACAATTTCTTTGTATTGTAGGAATTGGATATGGACATTTTGTGATAAAACTTTATGGCTTTGGCTACATAATGCTCCAAGTCTGGGCTCTGTTCTACCTGGTGTTCTCATTCAGATCCCAGCTCCCCTGGGTCACCTGTGACAACACCTGGAATACAGGTAAAGGTTTGACTGCGGTTTATTTTTACAATTTTAAAATTTATGATTTAATTTCACATGCTTTTATCCAAAGCAATATATATGTGAAAGTTAATACAACATAAAGAAGGATGTTAGGAGAGTAGAACGTGAGGTACAGTCCTGAAGTTTGAGTCCAACAGAAACTAGGTGTCAACAGGCAGTACTCAGAGGCCACTTTAACTATATATTTTGTTATATATACCTGTACTTTTCCTTAAGTAATGGAGTATTTTAGACAGTATTTCTACTTTTACTTAAATGAGCTGAATCCTTCGTCTTCCACTTTTCCTTACATTGATGATCATCATTCGTTTCTTCTCTAAACCAGTGAACTGTATGGGTCTTCAGACTTTGGATTCTAGTTCATCAAATTTGACATCAAATCAGACCATGGTGACCAACACCACCTCTGCTGCCATTGAGTTTTGGGAGTGAGTTTAAATGCATTTTCTTTAAATGATCTTTTTTTTTTTTTTCATTTAAAGCGATATATATTTTATTGAAAAAAAACTCATTCTTACAATTTAATATTTAGTATTTAATATTTAGATTTTCATGATCTACAACAATCAAGAATACAACCATGAATGCATAAAATATTTCATTTCAATATAATACTCTTTTAAAGGGCAAGTTCATTGTTTTTAAAAATTCACCCGTCAATATCATTCCTATAGTCATAGCATTTAGTGCTTTACCTTCTTTTTGATACAAGCTGTTTCTGAACCAGCAAAGCAGAGCCATGAGCTGCTCAGCTGCTACTATTTGGCTAATGGTATTTTTTGGTTTCCCTTGTCAAAGGGAGTATTTGCTTCATGTACCGTAATGTTAATGGTTAATGGACTGCATTTGTATAGCACCTTTCTAGTCATTTCAACCACTCAGAGCGCTTAACACTACAAGGTGTTCATGCAAACATTCACACACTGGTGGTGACTATAAAGGGTGCTGTCTGTACATCAGGAATCTAACCATTCATACACATTCATACACCACATGGTACAGCCATCAGGGACACATTAGGGTTAAGTATCTTCTCCAAAGAGCAACTGCCGACCCATGGATGGCTGCTCTACCTCTGAGCCACAGCCACTCCAATGTATAATGTTACAGTTATTGTTGGGTAGTGAGGAAAAATGTGCAGGTCACAACTGGTTTACCACAGTGTTTGGGAGTTGCTGGATTGTGTATTTGCTGAGTTTGATGAGAAAAAAACTAAAATACCATTAGCTGCATTGTAGTAGTTGAGCAGCTTGTGGCTCTGCTCCGCTCGTCTGGAATCAGCTTGTATTTATATTGCTATGACTATGAGAATCATGACGATGGGTGAATTTTCAAAATGTTGAAAAATCTTTAAAGGATAACATCGGATGTTGTAATTGTTTACCAGAAACTGAATGTTTCAGATGCATAATGGGAAATGTAGGATTCAGTAGTCCTCTTTTCAACTTCATAACAGTGCATTATAAATTCTACAACTGTACCTGACTGTATCATACCTCTTGCATGTTTGCCACCAGCCAGTGTACGACACTGTGTTATGTTATTTTAATGTGTATTTACTCTACTCAGGCGGAGAGTGCTGGCCATGTCTGGAGGCATTGAGGAGCTTGGCAGTGTGAGATGGGATCTGGCTTTGTGTCTTTTCACTTCCTGGGTGTTCACTTACTTCAGTATCTGGAAAGGTGCCAGATCCTCTGGAAAGGTCCTGTGGAAATATTGTGTCTTAAATATATCACTTGTGTCAGATAGCCTACAATTACAATTAATACAAGCTCCCAATAAGTCGGGTTATGCTAAAAAAGAGAACAATTGTGTTTTTTTAAGGTAGCATATTTCACCGCCACCTTCCCCTACGTGATGCTCCTGATACTACTCATCAGGGGATTGACTTTACCTGGAGCTTGGGACGGGATCAGCTACTACCTGTATCCAGATCTGAGCGGCCTGGCTAACCTTGAGGTATTCTACATACATTATGTTATATCTATGAAGAACATGGTCAGTTCATTTAATAGTAATAACAATACAATAAATACATGCTACTCCATGTATACTTCTTTTTCACCTAAATTTTATATTAAAGGTGTGGACAGAGGCAGGATCTCAAATATGCTTCTCCTACAGCCTGGTCGCAGGAACTCTCAGTGTGGTGAGCAGCTACAATGAGTACAACAATAACTGTTACAAGTAAGTATCTGTGGGAAAACACTCAAATGTATTTTTGCTGTTTAAATAGGTTCAGGAATTATATATTAATCCAAATAGCAGAGTAGATGGAGCTCATAATGAATTAATAATAAATACACAATATATTCTTGTTTAAACAGCTAATATACCAATATAAATGTTTGCTCTTTGATGAAGGATTCTGTCTGTCTGTCACCTTTAGAGACTGTTTCTGGCTCTGTTTGCTGAACGGTGGAACCAGTTTTGTTGCTGGATTTGTCGTCTTCTCTGTTCTTGGATTCATGGCTCACAAACAGGGTGTTACTGTCGATGCTGTGGCTGAGTCTGGTATAGTCAAATCTATCTATAAAAGCAAGGAGAGTGTGTGTGTCTGTGGCTTCTACAGTTCTCTGACTGTCAGATCATCCTCAACTTTCAGATACAGCTTGCTCATGAAACAATGGTGCGTATCCTTTTTTTGTGAAATATTTGGATCAATATTTAAATCATCATTATTATCATTGAAACTTAAAATTCCCAGAGTGATGACGTGGTGTAGGGGTAGAGCACTTTTCAGAGTATTTTTCTTATTTTTTTAAGTTAATATCCCATAGACCTACAGTAGTGTTCATAATATTAGCAGTCCAATGTGACTAACTAGATTAATCCAGGTTTTTATTATAACTTTTATTGCTACATGGCAAACAATTTACCAGTAGGTGCAGTAGATTCTCAGAAAACCAACAAGACCCAGCATTTATGATATGCACACTCTTAAGGCCGTGCAACTGAGCAATTGGTTGAAAGGGAGGTGTTCAAAGAAATATCAGTGTGGCATTCATTCATCAATTTTGTGAAAAAGCAGGTGTGAATCAGGTGGCCCCTATTTAAGGATGAAGCCAGCGCTTGTTGAATTGTATGTTACTGTATCTATCACAGTGTTGTCCTGCAGCAGTGCATTCTTTACAGTTTTGGGTCTGTATCACAGTGCTCTTCATAATGCTGCTTCCCAGCGTTTTAGTTACAATTCAAAGCTCCATTGTCCCGTTTCTTCCTGCACCAAACATGCAGCCAACATAACAATGGTAACGTCTCTCAAAAACCAGAAGCCAAGATGGTGTCCGGTTTAGATGATAATTTATTATGCACTAACATAGGCTACTGTGGGTCACTGCTGTCTCACTCCAAGACGCATTCAGAGACCCTCAGGAAATCACAACAAAACAGAACAGAATCTGGGACTAAACTCATTTATTTAGAAACACATATAACACTAATATGCCAAGGATGTTAAACTATACAGGAAAACGTACTAAGTAAGACAGTTATGGTCTTACTTGGCCTATCAACACAATTTCAAAACTGATATGTATATTGACATCCAAACTTTCAAAGTAAATTTTTCTTGCAATAACTGTATTTGCATGCCTCTACTTACTATGTCTTAACAGTCCAACACAACCTCATTTAAGCAAACATACAAAATTTACTTAAGCTACTCATAAACACTATGCAGTACACATATTCATACTCAGACAAATTATACTGAAAGAATGGTCACTCCCTCTATTTTTCTTTTTGTCAAATATCACATGCAGGCTCAATCCCCAACAATTAACAACAAACTGACACGTTTAAAGTTACACGTTTTAAATGATGATGAATCTAATTTTATGTTGAAATGTATAGTGATCTATTCTTCTATCATTTGATTGAACCAATTAACCTTTAAAATGATATTTAAACCTATTTTGCTGAAAATGTCACTTATATGCGTTTTGCTACAAGCCCTCACTATTAGGCTTTGGATCCAAACACAATACATGTAAGTGGGTTTATTTTGACTCTGCAAATGAGATTTGTTGACAATAGGAAAAATATAAATGATTGGCAACATTATTCCTTAAACATATGGAAATGACATGCAAATACAGCTACAGGAAGAACATACTTTCTAACTTCCTCTGTCTCTTTCTGATCCACAGGTCCAGGTTTGGCCTTCATTGCGTATCCTCAGGCAACAGCTATGATGCCTTGGCCACAGTTCTGGACTGTCTGCTTTTTCCTGATGATGATTTTCCTTGCTGTTGACTCGAGTGTATGTAGTATCACCTCATGATTAATATTTAAATCATTGTGAGCACAAAATAATGTAGTTGTTTGCTGATTTTGTTTTGTCCCCAGTTTGTATCAGTTGAGTGTTTTATCACCTCAACAAGCGACGTATTTCCAAAACTGTTTCGTAAACCAGGACGACGTGAAATGTTTGTCCTCGTCATCTGTTTGTCCTTCTTCCTCCTGCATCTGACTTTGGTCACTGAGGTAAATAAATCAAATCAATGAAAGCAAATTAAAACAAGTATTTTCACTAAATGAAAAAATAATTTAAAAAAAGTTTGCTCATATTCAAATGTTATCTCTTCTGGCTCTAGGGAGGGATTTACCTCTTCCAGCTTGTTGATTATTATGGTTGCACTGGAGCTTTTTATTATTTCATGGGTTTTTCTGAGTGTCTGGCTCTGGCTTGGGGTTTTGGTAAGCAAAAATAGCATCATATTATATTACAATCTGACTGAATTGTGCACTGTACAGTTTTTTATTTCAATAAGTGAAAGGATTATATTAGACATATTTTCATATTCTATTCATGTCACACAAACTGTCAGGCCCGGACTCAAATGAGGATTCAGATGCAGATATATCATCAGCAGGAAGGAACTTTATTAGGGGGATCCTCCAATAATGAGGGAAATAAAGGCTATGAAAATTATTCTAGGTGCAAAATAAAGGCACTACTCTATAATATAATTAACAAACGAAAAACACTCCGTAGAGGGAAAAAGTCATAAAAAACAGAGGGAAAAGGTAACAGAAATTCACTCCGCAAGGGAGGACAAAAAGCAAAGCTGCTAAACTAGAACCGAAAACAATAACCATAAACTATGAAATCTACAACCAAAAATCACTCACGTGGAGGCAAAATGAAAACACACGATATTTGAGGGAGGTAAGGCGAACAAGGACTGTGGACAAATGGCGGGGGTGAACGAACGAAACACTCTGGACAAGACAAGAGGAGACGCAGACAATATATACACCGGGTAATAGAGAACAGGTGGAAACAATCAGGGCGGGCAAGACAATCAGACCGGTGACACATGAGGAATGGCAAGTGACCTGAAACGAGAGGAGAGTTACTTTTCAAAATACAGGAAATGACAAGACATGGAGACAAAACAAAAACCCAGCTTGACCCACCTCATCTAAATCTAAATTCCAATCAGGGGCTGATCGTGTTATTAACATCATTGAGGACATGACTGGACAGAGACCGTCTGTTTTCTTCAAAGTCTGCTGGAAATACATCATTCCTCTGTTGTCACTGGTGAGTCCAAATGGTTTGACAGACTGGATTAGGTGATATATCAACTTTTAAAAACATACATTTTTTTAATCTCCAAACCTTTTTAGAGTTCCCTCATCCTGTACCTGGTTGATTACACATATCTGAAGTTTGGAAGCAGTTATGTTTACCCTGACTGGGCGTACGCTCTCGGTTGGACCATGACTCTCTCCTCTGTCCTCATGGTACCACTGTGGGCAGCTGGACAGATGTGTTTGACAGCAGGCACCTTCAGACAGGTCAGTGTACAAGAGTTTCCTGCAACTCTGATTGACTCAACAAAAGCTTCTTCTTCTTTGTCTGATTAATGATTGATTGTGTAAAAACATACTCATCTTTTCTCTCAGCGTTTCTGTGTCCTTCTTCATCCTGTTGAAGATCCAGTCTCACAGAAGAGAAAGATGGAAGAAGATGGAATAAATGTGGAGCTGAGGACGTCTGTAGAGACAACTTAGTACCATCTGCAGTCACATTAGCTATTATAACCCCTAATATATCACAATTCTATAGTCACTGTCAAGTTTTAATATTTGTTCAGGTGAGAATGTGGCCATCTATTTTCCCAATATATTGTCAGTCTATCCAATAATAAATGTTTGTGCCTTGTGACAGTTACATGAGAATAGAGGATCTGTCTATACTGTCACTATAGTATATATACTGTCTATACTGTCACTATCCCTTTGTTACATGTATGTAGTGTCTTTTCAAAATGTAGCACCGCTGTGTTCATAGTAAATAAAATAAGTGATACAACAACATGGAAAGATGAAAAACATTGGGCAAAATACTTAAACATTGTAATCAATTACTGATTATGCATTGCTCATTATTATATTAAAATTTGATTGAAAGTTGCTGGATGTTTCCTCTTTTTGATCAGACACTACTCATTGTAAAATAACTACATTATTCATCAATCAGCAGCAATCGGCTCTGTCAAAGTTCTACAAACATTTCATAATCATTCACACACACACTTTGCATCTTCTCTACATTGTTTTTTTTTTATATTTCACATGTAGAACACACAACATTTGAAAATACCAACTTTAATCCTAAAGTCCTAAAACTAATGAAGCATTACTTTTACAGATTTGTAACTGTACATTATTAAATTGGAAATTCTAATTTATTCGACTATAGAAATCCTACATTTCTGAATTATATCCACAGGTCCAGATTTGACCTTCATTGCGTATCCTCAGACAACAGCTGATCACTGGTCAGAAAAGGTTTAGACATATTGGTGTTAGATTTTCTTTGTATTTTGAGTCAAATGCATCTTAAAATATTCAATTGTAATGTTGCGTTTTTTCAATAGTTTGAGTTAGTAGTTTCATGTATGTTTGCGCATATTTCTTCCCAATCAGCAGGTGATATATAACATGAAAGAAATGTTCCCATTTATTTTTTTTACATTCTATTTGTTTTTCATGACTGTTAGCTTTCATTATTTTGATCCAAGGTAATTACTCCCTACAACTATGAAACAGGGCTTGAGTAGCCCATTGTTATACTCTTTTTTCTTATTCCTCTTCCAGACAGATTTTGGCAGCTTACTCATCCTACAGCTCTGAGAGAAATTGTGAATTATATATGAAATAATGCGTCTTGATCAGCATTGTTTTGGTATTACTTTTTATCTGCAACATGTGAATTTTGGGCTCGAGAGAACTGATCAACAGACAAAGACACTGGCACAAGACAAGGCGAAAAACAGGCTATTAGCACATGGATGGTAATAAGGAACTGTTACGATATCTATTTTATATTTGCTTACTTTTCTTGTATTTATATTATTACTGTGACATTATTTTAATGTTTACGGAGGTGTAACACTCCACTAAACAAATTTGACACACCCAGTTTTTGCTGGTGCACACCCAATGTCTTTTTTCATCACTTTGATCATCACAGATACACACAACAGACAAAGTTCCTGATTTTGAGATGAACAGACAAAGAAGGAGAAGAGAAATTCAGAGAGGGGATGGAGACAGAGGACAGTGGGCCAGTAAAACTGAATATATTCTGGTTGTGGCAGGAAATGTGGTCGGCCTGGGTAACGTGTGGAGATTTCCTTACCTCTGCTACAAGAATGGAGGAGGTAAATCGTGCAAATTCTAAATTTAGTGAAGATCTGATTAAACTAAATTAATTTTTAATTTCAATAACCATACATATCTGTATATTTATACACCTATAGGTGCCTTTCTGGTGCCATATGGTTTATTAGCTGTGGTGGTTGGGATACCTCTGTTCCTACTGGAGACTTCAATTGGTCAATATACTCAGGAAGGATTCATCACCTGTTGGAGGAAATTGTGTCCACTGGCACAAGGTGAGTTGATTTATCTGCAGCTAAAAGTTGTATAAAACAGTAAAGAACATCTAAGATTCACTTTGTACATGACATAATAACATCAACTTTGTTTGTGTCTAAAACTAACTCTGAATATGTTACTTAAATAAATATATATGATTTAAAATTATAGTCACTTAACTATTAACAATTTCTTTGTATTGTAGGAATTGGATATGGACATTTTGTGATAAAACTTTATGGCTTTGGCTACATAATGCTCCAAGTCTGGGCTCTGTTCTACCTGGTGTTCTCATTCAGATCCCAGCTCCCCTGGGTCACCTGTGACAACACCTGGAATACAGGTAAAGGTTTGACTGCGGTTTATTTTTACAATTTTAAAATTTATGATTTCATTTCACATGCTTTTATCCAAAGCAATATATATGTGAAAGTTAATACAACATAAAGAAGGATGTTAGGAGAGTAGAACGTGAGGTACAGTCCTGAAGTTTGAGTCCAACAGAAACTAGGTGTCAACAGGCAGTACTCAGAGGCCACTTTAACTATATATTTTGTTATATATACGTGTACTTTTCCTTAAGTAATGGAGTATTTTAGAGAGTATTTCTACTTTTACCTAAATGAGCTGAATCCTTCTTCTTCCACTTTTCCTTACATTGATGATCATCATTCGTTTGTTCTCTAAACCAGTGAACTGTATGGGTCTTCAGACTTTGGATTCTAGTTCATCAAATTTGACATCAAATCAGACCATGGTGACCAACACCACCTCTGCTGCCATTGAGTTTTGGGAGTGAGTTTAAATGCATTTTCTTTAAATGATCTTTTTTTTTTTTTTCATTTAAAGCAATATATATTTTATAGAAAAAAAATCATTCTTACAATTTAATATTTAGTATTTAATATTTAGATTTTCATGATCTACAACAATCAAGAATACAACCATGAATGCATAAAATATTTCATTTCAATATAATACTCCTTTAAAGGTTGGTCCGGGGTCTGGGACCTTTCTGTGTGGAATTTGCATGTTCTCCCTGTGTCTGCGTGGGTTTTCACCGGGTACTCCGGCTTCCTCCCACAGTCCAAAAACATGCTGAGGTTAATTGGTGACTCTAAATTGCCCGTAGGTGTGAGTGTGTGAGTGAATGATGTGTGTGCCCCACGATTGGCTGGCGACCATCTGGGGTGTATCCCTGCCTCTCGTTGTAACGCGCTGGGATAGGCTCCAGCAGACCCCTGCGACCCTAATGAGGAATAAGCAGGTATAGAAAATGACTGACTGACTGACTCCTTTAAAGGGCAAGTTCATCATTTTTAAAAATTCACCCGTCATTATTATTCCTATAGTCATAGCATTTAGTGCTTTACCTTCTTTTTGATACAAGCTGTTTCTGGACCAGCAAAGCAGAGCCATGAGCTGCTCAGCTGCTACTATTTGGCTAATGGTATTTTTTGGTTTCCCTCGTCAAACACAGTATTTGCTTCATGTACCGCAATGTTAATGGTTAATGGACTGCATTTGTATAGCACCTTTCTAGTCATTTCAACCACTCAGAGCGCTTAACACTACAAGGTGTTCATGCACACATTCACACACTGGTGGTGACTATAAAGGGTGCTGTCTGTACATCAGGAATCTAACCATTCATACACATTCATACATCACATGGTACAGCCATCAGGGACAAATTAGGGTTAAGTATCTTGCCCAAAGAGACATTGAAACGGAGCCCAGAGGAGCCGGGAATTGAACTGCCGACCCATGGACGGCTGCTCTACCTCTGAGCCACAGCCACTCCAATGTATAATGTTACAGTTATTGTTGCATAGTGAGGTCAATGTGCAGGTCACAACTGGTTTACCACAGTGTTTGGGAGTTGCTGGATTGTGTATTTGCTGAGTTTGATGAGGGAAACAAAACAATACCATTAGCTGCATTGTAGTAGTTGAGCAGCTTGTGGCTCTGCTCCACTCGTCTGGAATCAGCTTGTATTTGTATTGCTATGACTATGAGAATCATGACGATGGGTGAATTTTCAAAATGTTGAAAAATCTTTAAAGGATAACATTGGATATTGTAATTGTTTACCAGAAACTGAATGTTTCAGATGCATAATGGGAAATGTAGGATTCAGTAGTCCTCTTTTCAACTTCATAACAGTGCATTATAAATTCTACAACTGTACCTGACTGTATCATACCTCTTGCATGTTTGCCACCAGCCAGTGTACGACACTGTGTTATGTTATTTTAATGTGTATTTACTCTACTCAGACGGAGGGTGCTGGCCATGTCTGGAGGCATTGAGGAGTTTGGCAGTGTGAGATGGGATCTGGCTTTGTGTCTTTTCACTTCCTGGGTGTTCACTTACTTCAGTATCTGGAAAGGTGCCAGATCCTCTGGAAAGGTCCTGTGGAAATATTGTGTCTTAAATATATCACTTGTGTCAGATAGCCTACAATTACAATTAATCAAAGCTCCCAATAAGTCGGGTTATGCTAAAAAAGAGAATAATTATGTTTCTATTTTAAGGTAGCATATTTCACCGCCACCTTCCCCTACGTGATGCTCCTGATACTACTCATCAGGGGATTGACTTTACCTGGAGCTTGGGACGGGATCAGCTACTACCTGTATCCAGATCTGAGCAGCCTGGCTAACCTTGAGGTATGATAATAATAATAATAATACATTTTATTTATTGGAAGCCTTTCATAGCCTCAAGGTTGCCTTACATAAAACAGATTAAAATCAGCAATAGTATTTAGACAATACAAGAAACAGAATAAAAACAGCAATGAAATCAACAATACATCAAATAGAATAAAATACAAAATAAAAATAAATTAAAAAAAATAAAATAAAATCCACTCTCAGCAATAGAATGTGGTGTTGGTGAGGGATAAGGCAAGGTTATGGGAGTTGGAGAGTATGAATTTGGGTCCGACGAGAAGAATCTCAGTTTTATTGCTGTTCAGTTGGAGTGAGTTAGAGGCAAACCATGTGTTTAAATCATCCAGACAGTACACAAGGGAAGTGGGGCGAGAAGATGCGGAGGGTGAGGTGGAGAGGCAGAGTTCCCCAAGGACAGAACCTTGGGGGACACCAGAGGTGACAGTGGAAGGGTTGGAGGAGTGGGAGCCTATTTTGATGAATTGTGAGCGGGCAGAGGTAGGATCTGAATCAGAGGAGTGGTGTACCGGTAATGCCAATGGAAGCAAGTCTGTCGAGGAGGATGGTGTGCGAGATGGTGTCAAAGGTGGCAGTGAGGTTGAGGAGGATGAGGATGGCCAGGGAACCAGAGTCAGCAGTGAGGAGGAGGTCATTAGTGATTTTGATTAGGGCTGTTTCAGTGCTGTGGTGGGGGCGGAAACCGGATTGAAATTTTTCGTACAGGCTGTTGTGTGAGAGATAGGAATAGAGTTGGGATGCAATGGTTTTTTAGAGTATTTTGGAAATGAAGGGGAGATTAGAGATGGGTCAGAGGTTACTGAAGTCCTCAGGGTCTGCATTAGGTTTTTTAAGGGTGGGCGTGATGGAAGCAATTTTGAAGGACAAGGGGAATATACCAGAGGAGAGGGAGTAGTGGATGATGGTGGTGATTATGGTTGCAAGGGAGGGGAGGCAGGTTTTGACGAGAGGGGAGGGGGTCGAGGTGACAGGTTGAAGGTCTGGAGCTGGATACAAGGGAGGTGACTTCGGTGATGGAGGGGAGTGTGAAGGAAGAGAGCATACGGGACCAGCTGGGGGCAGGGAGGGCTGGAGGGTGGATTAAGGAGTGAGGGTTGTGTAGTTGATTGTGGATCCTGGTGATTTTGTTATTGAAGGACAGCATGGAGTTGCAGAGGTTGTCGAAAAGGGGGAGGGAGGCCAGGGGGTCTCGGGGGAGGGTGAGTTTGTTGACAAGGGAAAATAGGGATCTGGTGTGGTTGGCAGAGGATTAGATGAGACTGGTGTAGTATGGTTTTGGCTGAGGAGAGGGCATCTTTGTAAAGAAGGAGATGGTTGTTGTGTAATTCTTTGTGGATAGTGAGGCCGGTTTTCCTGGCGAGGCGTTCCAGTTGGTGGGCTTTAGTTTTAAAGCAACGGAGGGCAGGGGTGAACCAAGGGGCAGAGTGTGAAAAGGAAACGGAGCGAGTCTTTAGTAGTCCTGTTGTTCAGGAGATTATTGAGGCTAGTGTTGTAGTGGGTGACCATATCATCCGGGGAGGAGTGTGGGACTGGTGGAGGTATGGAGTTGATGGGTCTGTGGGGGCTTGGGTGTTGATGTTCTTAATGTTCCGGAAGGTGATATTGCGGGGGAGGCCAGATTGGGGGGATGTTGAAAAAAATGGGTATGTGATCGCGGATGTGGTCTTTGCAGTGGGTTGGGAAGTTGATGTGTTGTTGAAAACCAAAGCTATTGAGGCAGGAGATGAAGTCAGTAGTCAGTGGGTTGGAGGGGTTGTCCAGGTGAATATTGAAATCGCCAAGGAGAATGATGCTGGGGGAGAGGGTGCATAGGTGAGAGAGGAGGGAGCTGATTTCTGTGGTGAATTCATTGTTCGACTTTGCTGGCTGATAAACTGTGGAGATGATAAGGGGAGGAGATGAGTTTTTGAGGCGGAGTGTGATGGATTCGAATGAAGTGGTCATTAATGTGGAAAAGTTCATGGTTTTATGGAAAATTGTCGCCAAGCCTTCACCTCGGCCAGAGAGGCGTGGTTGAGAGTGGTATGTGTAGGCTGTAGGGAGGGCTTCATTGAGGGAGATGTGGTTGTCAGGTTGTTGCCAGGTTTCGGTGAGGGCGAGGAAGTCAAGGTTGTTGGTGGAGATGAGATCCTGGATGGGGGTGGGTGGGATTGGGTGGTGGTTACTGGACAGAGGTTGTTTGGATTGACACTGTTTGTTCTTTGTTGTTGTTGCCAGTGACGATGGTGGGAGGGCAGAATGGGTGGATTGGGCCAGGTTGGAGGTGGATAGTTCATAGTGTGCTGGGCATGCATTGGGGAGGAGGAGTGGCTGGAGTACCGGAGTTAGACTGCAGAGGAAGCAATTTCCGGAAGGTGAGGGTGAGTGATGTAGTTCTGGAGGTGGACGGAAGGGGGGGGGGCAATTTATATACATACATTATATCTAGTCTGGGGGACCAGTGGTGGACTCACCTATCTCCAGGGCTGAGATCGCCGAGGTAGTCAAAAAGCTCCTTGGCGGCAAGGCCCCGGGGGTTCAATTCAATTCACTTTATTTTTATAGCCCAATTTTACAACACAGTTGTCTCAAAGTGCTTTACAAAATCCAGTCCAAAGTGACTCAGACATCCCCCGTCCTTAGACCCTCCTTCTCGGCAAGGAAAAACTCAAAAACCCAGTGGGAAAAAGGAGAAACCTCGAGGAGGACCACAGTGAAGGAGAGATCCACTCCCATGGACGGACAGGCTATAGATGAATCAGGACTGACAGACATCTATCTGATGATGAAATAATAGTCTTTAAAGATGTTTCAGTCTGTAGAGATGCCGTAGGGTGGGGGCAGAAGGGTGGGTCCAACCAGGCAGGTGAAGGTTCATCAGGGGCCTCGATGAGTCGCATCAGGAGTCGTCATCGTTGGGCCTCGTGCGGATGAACTGAAACAGTAGCCACTCCCCCGAAGGGGAGTGGGGAGAAGGACTCTGGGTGAATAGTGATGTAAAGACCAAGTATAAAGTAGATCCTGTTTATTAATGACAGTGGTACATGGTACCAGAAAGAGATGATAGAGCTCAGTGACTGTACTTCCCCCAGTATTCTCACTCCTAGGGCAGCTTAGACTGAACTGTGGTTTTAAGTCTACCTTTAACTACCCTGACCATAGGCCTTTTGAAACAGAAATGTTTTCAGTCTAGCCTTAAATGCACAGACTGTGTCGGCCTCTTTAAGATTAATTGGGAGTTGGTTCCATAAGATAGGGGCTTGGTAGCTAAAGGCTCTAGCTCCTACTGTGCTTTTATGGACCCGTGGAACTACCAGTAGACCTGCATTCTGAGACCGCAGTGTTCTATTTGGATGGTACGGGACCAGAGCATCTTTAAGATAAGAGGGGCCCATCCCATTAATGGTTTTATAAGTGAGGAGTAGGATTTTAAATTTAATTCTGAACTCAACAGGAAGCCAATGAAGGGCTTGGAGTATGGGGGTGATGTGTTCTCTTCTATTAGTTCCTGTTAGTAAACGAGCCGCTGCGTTTTGAACCAGCTGAAAACTTTTTAGGGAACTTTTAGGACACGCTACTAATAGGGAGTTACAGTAATCTAGTCTAGATGTAACAAACGCATGGATTAGTTTTTCAGCATCATTTTTAGATAGGATATTTCTAATTTTGGCTATGTTACGCAGGTGAAAGAAGGCTGTTCTACAGGCTTGATTGATATGAGCTTTAAATGATAAGTCTGGCTCAAATAAAACTCCTAGGTTTTTAACTGTGGTGCTAGAGGCTATTTTCACATTATCTAGAGTTACTAGTTGCTCAGATAGGGACTCTCTAACACTTTTAGGGCCTAATATAATAACTTCTGTTTTATCAGGGTTAAGTAACAGATAGTTCACAGACATCCAGGTCTTTATGTCTCTAACACAGGCGCTAAGTTTATGTACTAGCCTGATCTGATCGGGTTTAATTGATAAGTATAGCTGTGTGTCATCTGCGTAGCAGTGGAAATTTATGCCGTGTTTTCTAATAATATTACCCAAGGGCAGCATATATAGAGTAAACAAAATGGGCCCTAGGACTGACCCTTGTGGGACACCATAGGTGACTCTTGAGTATGATGATGATTGCTGGTTAACGCTAACAAACTGGAACCTATTAGATAAATAGGATTTAAACCAGGAGAGAGCGGATCCTCTAATGCCTATGTCCTGTTCCAATCTCTGCAGTAAGATGCTATGGTCGATTGTGTCAAACGCAGCACTTAGATCCAGCAGGACCAGAACCGAGCCCAGCCCATCATCAGCAGCCAGCAACAAGTCATTAGTGACCTTGACTAGTGCTGTTTCAGTGCTGTGATGGGCCCGAAAACCAGACTGAAAATCTTCAAATAAACTATTGTCCTGTAAGTGCTGACACAGCTGTTGAACTACCACTCTTTCAAGAACTTTTGAAAGGAAGGGTAGATTTGAAATTGGCCTGTAGTTTACTAAAATATCTGGCTCAAGAGTGTTTTTCTTTAAGAGTGGTTTAATGACTGCGTGTTTAAAAGCCTGCGGCACGTATCCAGTTATTAGGGACATGTTAATTATATCTAAGATATTATCAATAATTAAGGGCAGCGTCTCTTTAAGTAGTTTAATTGGAATTGGGTCTAGAATACACGTAGTTGATTTAGATGACATAATGATTTTAGTTAACTGGGCTGGGTCTGCAGGGGTGAATTTATCCAGTAATATTACTGGGTTTAAAGGGGCTTCTAAGCTTACAGCCTGAGCTTCCTCAGCACTGATGTTTGGAAGGATTTGATCTATTTTATCTCTAATAATTATGATTTTATTATTAAAGAAATTTAAGAAGTTATCACAGCTGAGACTAACTGGAATAGATGGATCTACTGAGCTGTGACTGTTGGTCAGCCTGGCTACAGTGCTGAACAGGAATCTGGGGTTATTCTTATTTTCTTCTATTAATGATGAATAATACCTAGTTTTTGCTTTACGCAGGGCCTGTTTATAAGCCAATAAACTGTTCTTCCAGGCCCTGAGGGAATGATCTGTGCGGGAGCAGCGCCACATCTTTTCTAATTTACGTGTAGCTTTTTTAAGGGAACGGGTTTCAGTATTATACCAGGGAGATAATGTCCTGGGTCTAACAGTTTTACATTTTAATGGGGCTACCAGGTCTAAAGCGCTATTGAGGGTGTGCATCGTATTTTCAACTAACTCATCACATGTAGCAGGACACAACATGTCTGAGCTGCTGTTCTCATAATTATATGTGGGGGTGAATATAGGCCGAATTATCTCTTTATATTTTAAAACGGAATAGTCACATAATGCTCTTTTCATTTCAGTTTTAACTACTGGTGAGGAATTATCATTCATTATAAACTGAAAGGTAATTAGGAAGTGATCTGAAAGAACTGGATTATGGGGGAGAACAACAAGGTCACTAATCTCAATCCCATAAGTTAAAACCAGATCCAGGGTGTGCTTGTGACTGTGGGTTGGTTTATTTACATTCTGAGTAAAGCCAATTCCATCTAGTATGCTGCCAAAAGCGTTACTTAGAGAGTCACTATTGTTATCAACATGTATGTTAAAGTCTCCTACAATTACAATTTTGTCATAGTTTAACACTATACTGGACAGAAAGGTAGAGAATTCTGCTAAAAATACAGAGTAAGGACTAGGAGGGCGATAAACAACTGCAAATAGGGCTGGTTTTTTGTTTGTCTGCCTGGAATCAGTCATTGATAAAAGCAAAGTTTCAAATGACTGATAGTTATGATTATTTTTGGGACTAACACCTAAACTAGAGTGAGAAATGACTGCAACTCCTCCACCTCGACCAGTGCTTCTAGCCGTATGAAAGTTAATATGACTAGGTGGAGTGGATTCATTGAGACTCACATACTCATCCTGCTGGAGCCAAGTTTCTGTTAATGCTAAAATATCCAATTTATAATCACCGACCAGATCATTTACCAGCAGAGATTTAGATGCTATAGACCTAATGTTTAGGAGTCCGCATTTTATAAGTTTATTGGATGTTACTTTGGTTTTGTTTCTACAGGGAATTATTTTTATTAAATTGTTTGTTCTCTGTCTTATAGGCCTTCTAATGCTAGGTTTATTAAAGCTAACTATACGGGGGATGGACACAGTCTCTATCTGCTTTCCTGAACCTGGGATATGTGACAGCTCAGGATGAGATGAGTGACTTACAGAGAAGTGTTTTACACTTCGACTCTGTGCCCGGGCCCCCACTCTATCGGGTCATTTAGGTAAACTAAGTCTTGGGGCCATATTTCTGCTTAGGACAGAGGCTCCTTCCTGAGTCGGATGGATGCCATCTCTCCGGATGAGCCCGGGCTTTCCCCAAAATGTGCGCCAATTATCAATAAAAACTATATCGTTTTTAGGGCACCACCTAGCTAACCAGCGGTTAAAGGATGAGAAGCGGGAGTACATCTCATCACTGACCAGATTGGGCAGGGGTCCAGAGAATGCTACGGTGTCAGCCATCGATTTAGCGAGTTTGCACACCGATTCTACATTCAATTTCAGAATCTCTGATTGTCTCCGCCGGGCGTCGTTACCACCTGCATGGATCACGATGCGGCGGAATCTAGCCCTACTCTGCTTTAAAAGCCTAAGGTTACCTTCGATGTCACCGACTCTGGCCCCTGGATAACACCTAACAGACGCCGCTGGGTGCTTCACGTCTCTGACTATAGAACTTCCAATTATGAGTGTGTCTGGTTCAGCCGGTGTGGCGCTGAGAGGGTCAAACCTGTTACTGACGTGAAGCTGTTGGTGCACTACGTGTTTGCGCTTAGCACTACGTTTCCCCCGGACTGTCACAAACCCGTCGCTACTCTTTCCCGGCTGCGCGGGACTCACTGGGGGGCTAACCATGCTAGCGTTTCTACCGCTGCAGGCACGGCCGGCGGTCCCTGCTGCTACCTGGCTAAAGCTAGGCTTAGCCTCCAAAGCGCGGAGCCGTGCCTCTAACTCTGACACCCTAGCCTCCAGCCCTGACACTAAGCTACACTTTCTACAGCTACTCCTATCCTCAGTAAAGGAGGCCGGGAACTCACTGAACATACAGCACACAGAGCAGAACAGACGGGAGGGAGAGAGCAGGGGGCTAATAGAAGCTAATAGAAGAGAAGTTGATTAAGTAAAAATAAACCTTTTGGTTAAGGTTAAACACTATCCTTTAGCTCCGGAGCTTGGTGAGCCAACCGGAGTCTAATTCGGATAATCACTAAGTGCTCCGAATTTGTAATTTGTAGATTAAGTTCACAATAAAGGAGCGCTAAACGAGAGAGCGTCTGGCAACGACAACAACAGGCAACAAGTGAACGTAACACACTCACCGGATGTGACGTCGAGGTCCCCCCCCCGGGGGTGGATGAGAACTGGGGTGGTGGTTCCCCTTTATAAAAGGGGGGACCAGAGGGTGTGTTCCAACTATAGAGGGATCACACTCCTCAGCCTCCCTGGGAAAGTCTATTCGAGGGTACTGGAGAGGAGGGTCCGTAAGATAGTCGAACCTCGGATTCAGGAGGAGCAGTGTGGTTTTCGTCCTGGTCGTGGAACTGTGGACCAGCTCTATACCCTCAGCAGGGTGCTCGAGGGTGCGTGGGAGTTCGCCCAACCAGTCTACATGTGTTTTGTGGATCTGGAGAAGGCGTTCGACCGTGTCCCTCGGGCAGTCCTGTGGGGGGTGCTCCGGGAGTATGGGGTCCCGGACCTGGGCTGTCCCGGACACGGGCTGTCCGGTCCCTGTACTCTCGGTGCCAGAGCTTGGTCCGCATTGCCGGTAATAAGACGAACTTGTTTCCAGTGGGGGTTGGACTCCGTCAGGGCTGCCCTTTGTCACCGATTGTGTGCATAACTTTTATGGACAGAATTTCTAGGCGCAGCCAGGGCGTTGAGGGGCTGCGGTTTGGTGGCCTCAGGATTGGGTCGTTGCTATTTGCGGACGATCTGGTCCTGTTGGCTTCATCGAGCCGTGACCTTCAGCTCTCACTGGAGCAGTTCGCAGCCGAGTGTGAAGCGGCTGGGATGAAAATCAGCACCTCCAAATCCGAGGCCATGGTTCTGGACCGGAAAAGGTGGAGTGTCGACTCCAGGTCGGGGATGAGATCCTGCCTGTGGAGGAGTTCAAGTATCTCGGGGTCTTGTTCACGAGTGGGGGGAGGATGGAGCGGGAGATTGACCGGCGGATCGGTGCGGCGTCTGCAGTGATGCGGGCCCTGCATCGGTCTGTCAAGGTGAAGAAGGAGCTGAGCCGAAAGACGAAGCTCCTGATTTACCAGTCAATCTACGTTCCTACCCTCACCTATGGTCACGAGCTTTGGGTAGTGACCGAAAGAACGAGATCGCGAATACAAGCGGCCGAAATGGGTTTCCTTCGCCAGGTGGCTGGTCTCTCCCTTAGAGATAGGGTGAGAAGCTCGGCCATCTGCGAGGAGCTCAGAGTAGAACCGCTGCTCCTCCACATCGAGAGGAGCCAGTTGAGGTGGCTCGGGCATCTAGTGAGGATGCCTCCTGGACGCCTCCCTGGTGAGGTGTTCCGGGCACGTCCCTCCAGGCGGCGGCCCCGGGGAAGACCCAGGACATGCTGGAGAGACTATGTCTCTCGGCTGGTCTGGGAACTCCTTGGGGCCCCCCCGGAAGAGCTGGAGGAAGTAGCCGGGGAGAGGGAAGTCTGGGCTTCACTGCTGAAGCTGCTGCCCCCGCGACCCGACAACGGATAAGCGGAAGAAGACGAGACGAGACATTATATCTATGAAGAGTGTGGTCAGTCCAATTAATAGTAATAACAATACAATAAACACATGATACTCCATGTATACCTTTTTTTTTTCTAAATTTCACCCTACAGGTGTGGACAGAGGCAGGATCTCAAATATGCTTCTCCTACAGCCTGGTCATAGGAACTCTCAGTGTGGTGAGCAGCTATAATGAGTACAACAATAACTGTTACAAGTAAGTATCTGTGGGAAAACATTAAAATGTATTTTTGCTGTTTAAATAGGTTCAGGAATTACAAATTAATCCGAATAACTACTAGTACTAGATGGAGCTCACAATAAATTAATAATGAATACATAATCTATTCTAGTTTAAACAGCTAATACAGTATACCAATATAAATGTTTGCTCTTTGATGAAGGATTCTGTCTGTCTGTGACCTCTAGAGACTGTTTCTGGCTCTGTTTGCTGAACAGTGGAACCAGTTTTGTTGCTGGATTTGTCGTCTTCTCTGTTCTTGGATTCATGGCTCACAAACAGGGTGTTACTGTCGACGCTGTGGCTGAGTCTGGTATAGTCAAATCTATCTATAAAAGCAAGGAGAGTGTGTGTGTCTGTGGCTTGTACAGCTCTCTGACTGCGAAATATTGGGATGAATATTCAAAACATCATTATTATCATTAAAAGTTAAAATTCCTGGAGCAATGAGGTGGTGTAGGGGTAGAGCACTTGCCATATACTTTTCGCATTTTTTCTGTCTGGCTTAGCTGTTATTCCACTCCAAGACTGTTTAACAACATTTCAGAACCCAATAGCATTTCCTGGTTTTGCTTCAGAAATAGCATTTTTGATGTAAACCCACAAGTTCTCAATTAGATTAAGGTCCAGGGATTGGGCTGGCCACTTCATAACAAATTATTTATTGGTGTGGAGCCAAGATGCTGCCGGTTTACTGGTGTGTTTTGGGTTGAGAAGAACATATTATACTCTTTCTGATCCACAGGTCCAGGTTTGGCCTTCATTGCGTATCCTCAGGCAACAGCTATGATGCCTTGGCCACAGTTCTGGACTGTCTGCTTTTTCCTGATGATGATTTTCCTTGCTGTTGACACAAATGTATGTAGTATCACCTCATGATTAATATCTAAATCATTGTGGGCACAAAATAATGTAGTTGTTTGCTGATGTTGTTTTTCCCCAGTTTGTGACAGTTGAGTGTTTTATCACCTCAACAAGCGACGTGTTTCCAAAACTGTTTCGTAAACCAGGACGACGTGAAATGTTTGTCCTCGTCATCTGTTTGTCCTTCTTCCTCCTGCATCTGACTTTGGTCACTGAGGTAAATAAATCAAATCAATGAAAGCAAATTAAAACAAGTATTTATTAAATATTTTGTTTTCTCATATTCAAATGTTATCTCTTCTGGCTCTAGGGAGGGATTTATCTCTTCCAGCTTGTTGATTATTATGGTTGCACTGGAGCTTTTTATTATTTCATGGGTTTTTCTGAGTGTCTGGCTCTCGCTTGGGGTTTAGGTAAGCAAAAATAGCATCATATTATATTACAATCTGACTAATTCTACACTGTACAGATTTCTGTGCTTCAGATGTTTTGTTTCAATAAGTCAAAGGCCATATTTTAGACATATTTTCATATTCTATTCATGTCACACAATCTAAATCTAAATTCCAATCAGGGGCTGATCGTGTTATTAACATCATTGAGGACATGACTGGACAGAGACCGTCTGTTTTCTTCAAAGTCTGCTGGAAATACATCATTCCTCTGTTGTCACTGGTGAGTCCAAATGGTTTGACAGACTGGATTAGGTGATATATGAACTTTTAAAAACATACATTTTTTTAATCTCCAAACCTTTTTAGAGTTCCCTCATCCTGTACCTGGTTGATTACACATATCTGAAGTTTGGAAGCAGTTATGTTTACCCTGACTGGGCGTACGCTCTCGGTTGGACCATGACTCTCTCCTCTGTCCTCATGGTACCACTGTGGGCAGCTGGACAGATGTGTTTGACAGCAGGCACCTTCAGACAGGTCAGTGTTCACAAGAGTTTCCTGCAACTCTGATTGACTCAACAAAAGCTTCTTCTTCTTTGTCTGATTAATGATTGATTGTGTAAAAACATACTCATCTTTTCTCTCAGCGTTTCTGTGTCCTTCTTCATCCTGTTGAAGATCCAGTCTCACAGAGGAGAAAGATGGAAGAAGATGGAATAAATGTGGAGCTGAGGACGTCTGTAGAGACAACTTAGTACCATCTGCAGTCACATTAGCTATTATAACTCCTAATATATCACAATTCTATAGTCACTGTCAAGTTTTAATATTTGTTCAGGTGAGAATGTGGCCATCTATTTTCCCAATATATTGTCAGTCTATCCAGTAACAAATGTTTGTTCCTTGTGACAGTTACATGAGAATAGAGGATCTGTCTATACTGTCACTATAGTATATATACTGTCTATACTGTCACTATCCCTTTGTTACATGTATGTAGTGTCTTTTCAAAATGTAGCACCGCTGTGTTCATAGTAAATAAAATAAGTGATACAACAACATGGAAAGATGAAAAACATTGGGCAAAATACTTAAACATTGTAATCAATTACTGATTATGCATTGCTCATTATTATATTAAAATTTGATTGAAAGTTGCTGGATGTTTCCTCTTTTTGATCAGACACTACTCATTGTAAAATAACTACATTATTCATCAATCAGCAGCAATCGGCTCTGTCAAAGTTCTACAAACATTTCATAATCATTCACACACACACTTTGCATCTTCTCTACATTTTTTTTTTTTTTTTATATTTCACATGTAGAACACACAACATTTGAAAATACCAACTTTAATCCTAAAGTCCTAAAACTAATGAAGCATTACTTTTACAGATTTGTAACTGTACAACATTATTAAATTGGAAATTCTAATTTATTCGACTATAGAAATCGCCTACATTTCTGAATTATATCCACAGGTCCAGATTTGACCTTCATTGTGTATCCTCAGACAACAGCTGATCACTGGTCAGAAAAGGTTTAGACATATTGGTGTTAGGTTTTCTTTGTATTTTGAGTCAAATGCATCTTAAAATATTCAATTGTAATGTTGCGTTTTTTCAATAGTTTGAGTTAGTAGTTTCATGTATGTTTGCGCATATTTCTTCCCAATCAGCAGGTGATATATAACATGAAAGACATTTTCCCATTTATTTTTTTTACATTCTATTTGTTTTTCATGACTGTTAGCTTTCATTATTTTGATCCAAGGTAATTACTCCCTACAACTATGAAACAGGGCTTGAGTAGCCCATTGTTATACTCTTTTTTCTTATTCCTCTTCCTCTTCTTATTCCTATTCCAGACAGATTTTGGCAGCTTACTCATCCTACAGCTCTGAGAGGAATTGTGAATTAGATATTAAATAATGTCTCTTGATCAGCATTGTTTTGGTATTACTTTTATTTATATCCTTTTTCAAGACTCAAGTCGTGTAAAACTGTCCAAAATTTTTCATAGGGAATGAATAGGACTAGGTCGAAAAACAAAGAAATCATCAGTTTTTACACAGCCAACTGCTGCCTACTGCTCGGGCATACTTTCACCTAGACACTCCATTTAAACTATAAACTGTAGACAAGTGTTGTGTTTTAATGTAACAACTTTTGATAGGTTATATTGTTGTCACGCACAGACTCAGCACAATTGAAATAGTTCTCACTCCAGAATTTATTCAACACAAAATAGAAAAACAGAGCAGACTTGCAACTTTAAACTGTAACACTCAGAAGATAAAAAGAGGAACAAAAAGCGCTCAACACCGTGGCACCTAGGCACATGGTGGAGGTAAACCAAAACTCTAAGTAAATTGGTAAAGTAAACGTCAAGTCGAGCTGTCTCTCAGCAAAATTCACATAAAAGAAATCTAAAACTAGGAGTGGAGGGAGGAGTTAACAATACCGGAATCCAAAAAACAAAGAGCAGGCAGGGGAGAACTGCAATGAAGCGTCCAAGGTAGGTATGACGAGGCCAGATGACAAGGAACCAAAGAGAGCAACTTAAATAGAGAGGGATCCAGGTGAAACAAATTAGTACTCAGGTGAGGAAGCTGTGAGAGTGTGCAGAGTGAGGGGCTGTGGTCGTGGCCAGGTCTGGTGCAGACCTGACAATAGTGTTTGATCAATCACTGATCAATGACAAGTATCATTTTTGCAGAAATTTTGAGTTCTTATTGGGAGTCTATGTGATGGAATATTGGTGCTTCGGTGGGTAACATCATTGAGTGTATGAGAACAAAAAAAAAAATCTAGAATTTTTCTCTGTCCACTCTACTTCTGACCATAATTCACAACATGCACACATGATTTTTTCCAACCTTGTAAAGTTTTTCTGATTCCAAGAATGTGCTTAAAATATCTCAGAAGTTTACTGAATTTGAATGAACAGCCTCTAAGTGGGGCTACATCTGATTCTGTTCCTCATTGACTCCAACACAAAGATTTTCAGAGAGAATCAGAATGAACCTCTGTTTTAAGCTTGCCATTATCTCCACAATATTTACTGTAGAAACACCAAATCACACCAAAACTTTAGTGAAGTCCTTAAGGCGATGATGGTCCATGGTATTTTCTGATAGAAGCTACCGTTTAGTCAATCGAAGTTCAAATGGGAGACCAGCGCAGAAGAAGATAAATGTTGTTTTTCTGCCTTTACCTGCAGTGCAACCAGCTCAAGTTGCTGTGGTAACCTTTGAGGCTCAGGCCACAGCTGGTTAAGGTTTATAAACAAACACCTGGTGCCCATGAACATGTTTTAACACTGTCCCACACATCTCAGTGAAAACAAGCATAATGTAATGAATTTACAGAAATACATCCTACTACTCACAAACTATTTGATGCTTTTTTGAGGTCTGGAAAAAAAATATGGAATTTAGAAGTGTTGCATGTGTATGCTAAACATGTTGAAGGGGCATAAGTTGCGGAATAAATACTTGAAAAGAAAATGTTTGTTGTAGGTGTGGTTTATTTTTACTTTAAATTTTATTACCATTATCACTTTGTTCAGGCTCAGACAAATACATTAATATATCATCTGCATAGATCGACAATTTAGGGGTTTTCTTGCTATATTCATGTCTTATATTTTAAGGACATCATCATAGAATTTGCGCTTCGACATTTTAACTGCCTCTATCCCCAGGACTCATACTGAGTATGGAAAGGGGGCATTTATGTATCTGCTCCCTCTTCCTGGAACAATCTGCAAAAATCACTCCAACTACAGGAACTAATCTCTTATACTTATTTTAAAGCTCAACTCACAGGCTTTTTATTGTCAAATTTTGGAACGTGTAATTGTTTCACTGTGATATTTTTTTTATCATCAGTTAAGTAATGTTTTTTAGTGTGTATTGTGGTGCACTGTTTTTTCACTGTTTTTGTGTTTTCATTCTATATTATGATCATTCCTCCCCAGGATGGACCTCCACTTACAACCTTCTCTGCCCCTTTTCAGCCCTCTTTTCTTTATCTAGTACTCTGACTCTTATCCGCTGTTCTCATGTGTGTCTTTCTGTGCTTGCATGTTTTTGTTTGAGATCATTTGATCTCAAGCAACATGCCTGGTTAAATAAAGGTGTAAAAAAAAAAAAAAAACAGTGACCCCTTAAAGGTAGGGTGGATGATCCTGGAAACTCGCTTCAATCAGGCCGCATTTAGACAAAAAACAACTCACAACGCCAACTCCCTTCCTCCAGACTCCGCCTGAAGTCACGCCTCCAGAGAAAAACAAGTGCGAGACTCAGGGAGGGAGAATTCCTGGATGTGTTTACAACACCACGATCATGCTCTCAAAATGACGTGATCAACATAATGCCGGAAAACGAAGAATATGCTCGAAAAAAACATAAAGACAGTGTTATCTTACCTATCAAGTAGAAATCATGTCATCATAGCATCTTTGCAGCCCTCTCTGTTGCTTCAGGTGACGTGTCTGTTCATTTGCTGCTGCACCGATGCTAACTCTGGTCTTGTTTTACTCTTCGTCAGCCTTTTTCTTGGCAGCAGCCATCTCAAATACAGTTTTGTGCTGTCTGTCAGTTGTTGTCACTTCTTCTGCTGTGATGTCGCTAAAATTTCTACCTTATTTTCTTTTAGCAGCCTTTGCTATTTGACATGTTGCTAACTAGCATAGCCTCTGTGTATGCTTGACTTGTGTACACGCAGAGGGGAGGGAGGGAGGAGGAAATGTCAGTTTAGTTTGATTGACAAGTCACCATCCAACAACTAAGTCTGGGAAAGGTAAAATGACTGGATGGAATTGGATGAAAAATGTTTTGAAAAAAAACATCATCCACCCTACCTTTAACAGAGTGACAATGAATGGCTGAAATTAATGAGAAGCTATCCTGACTCTCTGAGGAGAAGCATCATAATCTCAAACAATCTAAGGAAAGGTAAAAAACTCCAAGAGGAGGAAAAGATCTAATCAAGATGTGAGGTAATCTCTATGGCTGTGGATTTTGGGCTTGGGAGAACTGATCAATAGACAAAGACACTGGCACAAGACAAGGAGAAAAACAGACTATTTGAGCACATGGATGGTAATAAGGAAGAGTTACAATATCTACTATTTTATATTTGCTTACTTTTCTTATTTATTTATATTATTACTGTGACATTCTGGTCCATTTTATTTCCTTCTTTATTTTTGATCCAGATCCAGATCCAGATCCAGAACCAGAATAACTGGCTTTGTATTTAACATAACACAGACAGCTAGCCAAAAAAAAAAAACAGCAATGACTGGTTTGTTGTATTTTTTAATCATCACCGGGGGTGTAGCCATGGGTGTCCCAAGTTGTGCCGGTACCACCCACAGAGGCAGCTGGCACACCCAAAAAGTTTTTGGAGTTTTTCCTTGCCGTGAAGGAGGGTCTAAGGACGGGGGATGCCAGGGTCACTGACTGACTGACAGTGTTACCATGCATGTGCTCCCTGTATGGTAGCACATGCACATGCCTGTATATCTGTATGCCTGTATATTTGTCTGTCTGGGTTAGAATACCTAGGACACATAGAATAAAACACTTCTTGATAGCATGTGTTTTTAATTTTTTAAAACCTTTTTGAGAGTTGACATGTCATCGACCCATATATAGTCCACACATGTTTTGTGTTATTAATGATTTATTATTATTTATGCATTTATTTTCAATTAATGATTCGAGAGATATATTATTTTATTGCGGAGGTGTAACACTCCACTAAACAAATTTGACACACCCAGTTTTTGCTGGTGCACACCCAATGTCTTTTTTCATCACTTTGATCATCACAGATACACACAATATACAGAGTTCCTGAATTTGAGATGAACAGACAAAGAAGGAGAAGAGAAATTCAGAAAGGGGATGGAGACAGAGGACAGTGGGCCAGTAAAACCGAATATATTCTGGTTGTGGCAGGAAATGTGGTCGGCCTGGGTAACGTGTGGAGGTTTCCTTACCTCTGCTACAAGAATGGAGGAGGTAAATCGTGCAAATTCTAAATTTAGTGAAGATCTGATTAAACTAAATTAATTTTTAATTTCAATAACCATACATATCTGTATATTTATACACCTATAGGTGCCTTTCTGGTGCCATATGGTCTGTTAGTTGTGGTGGTTGGGATACCTCTGTTCCTACTGGAGACTTCAATTGGTCAATATACTCAGGAAGGATTCATCACCTGTTGGAGGAAATTGTGTCCACTGGCACAAGGTGAGTTGATTTATCTGCAGCTAAAAGTTGTATAAAACAGTAAAGAACATCTAAGATTCACTTTGTACATGACATAATAACATCAACTTTGTTTGTGTCTAAAACTAACTCTGAATATGTTACTTAAATAAATATATATGATTTAAAATTATAGTCACTTAACTATTAACAATTTCTTTGTATTGTAGGAATTGGATATGGACATTTTGTGTTAAAACTTTATGGCTTTGGCTACATAATGCTCCAAGTCTGGGCTCTGTTCTACCTGGTGTTCTCATTCAGATCCCAGCTCCCCTGGGTCACCTGTGACAACATCTGGAATACAGGTAAAGGTTTGACTGCGGTTTATTTTTACAATTTTAAAATTTATGATTTAATTTCACATGCTTTTATCCAAAGCAATATATATGTGAAAGTTAATACAACATAAAGAAGGATGTTAGGAGAGTAGAACGTGAGGTACAGTCCTGAAGTTTGAGTCCAACAGAAACTAGGTGTCAACAGGCAGTACTCAGAGGCCACTTTAACTATATATTTTGTTATATATACCTGTACTTTTCCTTAAGTAATGGAGTATTTTAGACAGTATTTCTACTTTTACTTCAGTAAATTAGCTGAATCCTTCTTCTTCCACTTTTCCTGACATTCATGATTCGTTTGTTCTCTAAACCAGTGAACTGTATGGGCCTTCAGACTTTGGATTCTAGTTCATCAAATTTGACATCAAATCAGACCATGGTGACCAACACCACCTCTCCTGCCATTGAGTTTTGGGAGTGAGTTTAAGTGCCTTTTCTTTAAATATTTTTTTAATTTCCATTTAAAGCAATATAAATTTTATAGAAAAACAATAACATATTTTTTTCATTTTTACAATTTAATATTTAGTATTTAATATTTAGATTTTCATGATCTACAACAATCAAGAATACAACCTTGAATACTAAAATATTTCATTTCAATATAATACTCTTTTAAAGGGCAAGTTCATCATTTTTAAAAATTCACCTGTCATTATCATTCCTATAGTCATAGCATTCAGTGCTTTACCTTCTTTTTGATACAAGCTGTTTCTGGACCAGCAAAGCAGAGCCATGAGCTGCTCAGCTGCTACTATTTGGCTAATGGTATTTTTTGGTTTCCCTCATCAAACAGTATGTACCGTAATGTTAATGGTTAATGGACTGCATTTGTATAGCACCTTTCTAGTCATTGCAACCACTCAGAGCGCTTAACACTACAAGGTGTTCATGCACACATTCACACACTGGTGGTGACTATAAAGGGTGCTGTCTGTACATCAGGAATCTAACCATTCATACACATTCATACACCACATGGTACAGCCATCAGGGACAAATTAGGGTTAAGTATCTTGCTCAAAGAGACATTGAAATGGAGCCCAGAGGAGCCGGGAATTGAACTGCCGACCCATGGATGGCTGCTCTACCTCTGAGCCACAGCCACTCCAATGTATAATGTTACAGTTATTGTTGGGTAGTGAGGTCAATGTGCAGGTCACAACTGGTTTACCACAGTGTTTGGGAGTTGCTGGATTGTGTATTTGCTGAGTTTGATGAGAAAAAAACTAAAATACCATTAGCTGCATTGTAGTAGTTGAGCAGCTTGTGGCTCTGCTCCGCTCGTCTGGAATCAGCTTGTATTTATATTGCTATGACTATGAGAATCATGACGATGGGTGAATTTTCAAAATGTTGAAAAATCTTTAAAGGATAACATTGGATATTGTAATTGTTTACCAGAAACTGAATGTTTCAGATGCATAATGGGAAATGTAGGATTCAGTAGTCCTCTTTTCAACTTCATAACAGTGCATTATAAATTCTACAACTGTACCTGACTGTATCATACCTCTTGCATGTTTGCCACCAGCCAGTGTACTACACTGTGTTATGTTATTTTAATGTGTATTTACTCTACTCAGGCGGAGAGTGCTGGCCATGTCTGGAGGCATTGAGGAGCTTGGCAGTGTGAGATGGGATCTGGCTTTGTGTCTTTTTGCCTCCTGGATGTTCACTTACTTCAGTATCTGGAAAGGTGCCAGATCCTCTGGAAAGGTCCTGTGGAAATATTGTGTCTTAAATATATCACTTGTGTCAGATAGCCTACAATTACAATTAATCAAAGCTCCCAATATGTCCGGTTATGCTAAAAAAGAGAATAATTGTGTTTTTTAAGGTAGCATATTTCACCGCCACCTTCCCCTACGTGATGCTCCTGATACTACTCATCAGGGGATTGACTTTACCTGGAGCTTGGGACGGGATCAGCTACTACCTGTATCCAGATCTGAGCGGCCTGGCTAACCTTGAGGTATTCTACATACATTATGTTATATCTATGAAGAACATGGTCAGTTCATTTAATAGTAATAACAATACAATAAATACATGCTACTCCATGTATACCTTTTTCCCCCCAATATTTTACCTTTCAGGTGTGGACAGAGGCAGGATCTCAAATATGCTTCTCCTACAGCCTGGTCACAGGAACTCTCAATGTGGTGAGCAGCTACAATGAGTACAACAATAACTGTTACAAGTAAGTATCTGTGGGAAAACACTCAAATGTATTTTTGCTGTTTAAATAGGTTCAGGAATTATATATTAATCCAAATAAGAGTATATGCAGCACACAATGCATTAATAATAAATACATCATATTCTTGTTTAAACAGCTAATATACCAATACAAATTGTTAGGTTCTTGAACAGAGACTGAGACCCAAATGCAGATCCTGTGTAGGGCAGTTTTATTTACAGTTCCGCAGGATATCAAAGGTAACACAAAAAACTCTCATACAGAGCTAAAAAGGTTCTTTAACAAAAGGTGTCCATTAAGGGGGAAAAAACTAGTCCAAAATGAAATACAGGAAACTAAGGTGCCGTTCAAAATCAAAAAAACTAAAATTCACAGGCTGAGAACACAGAGTCGGAATCGCGCCGCACACAGGGAAACATCCAGACGATCAGACACGAGCAGGGGAATGACAGGCTTAAATAGAGACACAGACACACGGGCAAACGAGACACAGGTGGACATAATTACAAGCAATCAGGAGACACACAGACAAGGGACAGGACAGAGTGAAACACATGGAGAAACAAAAAAAAAAGGCAGTCCAGAACAGAGGTGGGAGAGTTCAGGAGTCTCAAATCCTTACAATAAATGTTTGCTCTTTGATGAAGGATTCTGTCTGTCTGTGACCTCTAGGGACTGTTTCTGGCTCTGTTTGCTGAACAGTGGAACCAGTTTTGTTGCTGGATTTGTCGTCTTCTCTGTTCTTGGATTCATGGCTCACAAACAGGGTGTTACTGTCGACGCTGTGGCTGAGTCTGGTATAGTCAAATCTATCTATAAAAGCAAGGAGAGTGTGTGTTTTTTTTCTTATTTTTTCTGTTTGGATACTATATAATAAAGGCATTTGTGCCAAAACAAATATATTTTTTATTACTACATGGCAAACAATTTACCAGTAGGTGCAGTAGATTCTCATGATATGCACACTCTTAAGGCTGTGCATTTGGGTAATAGTGGAAAGGGGAGCAGTGTCTGCTGCTGACTTTACAAACTCAAAACTATTTTGTTTCTTGGATTTTGTAATCCTGTGGATCACTGAAATAATATTTAGTTGTATGACCACAGTTTTCTTTTTTTTATAACTGCTTGACATTGGTGTGGCATGGAGTCAACTAACTTGTGGCACCTCTCAGCTCCAACTGGAATTGTGGAATCACAATCCATTTGTATTTCTTAGTTCAGAAACAGCATGTTTGATGTCACTCCACAAGTTCTCAATTAGATTAAGGTTCAGGGATTGGGTTGGCCACTCCATAACATTAATTTTATTGGTGTGGAACCAAGATGCTGCTGGTTTTCTAGTATGTTTTGGGTCACTGTCTTGTTGAAACTCACATTTCAAGGGCATTTCCTCTTCAGCATAAGGCAACATGACCTCTTCAAGTATTTTGATATATGCAAACTGATCCATGATTCTTGGTAAGCGATCAATAGACCCAACACCATAGTAGGAGGAACATCACCATATCATGATGCTTCCACCACCATACTTCACTGTCTTCAGAGTAAACTGTGGCTTGAATTCAGAGTTTGGGGATGATCTCACAAACTGTCTGTGGCCTTTGGACCAAAAAGAACAATTTTACTCTTATCAGTCCATAAAATGTTCCTCCATGTCTCTTTAGGCCAGTTGATATGTTCTTTAGCAAATAGTAACATCTTCTGCACATGCCTTTTTAACAGAGGGGCTTTGCAGGGGATTCTTGTAAATAGATTAACTTCACACTTCTACCTGTCTCAGTACTTACAGGTAACTCCAGACTGTTTCTGATCAGTTGATCATTGGCTGAGCCTTTGCCATTCTGGTTATTCTTCGACCCATTCTGATCATCAGACATATGCAAACTGACTCTCTGCAATGTGTCTCTGTTTTTGTTCTCCATTTTATGGCATTTGAGACCATTTTAGCTGAACAGCCTTCAATTTTTGCACCTCTTTATAAGTGTTCCCCTCTCTAATCAACTTTTTAATCAAAGTAAGCTGTTCTTCTGGACAATGTCTTGAATGACCCATTTTCCTCAGGCTTTCAAAGAGAAATGCATGTTCAACAAGCGCTGGCTTCATCCTTAAATAGGGGCCACCTGATTCACACCTGCTTTTTCCACAAAATCGATGACCTCACTGATTGAGTGCCACACTGATATTTCTTTGAACACCTCCCTTTCAACCAATTGCTCAGTTGCACGGCCTTAAGAGTGTGCATATCATAAATGCTGGGTCTTGTTGGTTTTCTGAGAATCTACTGCACCTACTGGGAAATTGTTTGCCAAGTAGCAGTAAAAGATATAATAAACGCCTGGATTCATTTAGTAAGTCACATTGTAATGCTATTATTTTCAACACTACTGTATGTATCACAGTGTTGTCCTGCAGCAGTGCATTCTTTACAGTTTTGGGTCCATATCACAGTGCTCTTCATAATGCTGCTTCCCAGCGTTTTAGTTACAATTCAAAGCTCCATTGTCCCGTTTCTTCCTGCACCAAACATGCAGCCAACATAACAATGGTAACGTCTCTCGAAAACCAGAAGCCAAGATGGTGTCCAGTTTAGATGATAATTTATTATGCACTAACATAGGCTACTGTGGGTCACTGCCGTCTCACTCCAAGACGCATTCAGAGACCCTCAGGAAATCACAACAAAACAGAACAGAATCTGGGACTAAACTCATTTATTTAGAAACACATATAACACTAATATGCCAAGGATGTTAAACTATACAGGAAAAGGTACTAAGTAAGACAGTTATGGTTTTACTTGGCCTATCAACACAATTTCAAAACTGATATGTATATTGACATCCAAACTTTCAAAGTAAATTGTAACCTTTTTCTTGCAATAACTGTATTTGCATGCCTCTACTTACTATGTCTTAACAGTCCAACACAACCTCATTTAAGCAAACATACAAAATTTACTTAAGCTACTCATAAACACTATGCAGTACACATATTCATACTCAGACAAATTATACTGAAAGAATGGTCACTCCCTCTATTTTTCTTTTTGTCAAATATCACATGCAGGCTCAATCCCCAACAATTAACAACAAACTGACACGTTTAAAGTTACAAGTTTAAATGATGATGAATCTAATTTTATGTTGAAATGTATAGTGATCTATTCTTCTATCATTTGATTGAACCAATTAACCTTTAAAATGATATTTAAACCTATTTTGGTGAAAATGTCACATATGCTTTTTGCTACAAGCCCTCACTATTAGGCTTTGGATCCAAACACAATACATGTAAGTGGGTTTATTTTGACTCTGCAAATGAGATTTGTTGACAATAGGAAAAATATAAATGATTGGCAACATTATTCCTTAAACATATGGAAATGACATGCAAATACAGATACAGGAAGAACATACTTTCTAACTTCCTCTGTCTCTTTCTGATCCACAGGTCCAGGTTTGGCCTTCATTACGTATCCTCAGGCAACAGCTATGATGCCTTGGCCACAGTTCTGGACTGTCTGCTTTTTCCTGATGATGATTTTCCTTGCTGTTGACACAAATGTATGTAGTACCTCATTATTAATATCTAAATCGTTATGTGCACAAAATAATGTAGTTGTTTGCTGATTTTGTTTTGTCCCCAGTTTGTATCAGTTGAGTGTTTTATCACCTCAACAAGCGACGTATTTCCAAAACTGTTTCGTAAACCAGGACGACGTGAAATGTTTGTCCTCGTCATCTGTTTGTCCTTCTTCCTCCTGCATCTGACTTTGGTCACTGAGGTAAATAAATCAAATCAATGAAAGCAAATTAAAACAAGTATTTTCACTAAATAAAAAAATAATTTTAAAAAAGTTTGCTCATATTCAAATGTTATCTCTTCTGGCTCTAGGGAGGGATTTATCTCTTCCGGCTTGTTGATTATTATGGTTGCACTGGAGCTTTTTATTATTTCATGGGTTTTTCTGAGTGTCTGGCTCTCGCTTGGGGTTTTGGTAAGCAAAAATAGCATCATATTATATTACAATCTGACTAATTCTACACTGTACAGATTTTTATTTCAATAAATGAAAGGATTATATTAGACATATTTTCATATTCTATTCATGTCACACAATCTAAATCTAAATTCCAATCAGGGGCTGATCGTGTTATTAACATCATTGAGGACATGACTGGACAGAGACCGTCTGTTTTCTTCAAAGTCTGCTGGAAATACATCATTCCTCTGTTGTCACTGGTGAGTCCAAATGGTTTGACAGACTGGATTAGGTGATATATCAACTTTTAAAAACATACATTTTTTTAATCTCCAAACCTTTTTAGAGTTCCCTCATCCTGTACCTGGTTGATTACACATATCTGAAGTTTGGAAGCAGTTATGTTTACCCTGACTGGGCGTACGCTCTCGGTTGGACCATGACTCTCTCCTCTGTCCTCATGGTACCACTGTGGGCAGCTGGACAGATGTGTTTGACAGCAGGTACCTTCAGACAGGTCAGTGTTCACAAGAGTTTCCTGCAACTCTGATTGTCTCAACAAAAGCTTCTTCTTCTTTGTCTGATTAATGATTGATTGTGTAAAAACATACTCATCTTTTCTCTCAGCGTTTCTGTGTCCTTCTTCATCCTGTTGAAGATCCAGTCTCACAGAAGAGAAAGATGGAAGAAGATGGAATAAATGTGGAGCTGAGGACGTCTGTAGAGACAACTTAGTACCATCTGCAGTCACATTAGCTATTATAACTCCTATAATAGCTAAATTGACAATTCTATAGTCACTGTCAAGTTTTAGCATTTGTTCAGTCGAGAAAGTAACTATTTATTTTCCCAACAGTGGTCAGTTTATCTAATGACACACATTTGAAACACATTTGTGTTATGTGACACTTATATGAGAACAGAGGATGTGTCTATACTATACTGTCAATTTCCCCATCAAATAAAAGTGATATAAAAACATGAAATACACTCTATTGAGATCATTTACACTTAGAATTAATAGTTAACTTATTTGTACCTGCATTAAATCTATTTTCAGATTGTTGGTGTGTGAAATAATATATAAAACACATAAACATTGTTAGTCTTAATCTAAGCACCATACATTGTACATCCACAATATGGTGCAATGTATTTTAAAATTGCGTTATTTATTGATTTCTTTAAAGGCTTTTCTTACAGAACACACCACTATGAATTACAGTTACTATTATATGACACTCAGGGCAATTATTTGCATAGCAAAGTTAGTGTAAAGCTCACTGTGCTATACAAATGCATTCATTTAAACAAATATCTTCAAAATCATTGTGATATCCATATCTGATGTCAAACAGGTCTTATTCAAATTAAACACCCTTCAATAATTCATACCCTGTCCAGTCATATTCTCAGATTTGCCTTAGTCTTTTTAAAAATGTTTCATGTATCAGGAAAATTTAATTTTTTAATTATAATATGTATAACTAAAATGAATAGAGTTAATTTCTTTCGCTAAATGTTACCTTTGGTGCCTCCTCCAAGATATTGGGAGAAAATACACAGTATTATAACTAGGTTTTTATAGAGGGGCAGACAACCTAAAATAAATTTAATCAATTTACAAAGAAAGAAAGAAAGAAAGAAAGAGGAGGATTTGAGAAAAACACATCAAATTCCTTCTTTTTGTATTTACAATTGCATTCTACCTTAAGAGCAGCAAATAGGCAAATAGGAAAGCTATTAATCAATCCTGTAATACAATTTTTTAAAGAAAATATCAGTGCTACCTAAAGGACATGTTTCTGTAATTTATAATAGCTTATTAGAGCATATGCAGACCTGCGTAGCAATAACAAAGGTATGGAATAAGGACTGCCCTGAATCATCCATAGATTTGTCAAGAATTTGGAGGAATGCGGCTTATTCCTCACATAACTTAAATAATAAGGGGACTAATCTGAACTTGCTGTATCGCATGGATTTGACACTATAACGGTGCTTTATGATTAAGTTATCGCCTTCTTCAAATTGTAATCTATAAAACTTCAATCAAATATATTTGTTCCTATAGGAACATTGTTGTATGGGAGTGTCCATCAGGGGTGTATGTGTCCATCAGGGGTGTCTAGACCTAATACAATACTGGGGCACAGCTAGGCACTGATATAAAATGTGAATGAGCTTTTTTGAACTTATCTATCATAAAAAATCAGAAATAACGCTTTAAACTATATAATCATATCAAATTTTATTGTTTCTGTGATTAAACTCCTAAAATGAACCAATGATTTTGGTCATATACTGGATACAAATAATAATAAATAACATCAGTATTCGTACTGTTAAAATACCACATATCATATTAACACAATATTAAATCGTTCCCCCATTAAATATTAAATATAAACTACATATTTAGCTGTCTAGCAGACCACAAAACTAGATTATCCATACCATACGAAAATAGACCAAACATGACCACATCAACAAAGATCTTCCTATCAAGACATTCCGTGTTCAAAGTTCTCACTCACATTTCATATAATTGTCATTGTCTTCATAGCCAGTTGGCTAATATACAGCAGCTAATCTGCTAACGTTACTTCAATTTGTGACCAGAGTTTACCTCAGTTTATACATAGTTGATATATAAACGTAAAAAGTAAAGATGGGAGTAAGCGACAAAACAAACCTCAACACAGAGGTAAAACTAACAATGACAGGCAGTTTATCCGCCGCTAACCTTGAAAACAGGTGGAAAGAAATGAATCAACACGCACGCATTCATGTTGATGCTGCATTCAAGTGTTGTTGGAATACGCGTAGAAATTATTCTCTACTACTTTCTTTCTATAAAAAGCACCAAACAACCATTAACTTGTGATGTATGGTCAGAGCATTAAATTAGGCTACTCTTTTATTTGTAGCCTACAGGTTTTTTATCCCACATTATGACTTTAAAGAACATCCGATCCACTTTCCAATTTTCGAGCTCGGATCTCCCGACACCACATGAATGCAGCATATCTCCCGAATGCGCAGATCACAGCCAAAGTCGCGTGCGTAAATTACCATATTAAGAAGCCATGTGCAGATTATGGATTAAATACAGTAGCATGCCCATATTAGGTAGACGCTTTCCGTATATTATGCTATGTTGACTTAAAACTTTAAAAAGATTTTTTTTTACTGGCGAAATTTATACTGGGGCACTGCAGATCAATACTGGGGCACGTGCCCCAGTGAAATATGCCTTGCGACGCGGCTGATGTCAATTAGTTCACAATTTTTTAGAACAAATAGGAAACCATCTAACACTTCTGGATTAGAGACTGAACTTTCTCTAAGATATATGCTTATAAATGATCATTCTGAGCAAAACTTCAGTCAAGTGCAAAGGTTGTTGATGTTCTCTGCATGTTACAGTGGCTAAAAAGATGTTGGCGATCAGGTGGCAACCCCGTTCACTTCTATTAACCTTTTCCCTTTATTAATTATTATTTGTATGTTTTACCTTGAAACAGCATAAAACTGGAGAAAGATCTGCGGGAGAGGTTGGGTACAGTTAAGGGTTATGAAACGTGTAGGTGTTGTGTATTATATTCTTTTATTTATTTATTATTACTATTATCAGTCATTTTCCTCATTAGGGTCATCATTAGGAGCCAATTCATGTACATTACAGGTGAGAGGCAGGGATACACCCCAGATGGGGGGTGGGCATACACACCATTCACTCACACCTATTGCAATTTAGAATAATTATTTTGTTTTTTATTGTTAATTTTTTAAATTCGTAATGGTGTTTCTGATTTGTTTTTTTCCCAACTGCACACAGCAATGATATTAATTTCTCCAGTGGTGTGTGTGTGCCATGTGTACAGTGATTCTTGTTGCTTATTTGTGTGCATGTATGCATGTAGTCATGTTTGCATATATGTGCCGATATTTATTGTCTGCTGTAACAAGTGACATGTTGTGACAGACATGTTGCTTTGCACCTGCTTTTTAATAAAAAAATAACTTAAAATCATCACGTTGCTTCTTTTTATACCTTCTGTGAAGTTGTGAGCTTTTTTTTTCTATATTTGACCCTTTGGTTTAAACAAAGTATTATTTAGCTTTAGAGGTCAACCACATCAATATCTGTAACCAGAAAATGAATGCATCATTGAAATTAACCTGTTATAGATAAAACTAACAGGGTTATTGTAACCAAGTAGGTTGTGTTTGAATTTACCTTGAAGACATAAAGCCCCTCCAACAAATACTAGTATGACTGTTTTTTTTATCCAATATGGTCACTGTTAAATGTATTTATTCAATGAACCGTCTATTCAAATTAGGGAGGCCCAGAACGCACGGAGGACTCAGAAGCACTCATCAGGGTTACGGGTTTTATTGTTCCGGGACAACAAGGAGTCATGGGATGTACAACAAAACAAAAATCTTTCCAATTTTAACGAAACAAAACTCGCTCCAGAAGGAGGAAAACACTATACTTACCTATTGAGAAAAGTAGAAATACTATCTAAAGATAAGAAACAAAAAACGATCCCGAAGGATGAACATACATGGACAAGGCAAAGGCTGTGATACGCAGGACGGCTTAGGTGCGATGATCGGGGATGAACAAGGACACTTGGGCACGAGACAACGGGAAACGCAGACTATAAATACACAAGGAGGGTGAATTGGGAACAGGTGGACACAATCAGGAATCAGACGGTCAGACAGGTGACACGTGAGGAAGGACAAGTGTCCTGAAACGAGAGGAGAGTTAGGATTTCAAAATAAAACAGGAAATACACACGACAAAAAAAAAAAAAAAACACAGGACAGGACAAACTCACCGGTGTGACAGGAAAATGCAGTAAAAGATGCAAAGAGGTTTGCAGTATTTTGAAATCAAGCCAGAAACGCACAACTTTCAGTTCCTGATCTTGAGATGAGCAAAGAAAGAAGGAGAAGAGAAATTCAGAGAGGGGATGGAGACAGAGGACAGTGGGCCAGTAAAACCGAATATATTCTGGTTGTTGCGGGAAATGTGGTCGGCCTGGGAAATGTGTGGAGATTTCCTTACCTCTGCTACAGGAACGGTGGAGGTAAATCATGCATTTAGTCATGTTTGATTAAACAAGGCTGGAGGGAGGAAATGTCTAATAAAATCTCCTGAAAGATGAAACTCAAAAGTCAAAATGTTAAAAAAATCAGAAAAAAAGTTTTTGAGAGAGAGACTAACAAAGACAATGCGAGCTGACAGGAGAAGAAGACGTTTAGACAAGAATTTATTAAGAAACATGGACACTTTGTCAAAGATTTATCAGACTAAATGTCACAGACAGTTTTCAGGAATATGTGAAAAATGTGCTGAGTGCTGTGTTTTGATTCTGACTGATTGTCTGAATTTGCGTCTCAATCACTCTTGTGTATTTTGATGCAAAGTTTTTCAGCACATTCAGGCCTGGTGTTTATTAAAACTAATCATTTTGTATTTGAATTGAGCAATAATTTACTTGGAATTATGGAATTATGGAATTGATTTGGAAATGCGTTTATACACACAACTAAAATGATGTCTTATTATTGAAATGATTTTACACACAACTGAAATGCTCCCTCACACTGAAAAAATGATGTTGTGTAGTAATATTAATTAGGTTAACTGTTACAATTTCTATTTTCAAATTGTTAGTATGTTTGAGAGCTGGACCCTACAAACACGTCCAGTTGGGGCTCACATGGGCCCCAAACTAGCATGAGCAATGAGTGGGCTTTGCAGGCGGGTCCCACATGGGCATGGGCTAAACATAATAAATAAAAACCCGTGCTCCCCCAGAGATAGCACCTATGTCTGTATATATCTGTGTATTTATAATCCTATAGGTGCCTTTCTGCTGCCATATGGTCTGTTAGCTGTGGTGGTTGGGATACCTCTGTTCCTACTGGAGACTGCAATTGGTCAATATACTCAGGAAGGATTCATCACCTGTTGGAGGAAATTATGTCCACTGGCACAAGGTGAGTTGATTTTGTACATGATGTGATAAAGGAATTAAATTGTTTGTGTCTAATATTTGCTCTGAATATTTTGCTTGAATGAATAGGATATCTAAACTAGATTTACTCATTTTAAACTATTAACTTTGTATATTTTTTAGGAATCGGATATGGACATTTTGTGATGAAACTTTATGACTTCAGCTACATAATTCTCCAAGCCTGGGCTCTGTTCTACCTGGTGTTCTCATTCAGATCCCAGCTCCCCTGGGCCACCTGTGACAACAACTGGAATACAGGTAAAGGTTTGACTAGTTAAATATAAATAGCCTTTAGAAAAGAGTGAGTTTACATGAAATCATGTAATGTGGTGAAACAGCAAAATTAAGAAGCAAATTAGGACACACTGTCAATGAAAAAAGAAAAAAATACAGAGGGATCCCTCATGTTGCCCTGTATTTCTGTCTTCGAGTTCACCAAGGAGGTAATAAATATGAATAAATTGAATTTAATAACAATATATAAAGAAATACTGAGAGCAAAACTGATGATGAAACTGGACTTTTTCTACTGTAATAGTGATTTAGAGAAAGTATATACGCAAAGTTTTGCCGTACAACTAACAGCACTTTTTGTGAAAGGTGCTATAGAATTTAAGTACACTGGTGCTGCTAATATACATAGAATATCATCATGTTATCATCAAGTGTATTTATTTCATTAATTAATAATTAATTCAAACAATGAATTAATTATTTTCATTCAAAAACTTGTATAATCCTAGTATACATTCCTTTCAAACATACAGACATATTTCAAGTGTTTATTTCTTTCGATTTTATGATTATAACTAACAACCAATGAAAACCCCAAATTCAGTAAGTCAGAAAATTAGAACCCAACTAAGTTGAAATATGTCAGTCTGTGTAAAATGAATGTATACATTACACACATTTCACTTTTGTAATTGAATTACTAAAATAAATAAACATTTTCATGATTTTCTAATAGTATGACCAACACCTGTATTATTGTTAGAATTATTATAAAACTTAAGACACACATATAATATGATGTTGTACTATTAATCTACCCAAGGTAGATTTGGCTTCCTCACATTAACATTGTCTGTTTGTTCCCTAAACCAGTGAACTGTATGGGCCTTCAGATTTCAGATTCTATTTCATCAAATCTGACATCAAATCAGACCACACTGACCAACACCACCTCTGCTGCCACTGAGTTTTGGGAGTGAGTCTAATGCCTGTTTAGCCTTTTAATGTTCTTTTAAAAATATATTTTTTGTCTGTTTTAAAACTGTATACTATAATTTACACAACTGTAGTTGACTGTTTTGCATGTTTGCCACCAGCCAGTGTAGTACATCATGTCATGTTATTTTAATTTACTCTACTCAGGCGGAGGGTGCTGGCCATGTCTGGAGGCATTGAGGAGCTTGGCAGTGTGAGATGGGATCTGGCTTTGTGTCTTTTTGCCTCCTGGATGTTCACTTACTTCAGTATCTGGAAAGGTGTCAGATCCTCTGGAAAGGTCCTGTGGAAATATTGTGTCTTAAATATATCACTTGTGTCAGATACAGCCTACAATTAAAAAGAACATTTAACCTAATTCATTAATGAAATTCAGTCTGTTGCTTACTTTCAACTCCATGTGATTTTGAAGATAGAGAGGAAGATTTTGCAAATGACATGTACGGCTGCTGGTGACAAATCACAACAGTATCAACAGTAATTAGGATATTTTTTTTATTGTGTATTTTCTTATAACATCAGGTAAAACATTAAAAAAAACCAAAAAACTTCTTACCCCTTCCCATTCTGAATATTATCAAAGTGCAACTCTCATTAGATAAAGGCTATACACTGTAAACACAAATATTATAAGAGCTCCCATTAAGTCAGGTTATGCTAAAAAGAATAACTGAGTAATAGTTATCCTAAGAGAATAATTATGTATTGTTTTTCTATTTTAAGGTAGCATATTTCACCGCCACCTTCCCCTACGTGATGCTCCTGATACTACTCATCAGGGGATTGACTTTACCTGGAGCTTGGGACGGGATCAGCTACTACCTGTATCCAGATCTGAGTGGCCTGGCTAACCTTGAGGTATTCTACATACAGTGGAGTGGTGTGAAACATCAGAATCATCTGAAACATTTAAGTGTGACAAAGAAACAAAGAAAACTGTTTTTCCACAACAGTGCACATTATGTTATAGCTATAAAGCAAACTCAGCCACAGGATTAAGGCAAAAGGAGCTGTTGTCCAGATGATGCTGTCACCTCAATCCTGATGTCAGACACAAAATAGTGTTAAATAAATAGTTCAAGACTCCTGTACATTGTTACTTTTACTACACTATGCAGAATTTGTCATTTATTTTTACATTACAGGTCTGGAAAGAAGCAGGATCTCAAATATGCTTCTCCTACAGCCTGGTCATAGGAACTCTCAATGTGTTGAGCAGCTATAATGAGTACAACAATAACTGTTACAAGTAAGTATCTGTGGGGAAAAAACTAAAATGAGTTTGTGCTGTTTAAATAGGTTGACGTATTATACATTATTTCAAATGAGTAGATGGAGCTCACAATGAATTAATAATGAATACATAATCTATTCTAGTTTAAACAGCTAATATACCAATATAAATGTCTGCTCTTTGATGAAGGATTCTGTCTGTCTGTCACCTTTAGAGACTGTTTCTGGCTCTGTTTGCTGAACAGTGGAACCAGTTTTGTTGCTGGATTTGTCGTCTTCTCTGTTCTTGGGTTCATGGCTCACAAACAGGGTGTTACTGTCGACGCTGTGGCTGAGTCTGGTATAGTCAAAAGTTTAAAGTTTTAATTTTTTTTTTTTTAGCTGAAGGGCAGTTTTACAAGAGACCAGGTTAAAATCAAATAAGAAAAAAAAATCATGAACACTATGCAATACATATTCATACTCGGATAACTTTATATTGACATGGCTATGGCTGGTGATTTTCTCTATTTTTCTCTTATTATCAACAAAAAGGGTGATATCGGGTAAAATGGGCCATTTCAGGTTTGGGGGTCCCACCGCCTTTGGAAATTAAAGCCAATAACTACAAAGGATTTTAAACAGCTGACATTACTGAGCTGAACAATTAACAAGTTTATGTTTTCTATGGTGGATAAGACAATACTTCAAATCTAGACTGAACCAGAAATGTGTTTGTAAAGTAGTCTGGCATGATAAATCTAACTAAACTATTATAAGGATGATGAATGTATTAAAAATCAATCACACATAACAAAAACAATGGATAATATCTGTCCTGATGGCATCCCTCAGAAATAATGTTGTTAGTTTTATATATTAACATATTTTTTGGAAAAGTGATGTTTATCTTGGTGGCTCAATTTACCTTAATCTCCTAAACTAAAATGGGCCTAACCCTCTGTGTCACTCACAGTAAATGTGTCTGACATTTGGTTCAACTAAAACATGGACGGTATGCTGATTGTAAAATCGAAATTACTGCAACTCAAAGTAGTCACTACTTTTGCTGCTTGTGTTACATATGACTGGGTGCTAGCTTTTGTGTAGTGATAGTTAAGCTTGTTAGCTTAGCCTGTAGCCTGTTTAATGCATTCTAAAAGTTATGGGGTTCTAAGCAATTGTGTTTTACCAATAAATTTGATGAAGAATTAATTTAGAATTTTAACGAAGGCTCATTTTACCTGAAACTGCTCATGCAAAAACAAATTGGCACAGCAGATGTTTCAAGATTTGTATAGCCTAAATAATATTTTATTACATAATTCCAACACAAATATGATCAAAAACAGTCATAATTAATAATAAATATATATGGAAATGTCATATTTGGTATTGTGTTATTGTCCCATGCGATTTACCAAAAAGTGTCCCAATTTCCCTGATGTCACCCTACCATGTGCAGGACCAAACCCCAACAAAAAATATTTGATCTATGTACCAGTGTAAAAGTTGATATATCTAACCTTTATTAACTTCACATCAAACACCCTCACCCAGGCTACCTAGCTGGTGTTGATCAAACCCCGGCTTGTGTCCAGGAAGCATTACCCTCCCCTATGGACCCACAGCCCCCTGAGGGCAGCTTCAGTCACAGCATGTTATGTTGTAAAGCCTGCAGATCTGTGCATCTGTTGTCCAAAACCTATTTAACGAGCCACACTGCTGCTCTTGTGGTCAAATTAATAAATGTCTCAGCTACAAGAAGAACATACTTTTTTAACTCTGTCTGTTTATTAACCATCCACAGGTCCAGGTTTGGCCTTCATTGCGTATCCTCAGGCAACAGCTATGATGCCTTGGCCACAGTTCTGGACTGTCTGCTTTTTCCTGATGATGATTTTCCTTGCTGTTGACACACATGTATGTTGTTTTGTTGTATCACCTCATGATTATTATCTAAAATCATTACAAAACAAAATAATTTAGATGTTTTCTGATTTATTTTTTTTGTCCCCAGTTTGTGACAGTTGAGTGTTTTATCACCTCAACAAGCGACTTGTTTCCGAAGCTGTTTCGTAAACCAGGACAACATGAGCTATTTGTCCTCATCATTTGTTTGTCCTTCTTCCTCATGCATCTGACTTTGGTCACTGAGGTAAATAAAATCAGATTTTAAATTATTTTTTCCACAAAGTCTTTTTTAAAAAAAACATTATTGAAATTTTGTCTCTTCTGGTTCCAGGGAGGGATTTACATATTCCATCTTATTGATCATTATACTTGTTCAGGAGCTTTTATTTATGCCATGGCTTTATTTGAGTGTCTGGCTCTGGCTTGGGGTTTTGGTAAGTATTATATTATCCATTTCATGATATGATGTGCCAGGTGTTTTCTGTGGTTTGAATTTAGACTGGTTGTATTGTCTCTATTTGACCCCATGATTTAAAGTGACTGTTTAATCTCCATCCTGTCCACTTCATTCAGTCGTTCACATTTTAGCTAAAGTACCCGCCAGTACTGATAAACTCCATAAAGTGGAGTTATGTTATAGCACAATGCAACTTAAAAAAACTGAAATTCAAATTTTAGGTCCAGACTAATATAATCAACATCTAAATTCCCATCAGGAGCTGATCGTGTTAATAACATCATTGAGGACATGACTGGACAGAGACCGTCTGTTTATTTCAAATTCTGCTGGAAATACATCATTCCTCTGCTGTCACTGGTGAGTTGGAAAAGATTTACTAAACTGTATTTAGTTACCATTAACCCTCTGTTGCATAATGTTGCCATATGGCAACAATTACTTTATCTTCATTTATACAAAAAGCTATTGTATAAAAATCTATTTTTTTACCGCTAAGTGTGAAATGGGGGGTTTTTATTTTGAATGACATACAATTTATGAGATCACATGATGAGGACATCCTGTTCACCAGTCCCTTTTGCTCATGGACATTTGACATGTGAGCATCACTGTCTTACAACCGAAGGTTGTTTTTTATGCAGAATAAAGGAATTGTTCACTATATTAAAACATTAACTTGATTTTAATTATATTTTTAATTATTATATTTTTTTTCTAACATGCTGAAAAAGATTTCTTGCCGTATGGCAACAATATGCAAAAATGGAAAATTCCTAGTGTATACAACCTAATGAAGTCCCACTGACTTGCATAACATGAAACTATCCTGAGACTATGGTTCTAACTTTTTCTTATATTTCTTAAATATATGCATTATTTAGGCCATTTTAAGTAATAAAAACATTCAAAACATGTTTTACTATGTCTAATATTCAATGCAATAGAGGGTTAAATGAAAGACCTACATTACATTCAGCAGAACTAAAAATCTCACATGTATGTTCAGTCACTCCATTTTCCACAATTTAAAACTCTTCTAGCAATAATAAATGATTTTTTCTGTACTGGGTCAGTGACAAAACTGTATTTTAAAAGTTTTTTTCACTTCAACGTTCCAAGTATTTTGTCAGTGATCCAATTAATAATCTCTTTTAAAAAAAAAAAAAAAAACCTTCTTAGAGTTCCCTCATCCTGTACCTGGTTGATTACACGTGTCTCAGGATTGACGACAGGTACGTTTACCCCACCTGGGCGCTTGGTCTCTGCTGGAGCGTGACACTCCCCTCCGTTTTCATAGTGCCACTGTGGGCAGCTGGACGGATGTGTTTGACAAAAGGCACCTTCAGACAGGTCAGTGTTTACAAGGATGCCTCCACAAAAGCTTCTTCTTCTTTGTGGGATTAATGATTTCTAAAGGTCTCATGGAGTGTCCCAATGGTTGGACTCACTCAGTCATCTTTTCTCTCAGCGTTTGTCCATCCTCCTTCGTCCTGTTGAAGATCCAGTCTCACAGAAGACAAAGATGGAAGATGATGGGGTACATATGGAGCTGAAGACATCTGCAGAGAGAACTTAGTCCCATCTGCAGTCACATGAACTACTTCAGCGGTCGTTGTTTCCTTAACATATTGATTTAACATCAATTATAGACTAACTGTATTGGGTGTTTTATTTTACATTTTTGAGAGTACACATTTGATTCAACTTCATGTAATATTTTCAGCAGCCCTCCATTCAAGGATGTGGTTTTCCTATTATTCATTGACTGAGCATTACAGAATGATGTATGTGCAGAATTTGACACCAGAACATTTTTTCTTCATATATCAACAGAATTAGGATAGATTGTCCATATGCTACCAGGTGTTGGTTTGCTTTTGTCTCATGTAGTGTCTTGTAAGCCTGATTGGGCAGGTTACCTTTGTCTTTAATGTAGATATACAATTGATAAATAAACATTTTACTTGATGAGTGAGTTCAGAACTCATTGTAGCAGCTCTTATAAACTGCACATAAAGAATTCAGGTCTATTTCATGAGCAGTGTTGGGCAAGTTACTTCAACTCTGTAATGTGTTATTTATTACCTGTTACTGTCTTTTTAAAGTAATATGTTACATTACAATATTATTGTATTTAAAACATTGTCAACATTAAATCATTGAATCAATGTTGGATTCCGATTGTTGATTCAACATCAGTTTGCACCCTCAGTTAATATTGAAACACTTGATTTTTTAAATTATAGATCAGCAGAATTTCAATTATATTTCAGTTAATGTAAATATTAAAACTACTTTGAAAGTGCAATGTAGCTACAGATAAATGTACTTTTAATTATATTTAAATTCATAAAACCAGTAGTAATAGTTCAGTAATTTAAAACTAGTACACAAAAATACTATAATTTATATCCTGCTTTATCTACAGCCAGGATTTTTAAAAGTTGTCCTTCTGTCTTCCACCTTCATGAACTCATAATCCTTTACAAATCCTAGTGACATTCGATATAGTCTTCATAAGATATTCATGAAATATATACATATAGGCTGGAGACATTATATTAAAGGTATCCAGGTTCCACCAATGCAGGTCAGCTAAATGTAGGCTAGTTTACCTCTGGCAATGCTGCTTTGCAATTGTTGGACTTTTATTTTGAAAATATGTCCATCGTTCTCATTTATCATCGTTTATGACAACTGCGATGAATGTGTTATGAACTCACCCGTCAAGTAAATGTTACCATAAATTCTTTCACAACACATCTCACAACAGTAACCAAAATTTAAAATTAAAATAAGTTCACTGTGACCTGATGTACAGAGAGAGATTTTGTTAAATGATTTTCATACTTCATGGAAATCACCCAAACAAATAGAAGCCTCAATAAAGACACTGTCGTATCGTTTGCATGACGATTTGCAAAGTATTCATGAATTGTAGAGAAGACCTGACCTTTTAATGAATGTTTCATGCCTGCTTTAATCCTTCATGTGGAACCTTGAGTTTTGTTTTCCAATTATTACATATGGACTCGCCCTTAAAGTTAAAATGTGCAGAAACAGCAGCTTGAAGGCCTTACAAAAATGACCTTTGACCACTGCAGCAGGGCCCAGGCTTTAGGCGCCTTAAGTGGCAGCACCTGTGAGTACAGGAAGATCAAATCCAGAGTCAGTAGCAATAACAGAATAAACTGCTTGGCACTGGGAGAGAACATTTGGCAACTTTTACATGAGTGCAGCCCACATACTCAGCCTACAAATGGCTGTTCCATACAAATGGGGAACCATTTGAAAGGGAAATAAACAGGCTTTCCAACAGTATAAAATGTCCTGCCAGGAGGGCGATGTTACGACAGAGAAATGATCTACTAAATGCAAATTTCTCAACTTTTTGATTGAAGTTTAATGTACAGAACCAGGAAGAACTTTCGTATTTAGTTGCAGCATGACCCTCATGGTTAGAGAAGCTGGTTAGAGCTGTCCTATCTTCAGTCAGCGTGAATCCTGTGATGTTAAATGAAATGAAAACTGGGTGATAGGAATTCCCAATAGAAAACTAGGGCTGGCTGACACAGACAGAATCAAATATCACAATAGTTTTGACCAGATATCTCAATATTGAGTATTGGTGCTTTAACAGAATATTTACATAATGAGACATATATATAATATATAATATTATATATATTTTTAATATATACATTTTTAAAAGGCTCAAACAAAAAAAAACAATGATGATGAAGATAATATTTGTATTAATATACGTTTTATTATATTTTGCATTTTTTATTATCTAAGGGTTATGAGTTTCAACAATGTAATGCAGGTCTAAGTCTAAGTAAGGAAAGACATTTTACTGTAATGCAGCAGGAAGAAAAACATTTATGCCATAGCATGATATAATGTCTAAAAGACAATATTTTTAGTATCATCACTATCATCTATAGTAGGCCGCATGAGTTAATTTTTTTTAACAAATATGAATTAGGTAGATTTACACACACTTTATAGCTATTTATAGCTATAAATAACCACACCACTAACATCTACTTGACTGTTAGGCTCTCAGTTCAACGCTGGTTTCGTCTTCCTCCATTTCCTTACTCTTCCGGGCTGCATCTTCAGCAGAATGACAGAGGATGAACAAACGCTGGTCCAGGAAAGAAAAGAGGTTGAGTGAATATATAAATATAATGTAAATGTAGAAGTAGCATAATGTCCTGTTGCTGTAAAAACAAAGGATCAGGCCTTAAACATCATTTTGTAGATATGGAGAGCAAGTACAGACAAAAAACAGCCAGTTAATATCTTTTGTTGCCCTGAAAAAACTTCATGTGTTATTTTAATAAAGTGTGATACAAAAAAACAACATTTAAAATAACGACTTATAGTAAACTTTTTTTTACTAAAAGAGTCTAGTTTGGTTTTGATTTTTTAATGAAAATGTTGCTTCAAATCGCTTTTGTATTCCCTCTGTAATGTAAAGCATCTACTCCATGTGGTCACTGTTTCCTGACACACAAGTCTTCTGGTGTATAACTTTAAAGTTATAAAATCTAGTTTCAGCACTGACCTGTCTGAAGGTGCCTGCTGTCAAACACATCTGTCCAGCTGCCCACAGTGGTACCATGAGGACAGAGGAGAGAGTCATGGTCCAACCGAGAGCGTACGCCCAGTCAGGGTAAATGTACCTGTCATTAATGCTGAGGTGTGTGTAACCAACCAGGTACGAAATGAAGGAAATCTGTGAAAAAACAACAAAAACAACTGTAAAAATAATTATAAAAACAAAATACAAACAACAAGTTGCTTCAAAATTTCTCTAAAATACAAATTCATGAAAGTTGAGTCTTAAACCTTCTTCTGACTCACCAATGACAGAAGAGGAATGATGTATCTCCAGCAGACTTTGAAGAAAACAGATGGTCTCTGTCCCGTCATGTCCTCAATGATGTTAATAACACGATCAGCTCCTGATTGGAATTTAGATCAGAGATCACATCATACCAAAATCTGAATTTTTACAAATCAATCCAAAATATGATTGGTGTAGTAAAAGCTTAAATTAGTACCATTTCACCTGCTGACATGGTGTAACATTAATGGAATTAATCTATACCCGTTTATTCCACATTAGCATCACAGGGGTCTGCTGGAGCCAATGCCAGCATATTAAAGGCAAGAGGCAGGGATACACCCCAGATGGTCACCAGCCTATCGTGAGACACGCAGACACCATTCACACCTATGGACAATTTAGAGTCTCCAATTAACCTCAGCATGTTTTTGGACTGTGGGGGGAAAGCCGAGAACCCAGAGAAAACCCAAGCAGACACAGGGAGAACAGGCAAACTCCACACAGAAAGGTCCCAGACCGAGGTCTTGAACCTGCGACCTTCTTGCTGTGAGGCCACAGCACTAACCACTGCACAACCGTGTCACCCCCAATGAGAACATCCGAGGCATTTTATGAATATTTTGATAAAACTAGAAGGGTTTTTTTTTTGCTTACCAAAAATCCAGCCCAGTGCCAGACATTCAGATAAGGCCATGACATACTGACAAACTCGAGAAGTTCCATAATAATCAAGTAGCTGGAATATGTAAATCCCTCCCTACAGTAAGAAAAGAAAAGTTTCATTTAGGGCAACTATTAAAAAGTAACATTTGCTGTTTGATAGTGTATTATTTGACATTTTATTCACCTCAGTAACCAAGGTGAGTTCAGTGAAGAAGCTGCAAACACAGACAACGAGGACAAAGATCTCATGTCTTCCTGCTCCATGAAACAGCTTCGGAGACAAGTCACTGACTGAAGTGATGAAACTCTCTACGATGACAAACTGTGGACAGTAAATAAAGGAACAATGTCTTTTAGATGTATATAGCTGTAATTAGGGTTGCAAAATTCTTGGAAGTTTCAAAGTTGGAAACTTTCCATGGGAATTAACAGGAATAAATAGGAATTAACGGAAATATATGGGAATGAATCCAAAATGTACTAATTTTAACATTGGCCCATAACATCAAACTTAAATATAGTTGGAGATAATAAAACAACTAGATATAATGCAAGTACACCCCTCAGTCCTATAGCACAAAACCATTGAAACCACACATTTTGAGCTGCGGACTATAAACTCAAGCTTCTTTTCATTTCATTCATTCATTACATGAATTTATATATCCATTTTCAAATATTTTTAAGACCAGTCCAGTGTGTAGCTATAACTATATTTCTGTTCATGCCATTGAAGTTGTGTTTTACAAGCTTTTTTTGTTATTTCGTCCTATGGAAAAATGGCACATTTATCACCTGATGTGGAAGCATTTCTCACAAGCTAATGTTGAGGGAAAGTCTTTGTATAATGTGTTAATATTGTGTAAGGACATACATAAAGAATGCTACAAAAAAGGCAGCAACATATTGCAAAAGTGCCAAAAATGTGAAAATAAATCTGCTTTATCAGAGTCAGATAAATATAAATATTTCCAAAACTCCCCAGCCTAACTTCCCATAGAAAGTTTCTAGAAATCTAAAGGGAATTTCCCACCCCTTTGCAACCCTAGCTGTACTGGATCTATTATTAATCAATATGCAATGAGACAGACATTATTACATGTGTATCGACAGTCAGGAGGATGAGCATCAGGAAGAAGCAGACGGTCCACAGCTGTGGTAAAGGCATCAGAGAAGCTGCTTGAGGGTATGCGATGAAAGCCAAACCTGGACCTGTTTATTGTAAAAGAACAAAAAAAATAAGGTGAGCATTAATAACAAGAGGCTTTGTATTTTTGTTTGAACTAAAATGATTTGAATCCTTAAATATACCAGACTCAGCCACAGTGTCAACAGTAACACCCTGTTTGTGAGCCATGAATCCAAGAACAGAGAAGACGACAAATCCAGCAACAAAACTGGTTCCACTGTTCAGCAAACAGAGCCAGAAACAGTCTCTAGAGGTGGAGGAAAACACTGATGAAACATCATCACCACAAAGTAATGAACAGTATTTTGGAACTAAATTATTATTGACTATATTTTAGTTTATTACACAGCTATTTTGAATACTGAAGTCTGATAACAAGATGGTTGCTACAAGATGATAACAAGATGGTTGCTCTGGAGTTATATTTTTAAAACCAATAAAATCATTCATGAAACCAATATTAATATTATTAATTTTTGTAATAAGTAGCTATATGATTATGATGATCATTATTGTGAAATAAACCCTGGAAAGTGATGCAGGCCAGAAGGTCATTGTACATTATCCCTTACTTAATGACTGGTGTGCATGTTTTTTTTACAATCAAACTTTTACATGAACATTATAGTGAAACGGAACATACTTGTAACAGTTGTTGTTGTAATGATTATAACTGACAAGAACATTTAGACTTCCTGAGGTCACACTGTAGGAGAAGAGGATTTGAGATCCAGCCTCTATCCACACCTGGAATAAAAATGAAAGATATTCTGTTCAGAAGGTTTCATTTATGACTTCCGTGAAATAACATGAATGTAAGATGTGCATTCTGTGTTTCATTCTCTACAGCTAGTTTATTAGAAAATAAGCCTGCAAGGTAGATACTAACTACAACATAATAAAATGTCTTTAACCTACAGTGTTTGGGTCCAGGTGTTGTGGTGCTAGTAAATGATCACTTTGTACTATACTGGTGAATGTGTGCTTTTCTTTGGTAAAGTGTGATAGTTGGTGATATTTTGTTGTAGAATGCATGCATGATGCAACATATATTGTCACCACATCATCACAAAAATAGTGTTTTCTCATATCTGAGTTGAAGTGTTGTTCTTTTACTGTAAAATATATTTCATATTTGTGGCATTTCATTAACTCTCTATTGCATAGTAGTATAGTAGATATTATTACATATCTTCATTTTTCTAAAAAGCTCTGTTTCATAAGCAAAGGTTATCTTTTATTCAGAATTTTCACCAAATATAAAATTGAACTCATTATCTGGGCTATTTTAACTTTATTTATTTATTTTTAGTATTTAGTTTAATTTTGGTGTTATAAGTTGTTTTTTGTAATATGCTCAAATAGATTTGTTGTATGACAAACATATGGCAACAATATGCAAATATAGAAAATTCCTAGTGCATACAACCTAATGGAGCGTTACATAGAATTGAACTATCTTGAGACTATGTTTGCAACTTCTTCTTATATTTTCTTTTAAAATATATGTATTATTTAGGCGATTTTAAGTAATGAAAGCATTCAAAACATGTTTATCATGTCTAAGTAATATTTCATACAATAGAGGTTAATGCTTTCATTGCTGCCTCACTTACTAAGGATGCAACAGGTCACTTTTAAGCTACCTGAAGGTTAGCCAGGAGGTTGATGTCTGGGTACAGGTAGAAGGAAATCCCTTCCCACGCTCCAGGTAGAGTCAAACCTCTGATGAGTAGTATCAGGAGCATCACATAGGGAAACGTGGCTGTAAAATATGCTGCCTTCAAAGACAGGGATTCATATACTTCATATTTCATTAATCTTGTTAAAATATAAAAGTATTCATAGCATTCAGTTGTATGCATATATTGCATAAGAAAACCTCAACAACACAAAATAAAATATTTTTATCTGTAGTAAAACACAATGTTACTGTTACAGCATCAAAATATATCATCAATATCACACATCATCAATACAATAAGAAAATGGTTTAATATAATATCAGTAGTAGGGCTACACCTAACAACTATTAATATTTAATTTAGATTGGAGCTGTTTGTGTGATGTTCCCATCTTACAGAATATATTCTTCATGTTCTGTAATGATCCTCATTGTGATTTCTATGATTTTATGGACAAAACTGATCTTTGAACTCTTTTCATATTAATCATGGAACTTTGCATTGCAGATGATTTAGCTTATTTGACATTTTCCCCCTGATTTTGGTCAGTTTGGTCTTGTTTTGAATAAAGTTTTTTTCTCTGTAAAACATAATGTTATATACATTTTTTTTCAATATTCTAAATATATTTGCTACATGACAGCAACATAATTTGATTCTGACTCTTCTGTAGTCACCTCACATGTTGCAGATTTCTTCTGATATGAGATTTAAGTACATAACCTTTATTTCATATTTATTATCATTTATAGCAGATAAACTGAAAAAAGACCTGGGGCTTAACCCTTTAAGGTTCTGTCTAACTTTGAGTCACTATATCTCATTGAATAATGCATTGAGCTTAACTCAACCTGAATGAGCCATCGCTACCACTTGGTTTAGTTGCGCTATGCTAAAAAAATTCTCTAGATGGCTCTGTGTCTTTGAGCAGTATGTTTATTAATTTTATTTATTTATTTATTTATTTTGGAAAAACAGTTGATTGTTGTTATTTTTATCCTAAGTGAGTAAAAAACCCTAAGAAAAAATTTGTCCATTGCTTTTTTCTTGGTGCGGACCTCAAAGGGCTACATGGTTGATGATAATAAACAGATTTTACAATTTAAAATTAACTCAAAGAAATGTTTAATGAGGATGGACCACATCTATTAGATGCTGAAAATGTAACATTTAAGATTAAATATTTCTACAGGACCTTTCCAGAAGATCTGACACCTTTCCAGATACTGAAATAGCACAGCACCCAGCAGACCAGAAGACACAAGGCCAGCTCCCATCTCACACTGCCCAGCTCCTCAATGCCTCCAGACATGGCCAGCATTCTCCGTCTGAGAGGAGGAGGAATTGCACTGATATAGTATGTCTATACAGTATGTGGACATCAGACAGCAGAAAAACATCTAAACAAGACATAGTTTAACCACACATCACTAGATTTGGAGCTGTTGTGAGTAACACATATGCATTTAAAGTTCCTAGTAATGAATTTCAGTGGACATGTCAGCCTTGTTTTACCTCTGATAGGGTTTCTGTATATTCACGGTATATTTCTGCAGTTTTGTGGGTCATGATATAAAACATTTAAGAAAACAAATTGCATGAAAACATAAGGCTCTTTTGTTAATTTTGTTAAGGCTCATATGTGACAACAGGAATTTGGACTCACTCCCAGAACTCAGTGGCTGCAGAGGTGGTGTTAGTCAACACGGTTTGATTCGCTGTTACATTTGCTGAAGGAGAATCCAGACCCTGGAGACCCATACAGTTAGCTGGTTTAGAGGAGAAGCATTTCACAGAGAAACGGTTAATACACCAACCAGCACCATCATAAAGGTGATGTGCATCATTGAAAGCTGTATTTAAAAAAAAGACAGATATATTGCTCATGTAGTGATCTTTAGAGGAGGTATTTTCCTTTTAAAAATTGCCAAACGCCAACATTTCTATCCCTGTCATCTCACCCAAGCAGTGTGGTATCTAGAAATTAAAAAAATAATACAAGTTTAAATACTTTCTAAATTTTAAAAGCAATACACAGTAGTTTATTCAGTCATTTTTCTAATCTACTGAATCTCTGGACAGCCTGAGATCTCCATTCAGGCTGGATTTTTTAGGGTCCAGGCAAAAGAAACAAATAAAACCTCTACTACTACAGCACAGCTGTGAATATGACAACAATACCTGCACACTGTCCAGTCAATCGGAACAATCGGATATTTAATGTCTTTATACAATATTTATACAATTGACTCCATATTCACAATCTCACCTGTGTTCCAGGTGTTGTCACAGGTGACCCAGGGCAGCTGGGATCTGAATGAGAACACCAGGTAGAACAGAGCCCAGACTTCAATGATAATATAGTTGAACTCATAGAGTTTCACCATCATTTGTCCGTATCCAATTCCTTAAAATACAAGGAAAAATCATTGTTTATAAAGGTGCAACATGTGACTTACTTTTATGGATAATCCATCTTGCTGTGAACTATAATGTAATGTATTTACTTCTGTTGACTGCATCTTTTAGATTCAGTGATTCAGACATCATCTCACCTTGTGCCAGTGGACACAATTTCCTCCAACAGGTGATGAATCCTTCCTGAGTATATTGACCAATTGAAGTCTCCAGTAGGAACAGAGGTATCCCAACCACCACAGCTAACAGACCATATGGCACCAGAAAGGCACCTATAGATTTATCAAATTGACATGGACACCTTTAACTTCACCACTTCAACCATGATAGTTTAATTCCAGTATACCTTGCAAGGCAAATAATAAAAAAATCATGATTTACCTCCTCCGTTCTTGTAGCAGAGGTAAGGAAATCTCCACACGTTACCCAGGCCGACCACATTTCCTGCCACAACCAGAATATATTCAGTTTTACTGGCCCACTGTCCTCTGTCTCCATCCCCTCTCTGTCCTTTTCTTCTCCTTCTTTGTCTGTTCATTTCAGCATCAAACACCATTCAGTGCTTGTGATTCCAAAACACCATGGCTGCTCCTTTTATGTGTCTTTTCCCAATTTGACTTGCTTATTTGACTGTGACAATGTAAGAGTTTCTGGCATTTGTAGTTAACCTGTTTTATAATAATCTCTGTGTTTATTATTAATTAACATCATTTAATAAACTATTGTGTTACCGGCCTGTCCATGCAGACCATGGTTTTCCACACCACACTTAGGCTTGCATGCACAAGGGACTCTACATCCTTTAGAGTAGTACACCAACAGGTTAACTCACCAAATAGATTTCCTGGTGATATTGTCAGTTTTGATCAGGGTTAATGACACACTGGAGATTGTCAACTGTCAATAAAGCAAGTACAGTATCTCACAAACCTGGTCTGAGCTGGTTATATGTTTGCCTCCTGTATTTGTCCTTGGCTATGAATTGATCACTGTGCTTCAGCCCTTTTTCCCTCTTGACTCCTGCTGCTTTTTGTTATGTTAAATCTATTGTTATATAACTTGTTGCTGAATACTGTTTGTATCAAGCATGTAGAAATTTTGTTTTAGGTTTATGATAGTAGAGTTTTATCACCACTGTGAGCAACTTGTTTCCAAAGTAGTTTTGTGGCCCAATAAGCCATGAGATCTTTGTCCTGACCATCTTTTTATCGAGCTTCCTCATACATCGACCCTGTTCATTGAGGTGGACATAAAGAATTCCATAAATCATACTTCTATTGCTTTCTAAATTAGGTTTTTATTTCAAATCTGGCCTCTTCCTGCCTCAGGGAGGGATTTAGATTACATTTGTAGTGTTCCTTTTCATTAGTATTGTAAAATAAATTATTTTGCAATATGATTGTAATTATATAATGTGAGACTGGTCTAAATGGATGATCTGAACTTCTGTCAGGTGCTGATTGTCTTGTTTCAAAGTCTCATATGCAAATAGCCACATTCATGATGTGTCTTTGTTATTCTGGATGAGGTGTAGGGGTTGTATAAAATGATAATAGATTGGATTTATATAGAGTGCCTTTCACAATATTCAAGGATATTTTGCAAAATAGAAGGGGACAAAATAATCCAAACACCTCCCCATGAACTGATATTGATTTTACATTTAAATTTCCATTAACTTTAGAGATTTGACAGCTGGATATGAGGACGGTGAATTTTTGTGTAGATTTTACATATTCAACTTCTTTCATTAGCATATCTTGATTTACATTATTTAACATTCAAATTACGAAGATCTGTCACTGTATTGCAAATCTGCATTGGCAGAACATTCTTCTAGCAGCCCTCTAACATCATGACATCAGGCATTCAAGGTTGGTACCTGGTTATTTCCACCTACCTCTGGATTAAAAACCCATAACTGTAATGAGCGTGTTAGATTTACACACCTAGAAAATTTAAATAATATATAAAAACCTCGACGAAATTGTATGAAAACTGAATAGTGAAAGTGAAAAACTGAACAATACTCTTTTATAAATATGTAACACAGGGGTGTCGAACTCATTTTACAACAACAAATTTCCCTCCTCCTTTATATGTAAAGAAATACATTATAAATATTTACACTATTTACAAAACAGGAGAGATGAAATGAGAAAAAGTGCAATTTCAAAAATACGATGTCTCGGTTATTCCATATTCAGCCAGTCTACTGTTGCATGCATTGCAATTCAAAACATGTAGTCAGTGAACCATAATTACATGTAGATAAAGATCCAAAAACACAACACACCATTTCCAAAAATGTAAATATTGTATCCCTTGTATCCCTCCCACTAAAAATAAGTAACCTAACTTTGTGATGGGATTGCTTTCTAGTATTAGTTTATTATTATCTATGACATTTAATAGATCAAGTGTGTGATTTTTTTATTGAATTAAATTGTTTTAAATATATCATTTTGTTGAGAATTTCAGATCTACACTCGAGTGTTAGGTCTTTCACTTTACATTTTTAAATGAGGGTTAATGCTATGCATATTTATTCATCAGTTAACATGCTGAGTTTTGAACACTCGCCCACAAAGGTGAATGATTAGTTAAGCACTTGAAAGCACCACTTGAAAGATGTGCTTAATTTTTGCCCATTTCAAAATGCATTTAGTATCTACCACTGCAAACTATCAACATTATCCAGAGTTAAATATGCCATTTAGGAAGTAATAATTATTTACAAAATTATAACCGACCCCTTCCCCTACAAGAGTGCAAATTGGCCAGGAAAGAGAACAATTTTCTCTGCTCTTTAAATATTTTTTGAGTTGTATTTTTTATTTATTTTATAGCAACAGTATAGAGATGACCACAAATGAGAGGATAGAGAGAGAGATGGGGAATGACACTGTGGTTATATGTTATTTATTGTAAATAGACTACCACAGAGCACAAAGATACACATTTCTGCTGTAAATGTATCAACTTTAGTGATGCACCAGCTAACTAAAAATCCCAAAAATATATGTTTTCTATTCAACACTTTATTATTTTGAGGCAAAACACATGGTTATTTCCCATTTTCCATCAATGTGTATTAAGTAGGAGATGAAATTGATTTATCCGCCCAGACTGGACTCGTTCATGTGCTAAAGTGTGAATAGTGTTGCTGCGAGTGTCCGTGTGATTTCTGTCGACTGAGAGTCAGTTTTAATGAGAGATCGACCCAGGACAGACCACCTCAGCACATCAGCAGCAGCTTGTTGTTCCTCAGTGCTAATAAAAGAGTTCCATCTGTCCGCCCTCACTTTTTCTGGAAAAATCCCATAATGGAAGCTTGTTTAGTTCCTTTATTTGCGTTAGCCGAAGCTTTCTTCTGACTTTTCTTCTCATCCTCTTTGTTACTCGTCGGCCGTTTGGCAGGAACGGGATGTTTGGGTGCCTGTTTGGCCGGTGGGACGTCATCTTCTGTTTCGGAGTAGGATTCACTCTCATAGGCTTTCTCTGTCACTGTGAGGACGAGATCATCTAGAGTTAACAACTAAAGCAGGTCCAATAAACCTAATACTGACCCTGAGGCCACTTAAACAGTTGTTGTGGAGTCTTTGTAGAAGCAAAACTCTAAGGAGGAAGGTGCAGATTATAAAAAGCCTGAAGAAATTTCACTTCGTAGGCAAATATAGGCTGTGTGGTGCTGGACTGGGATATTTTGTCAAATCCTTTTTTATTAAAGATCACATTTAAAGTTGAAGCATATTTAAATACAGTTGTGTTCAAAATAATAGCAGTGTGTTTAAAAACTTGAGTAAAGCCAAAATCCTTATAGTATTTTTTATTTCGATGCATTGAGAACACTGCCTTTTATATTCCAAATCAAAATGTGAAGAAAATGTATAAATTTTTAAAAAATACTTTACAGAATATTAAGAATCGTGAATATTCGGATGTTCAAAGAAGCAGTGTCTGCATAAACTGAAAAATCTTCAGGGCAGTTAATTGTGTGAATCACTAAAGTCATATGTAGTTGTTTAACCACAGTTTCTGAGAACTGCTTCACATCTGTGTTGTGTCAAGTCAACCAACTTCTGGCACCTATGAACCAGTAATTTAGCCTCACAATTCCTCTGAATTTCTTGGTTTTGATTCAGAAACAGCATTTTTAACGTCAGCCCACAAGTTTTCAAAGGGATTAAGGTTTGGGGATTGGGTTGGCCACTCCAGAACATTCATTTTGTTGGTTTGAACCAAGATGCTGCTGGTTTACTGATGTGTTGACCTCTTCAAGTATTTTGATACAGGCAAACTGATCCACGATCCCTTGTCTTCATGCTGAAGAGGAAACAATTTTCCAAAGAACACATTAATTGGCCTAAAGAGAAATGGTGAAACATTTTGTGGACTGAAGAAATTAAGATTGTTCTTTTTAGGTCCAAGAGCCACAGACAGTTTCTCAGACAACCACTTACTGTGGTTTCAGGCCTACTTATCACATACAACGAATCATGGATCAGTTTGCCTATATCAGAATACTTGAAGAGGTCATGTTGCCTTATGCCGATGATGAAATGCCCTTGAAATGTGTGTTTCAACAAGACAACGACCCCAAACACATCAGTAAAGAGGCAGCATCTTAAAAAAATAAAGTTCTGGAGTGGCCAACACAATCTCCAAACCTTAACCCAATAAAATCTTGTGGGCGGACGTCAAATGATGTTTCTGAGGAAAACGACTCCATGCAACTCAGATGTTAAGCACTTCTCAGAAACTGTGGTTAATTGACTATTAATTAAATGATTCACAGGAACACCAAATCCTGAAAATGTTTTAGTTTATACAGTAAATATGTGAGTTTGTAAAGAAAAGTGCAGACACTGCTATTTTTGAACATGCTAATAATATTAATTTTTCTTCATTTTCTGTAAAGAAAGACATTTACATCTTTCTTCACATTTTGATTTGGTGCAGTGTTCCCAATGCATCAACATTGATTTTGGCTCATGTTTTCAAACACACTGCTATTATATTAAACACAACTGTATAATCCAATGCATATTAGAGTCATTATTACTCGACATGGCTACACACAATATCAGTATAGATTATACTAATACACTTCTTTTAGTTGAATTAATTATATGTTGTTAACAATGAACAAATCCAAACTAAGAGTTTTCACTCAGGTGTAGATTTTCTTACCGATGCATCCTTCTTCATCCACAAAGGTCCGAGATTTCAGGACTCGCCTCCTCTTCCTCGTCTTTGTCTCAGAGTTCTGCTTCTGAAACACAAAACAGAAACATGCATATGTTCAATCAAATTTTCAGCGTTTAGGAATTGAATACATAGTAAATGGACACATAATATTTCTTGACTTACTTCAATTTTGTAATGAATTTCCTTTTATATCTGGGCACTTACATGTGATACAGATTGAATCTCCATTTTAGGCCGTGGTGGTGGGGACGGTGACGGTGATGGTTCTCTTGTTTCCATCTGCTGAGGAGAATCCGGAATGACTGGAGAAGTGAACAAATATTAGTTTTTGAGAATTCACCTTTTTCACAACATGTCATGACAAATACAGCTATTCTTCTTTAACTAAGACAATGGAAGATAGCGCAACTATGTTAAATGTATTATCATTTTTTGTTTTCAACATGTAAAATGACATAAAGGAATGAATAAAGTATCAAATTTAAAGGTTCACCATCTTCATCGCTGCTGTCTGGTTCAGGTTTCTTAATCCTTCGTCTCTTTTTCTTCTCCATTTTCTCCTCCTCGCTGTCAGAATCTTCTACTCGTTTGGTTTTGCTTCAGGAGGAGGAAAAACTTTGAGTAATATAACTTAAACCAATAACTGACTTCAGCCAACCTTTAAGAACATTTTACACTACCATGAATTATTTATACAAAACACACACACCTCCTGGACTCTTTCTTCGCCTCCTTGGGCTGCTCCACTGCAGCAGCAGCAGCAGCAGCAGCAGCAGCAGCTTGTCTTTCTTCAGGTTGTGAACTCGTCTGCTGCTCCACTGAGGAAGACGACTGAGCAGCTTCATCCTCCTTCACAGTCTTGTCTTGTTTCTCTGAATCAGAGAGGAAGATTGTTTAGTTACAAAAAAATAGTGATCACATTAATTCAGCAGACATGTCTGCTTATAACATCTGGAACCACACTGATAATGATAACCACATTCAAGCCCACACTCCAATGAAGAAATGAAGGAAAAAGCACAAATATCCTGGTGAGACGTTAAAGAAAGAAGTAAAAGCTCAAATTTTAATAACTTGCATGTTATGTATTATTTCAAGTTCTTAAGAGACGCATCCCTGGCCTTTCTCAGGATCCTCACTCCACCAAACATATGCCTCATGATCCCCCCCCCCCCCAATCTCAATTTAAAACAATGAAATGCAATTAAATAAATTGGGAAATCCAGCTGAAAGCAAAATAATCAATATTATAAGTGAATATATTTATATTGTTTTCATTTTCACATCTCATTGAAATCAGAAAAGTCCAGAAGGCTTTTGAGAAGTTAAAAGTAAGACAGGCTCAGAGAAAATATAAATTTTGATATTAAAGTAAATATTGTAGAAACAGACAGACGTCACTTTGTCTGTCTCCTTGTTTGATTGAATATGACTAAAATAAGCAGAACAACGCTGCCAATTTCATGCATCCTGCTCGGCCAACAGTCTCTGGTTCATCTGGGTTTACCTGAAGCTACCGCACGCTGCTGAAACACACAGCAGCTGAAATTAGAAAAAAACAGAATATGACAGCTGGTAATGTTCTCAGGAGGCAGAGGAGGGTGGCAATAAATCTACTGCCTCAGGGAGAAAACTTGGTGCATGAAGCTTTAATAAATTCATAAAAATACCAAAGGAAGGAAAAATAAACTAATGCAGCAAAAACAGAACACAAAACCATCCTTAAAAATTTGGCTTTACCCGAATGCTGTCATTTGAAAAAAATGAAACACTAACAACCACAGATGTAGTGAACATTTACAATACATTAAATCTGACTGAAAATCCCTGTTTTATACAAATAAGCACAATTAAATTTATAGCAAATAGCTCTGAAATTGTATATTTCTCACTTGTTGCTTGAGTCCCAAAGAAGTTCATCATAGAGTTAGTCTTTGCTGCTGGTTTGGATTTAGGGGCATCGACCTGCAATACAAAACCCAGTAATTAAAACAAAAAACAAAAACATTTGCCTTTTCTATTCTACATATAAGAAGAAAGGAAAAAAATAACCATAAAGACATACCACAGCTGCAGCTGAATCTTCCTTCCCTTCCTCTTTTATTGCTTTGCTACTCTCCTGGGTTTTATTAGCAGGTTTACTTGCAAACATTCCCATGATGCCTTTCTGTGGTTTGGCGGATGGTTTTGAAGCCAGGTGAGCTGCCCCGTTCATGCCAGTCTTTCTGTTTTCAGGCTCTGGTGTCGGAGCTCGCTCCACTTCTCTCTCCTGCTGCAGCTCCAGAGAAGACCTGGGCACCGCGGTGGAGCAGCGGATCGCACTGTATCTGAACAGAAATGGGACGATGCTACGATTGAACCTGTGATGATTGTTTAATCTGAGACAGCGGCTGCTTTATTCACTCTATAGCTACCATGTCCTGGTACATACCTGCTGGAGTTCTTCAGATTGTCTTTCACAGCATCATAGTCGACGCTGTAGAGAGGGCCGCTGTCTTTCAGTAAAGCTTTCTGGACGCTGTACACATGGACACTGACAACCAAGCTCATCTTGGCTTTGAAATCTGCAAAAGAAAACACCTGAGATCAGAGTTCTGCTCCTCTAATACAGATCTGTCTTTATACACAGACAATTACAATGAATTAAACTCAAAGAAACAAGTCAGTCACGTTCATCTGACATAAAAAAGCATGGACAGTTTTACTCCTGCAGCATAATGGCTAGAAGCAAAAGCTACAACAAACCAACAGAGTAAATATTGAACTGAGAAGCGTATTTACACACCTTCCAACTGCTCCTCTCTGACAACAGACACCTTGTGACTCTGAAATATAAAGTACATGGTCAATACAATATTACACACACACACACACACACACACACACACACACAATTAATTTGAGGAGTTTCTTACAGTCTGTCCATTGCCTGTAAACTTCCCTGACACCAGATAGGTAGCATGGAGCTGAGCTGAACTTTCCTTCCTCTTGTGATCCAGGTAATGAAAAAGCATTCTGAAATACAACACACATTATAACTGGAGCTGTAATGATTAATAGATTTAATGACAACCTCAATGGTAATCATTTAATTAATTTGGGGTCATGTTGAGTAAAGGTGATTAACACTTACTGTTTTGCTGTGTTGACATGGACGCCCAGAGTGAGACTCAGCCATTTATACGTCACCTGTTACACAGAAAACACCTTTAAGTATTTGATTTTAGACACATTCTGCTGCCACATGTGATGAACATCTGGGAGGTGAATATTACAGGGGTTTAGAGATTTAAAGTACAAATATTTATTCAGATGAAAATAGCTATATAATTTTAATCTTAACTTCTTTTCTAATCTTCTTTAATATTCGTGTAATTTTTAATCGAATCTTTACATGCATACATTTTAAATTTGTGCCTCTCATTTTTCTTCTAGAATTTCTGTTTATTCTAAAATGAAACTGTTGGCGGTTTCCAGCAGCAAATGAAGATAATCACATAGAAACCATAGATTTTTACTACACATTTAGTGTTATTTTATAGATTATTGAGCCGAATTGATCAAAATACCGAAACAAACCAGGTTAAGATGTCTATTATACGGTGTTACATTCATATGTTCGTCTGCAGCAACGCAAACATGAAACAGGCTATTTTGTGAACGTAGATCAGCGGCTAATGACACCAAAGCTAACTCGGTTTTAACGTCACTTAAAGGACTTCATCTCTTTCAGCCGCCAACACTTCACTTACTATCTTGTTGTGGTCGTTGACAAATTCGTCGATGTTGTCCAAATAAAGCTCGTCCATGTTTGTCTGATAATCCGTGAATGTGATTTTTTGAGCCGGTTTAACTACGCGGGAAGGCAGTTTATTTACTTCCGGTGTCCCGTCACGTGGTTTAATCTTCTTTCCGGTGGGCCGCTGTATGTCTTTACTGCCCTCTACAGGATGACACAGGCTACAGCTGCAGATAATTCAGTAGTAGTAGTTTGCTAAAGTACAAGTCAGTACAGCAATATCAGATACTACTAATACAAGTATAAAACATTCTACTTAAGTAGAACTACATACGTATTATCAACATAATGTATATATTATTATATATACACAGGGTCACCAGACAAATCTGAGTGGTCATAAAATGATTAATGGCAGAAAAAGGAAGAACAAACAAATTATGTCCAATACAATTATGTCTAATACACAAATCAATGTTTTTGGACCTTTTCCTCTGAAATATAGAATCCTTTGAACATTTATTGAAACGAAAGGAGGGAGAGGAGGGAAAAATCTCCATTTAACAGAGCTGCCATGTGAAAAATGACCCGACTACACACTCCGATTTGTAAGATGTCAAAAGACAGAAATGTTGTAAAACAAGAAAGTAATGATTACTGTAATGTCATTTGGTGGAAGACACATTTACTAGACATTTCTAAACCAGCAAACATGCATAAATCTTAGTTTCCTGCTCTGTTATTCTGTTGGAGGCAGATATATTTGCCTAAAATATTTGCAATTTGTGGGTTTGTAACAGTATAATAAAGGTGTGAAAATGAAAAAAATAAATATTGAAATAGAATAATAAAAGTGCTTGCATCAGGATTCATTCAAATTCTGACCTTTCATGTAAATGTATAACAAAATGTGTGTTTTCTTCTACAAGATGCGCACAGTTGATTTGGCAAATGTTTGAATATCATTGGATCGTCATCAATGTGTTGTGCAGCTGGAATTGTGAACTTTGTGTTTTTATGGCCAAATTAATGCAACAATTTAATGTTGTGCAAGTTTCATTTGGACTCTCTGCTACATTGCTAAAGTACCCAAGAAATAAACAACAACAGAGTACTATCATGGTTTGTGAACCTCGAAATCATTCTTTTGCAGGCAAGGCAAATAATCGTTTATAGGACATTTCATTGCGATTAAAGTATTGGTGAAAGTGTTCACTTTTATGTAGTTTGTGCTGTTTTCGAGTCGTGGTGATATTTTCCCGGCGCTAACTGGATCTTGTTGGGAGAAAATGCTGACGATAAATTCAGCCACACAAATGGAATATTCTAAAATGGTTCATAGATAGAATATCACTGCTTTTATGTGTTTTTAATAGAGAAACCAACTGGCCGGGAAATGGGAAATGCGCAGCGCTCCAGCAGCAGCATTCAGCTGTAACAAGGAGAAAGAGGCTCCTCTGCAGGCTGCAGAGAATATCAGCAGCTGTTATTAATCCATCAAACCACAGTCAATATGAATCTCGCATTTTAATGAGCTGTCGTGACAGAAATATTCAGGAAGATGTTCAGGAATGCTGATAAATTAAAGCACCAGCGACCCCACCATCAATCGCAGCTTTTCCAAACAAATTAGTGGTCAACATGGCGGGGCGACCTCCTCCCGACTTCACTGGCTGTCATCATTTGTCTGCATCAGGTGAAGCTCATTATGACTGGAAATGAGAGCGGTGGAAATGCTCATACATCACTCGTTAGGATATGTTTTTTTCACTTGAGTTGAGAAATATGTATGACATGATGAGCAGAGACATGAGTATTGATCGGGCGGATGATTATTTCGCAATTGATCAACTGTTGTGTCCAGAAAGAACATCATGAGATAGTAAAGAGACGCACTGTGTGGGATTAATGTGTGTCATAATAATTTAGAACAATACACTCAACTCAGGATGAGGACAGGCTCAGCTACATATAACACAGGTTGGCTAATTACAAACTATCTCATCATAAGAGTATGAACCTTTAAGTCTATGACTGTCATTTTATACCTAAAATACAAAAAATTAATAAACTGAAACTTTTTTTCTGACAACTTTTTACATTTTAAGCAAAGAAATGAGAACATGGTAAAGACAAACCCTCCCAGAAATGGTCATTTTATTTAGATTATTATGATTTTCAACCCTGACATGTATATATCTATTTAATCATTCAAGTGTCTAGAGTGATCCCCCCCAAATAATTTTGTATGTGGGATAAATACAAATTTTGTTTCAAAACTCAATTTAATTGCAGTCCAACTTAATTGACAACTCTAAATTGCCCGTAGATGTGAGTGTGTGAGTGAATTGTGTGTGTGCCCCATGATTGGCTGGGGACCATCTGGGGTGTATCCCTGCCTCTCGCCGTAACGTGTTGGGATAGGCTCCAGCAGACCCCTGCGACCCTAATGAGGAATAAGCAGGTACAGAAAATGACTGGTATTTTCTGTTTGTGGGCATATTTTTGGAAGCAGCAACTATAATACCCATTAAAATACTATTTTCTGCAAAAAATATAAAATAGACATAAAATATATAAAATGGACAAAATAGATACATAAAATGATTTTTATTGACTCAACTGATATAATTACATGCATGAAATCTTTTTAAAAAATCAGGGCTAACGATTGGGACAAGATCAGAAAGGAACCATCAAATTTTGAACATTACTGGATTGAGGTAGCAGAAAATCGAAATTTGTCAAAAAAAATAGTATCCTGTTTATGTAGCAAAATTCATAATGATAGATCTGTGGACACACTGGATGTAAAAGGCAAATTGGAATTGGAGGCTAATGCTATAATTGGGGATGATGAGTGGGAGAGGTCCTGGCACAGGGGCTTAAGCAGCCCAACCTGGAGAAAATTCAGTTGGAAGGTGAGGATGAGATATTTTAAAACCCCTATAATGATAGCTAAATATGACAAAAATGTACTTCTCTCTGCTGGAGAGGCTGTGGTCTAGTGGGAGATTTCTCACATATATTCTGGGATTGCCCCAAACTGCTGAAATCCTGGAAAAAGGTGGTGGAGGAAATATGTGGGATCTTAAAGCTGAACAGACTGATTGATCCTCAGCAGTTGATTCTAGGGCCGCTTCACATGGGTCTCTTCATCTGTATCTGCTTAGAGCTCTTGTGATAATTGCCCACAAAATGATTACTGTGAATTGGCTTAAGCCTCAACCATCAACCTTAAAACAATGGACTCAAAGGCTGAAAGCTGTGAACTGTATGGAAAGCTTAAATGCGCGTTTACGACTCCGGATGGACTTGTATTTGGAAAAGTGGGCACCTGTCATAAACTATTTAAGGGACTGAATGTAAGATGTTTAAGTCAACTGGACAATTCAGATTGAAAGTAAGAGTACAATCACTTGGATGATATCTCACCACCCCTTCCTGTGTATATTACTACAGTAATGTCTACTTTATTTTATTTCTTGGTCTACTTGGTAACTGTCTATATCTGATATTCTAACACTGTGTGAATGTCTTGTTAAGGAAAATGTTTTAATAAACGTTCCAAAAAAAAAATCAGGGCTTAAATGCTTTAAACTCATATATTTAGTGGCCAGCATACCTATGTTGTTATTGGTAATTAATTAATAACCTAAGAAACACCAGGAAGAGATTTTCTATTTGAAAGAAAAGTGAAATCAAATATTTGACTCCTGTAATAAATTTAATCGCAAATTTTGAATGTCTGGCAGAAGCTGGAAGATCAACACATGATACAGTTAAAGTCAGAGTTGGTGACAGTCCAGCCAGATTCATTATGCGCATCATCAACCTATATGTGGGAAACGATAATGATAGTGTGTCTGTCGAGGTCCCATTAACTGTTATTTCAGTAACAATATATAGCTGCAGCTTTATATTCTGACTCTGCCTCACTAGCTCCGCAGGAGGCTCAGGTTTACTTCCTCAAAATGCAATAACCTTTTAAACTTACATCACATCAGAGGAGAAATTGATCACTCAGTGGTGTAGTTCAGCCCTTCCAGGTTGGGGGCCTGCATGACATTTCTAGCCTATAAGAAATAATGCAACCTCTGTTAAATCAAAACAGGATGATTAACTTTCTTGTCCTTTCTGATGCCTTCTGTTGTATGTTAGAAAAAAGTAATTATATAAGACCCATAACATGTTATTAGACCAATGGTTTCTGAAAAGCAATGATCCAACATCCAGCAGCACAGATTACAGTATAGAACCAGATAGATGGTTATAGAACCAGAACCAGCTTTGATTAAAAATACAGAAAACTTGGTAACCAATCTTGTTTTTTTCTGTAATATTCGATATTTGTGACTAACAACCAACAATAAAAGACACACAATTCAATAAAAAAAACATTCCTATTTATTTAAATAATTTGTATTGTTATTTTGCTGGTGTAATTCAGGAGAAAGAAAAGAGTGAATAAATAATAAATACATGATGCATGAAATATTGTGTAAAATGACAAATGAAGCACAAACACAAAAAGCTAAAAGACTCAATTGAAGCCTGTAAACAAGCAGAAAGTGATTTAACGCTTTGCTGCTGCAGACAGGAGATGCTCTCAATCCTGATTTTAATTATTTGCCAGCCAGACAATGTCTATGCTTTATTTTTCTATATGAGCAACAATATTGTGCTTATTAAAAACCTGAAAACATTCTGAATTTGCATATAGAGTTCTTTCAGTCTACAAGAACTTCAGTTGGACTTTTTTACATTATAGAGAATCGAAATGATGAATATTTGAGCATGTGAGATAAAAAAAACAAACAACTTTCATTGATTAAACCACAGGCAAATTCAATACTTTGAACAAGCTTGTTAACCGCGTCGTTGGGAGAGAAAGATTGTTTCAGCTGTTTTTGCTCTCAAATGAACTGATACAATATTTAGTGAGGGATCATCAGCTCTGTCCTGCTGCAGCAGATAGCCTTGCACCACCACTTCTAATAGAAATGTCAAACCAGAGGGCAGTGATGACTGCAGAGGAGGGAAAATGTTCCGCACAAGAAGCAGGAGAATAATCAGAAAAATAAAATCCTGGGATCAGAGTTGGCTCCAGATGAAGCTGGCACATTTTTCTGAAGAAAAATAGAGTTATCACAATGTTATAAGATGCTGATCTGAATGAATAGAGGCAAAACTGCACAAGTTCAACCAAAGCAACATGTATCAGTAACATGATGGTATGAGTTGATGTAGTTATATTGTTTTACCTTCCTCTTGTGTTAGGATCAGCACTAACCTGATTTAGATTTTAAATACATAACATACAACCACCTAAATTTGTCAGGTACCCCTAGTTCTACAAAATAAAACCAAAAACAGTTTTCACTAAGTTATAAAATGCTCTGGTGAAATTGTTATATATATTTTATATATGAGAGTGACCAGGAGGTGGCCAATAGTTTTAATGTTTTACAACATGTGTCTGCATATGATCCATTTGTGTTGGTGACCAACATTCACCAAGGGTGGAACCTAACCTGAACAAACAAGAAGAGAATGTTTCTTGAGGACTGGGGAATGTCACGTGTCGAGCCACACATTTAGGAACAGGAATCCTGAGACCCAGATGCAGCTCCTCCAGCACCTGTCTACATCATCAGCAACACAAAGATCTTCTCCTGCCTCAACACATGCACCACAGCAGCTACAACCCCAATAAGATCACTTGATGCTAAATGAAAAGGTGTCAGGTCTGCCCAAGCAGTAAAGGACAGAAAAACAAACGTACTGTGCTTCAAATGTAACAAATATCTCTATATATATACAAAGACACTCTAAAAGTGTCATTTTCTGCTACAAATACATCTAAACATATACACAGAGACATGCAAGTTCTTGCACTCAGTCTTTTACTCTAATTTTGTTAGTTAGTTTTGGAATTAGTTATGTTTTTCTATCAGTTTCATTTGTTTGATTGATTGTTGTTTTTTTGACCTGGCAAATCAATATTTTATGGCGTGCCATGTTCTGAACTTCATTTGGTTTTTGGATCAAAGTTCTATTGCTGAGAAAAAAATATTTTTTAACTTTTTTATTGAAGTAAATAAATGTGGGTTGAAATTGACCTGTAACACCACAGATGTCATTATAGATAACGATACTAAAATGAAAAAATAAATAAAACTTGATCAAGAGATGTGTTCTTATACCTGCAGGAAAAGTCAGATAACAACCTTCTTTTATATATATATATATATGATTCTCTTGAGGTTAATTTTTTCCAATAAAAATTGGGGGACAACTGACAAAAAAGGCCCAGAAACCCGCACCAAAAATATTAAAACCAATATTTTCATGGTTAAGGAAAACTAACAAGGTAACCAAGAGATAAGAACCAAATTGGTTGATAATTGTTTTTAGTGTTTTTACAGCTGATTTAAAACATGGGTCAAAACTTACCCGATGACATGAGAGATGGTAACAGCAAACTAACACAATAGGAAGGTTTATAGAATAAAGTGAACTACACATGAACATGAAAGTCATAATGCATGGTGAAAGTGCACTTTGTCTTGTTTAGTGCGCTTTAGTCACAGAGCACCCTAGGGAGCACCTTATCATGACTCGCCCACTGGAAGGGCACCAAAGAAGGCACAATCAACACCATCCCTGTGTCTAATCTAATCTTCTGCTGAAATCAAGTCTTCATTTTCCCAGGAGAAGCCGTCAGGTGACAGACAGACACGGATAATGAAAGCAAGGCTTATAGTGAACCAATCTAAATGCAGATTGTGTCATTATTCTGCAGCCAGTACACTGTTCAATCAACATTTACTTCATTATAATAAGTTAAAGCAACGATAAAACAAAAAAAGTTGTCTACTTCCACTTTGACATAAAACTTCAACTTCACTTGAACATGAAAAAATAATTACTCGCTTCTGATAAGGGGAAGCGTGAATGAGAATCGCTGGTGTCAGGCAGGTGTCACAGATGATTTATTCAGACTGTGCCGAGGTCACAGGAGGAAGAGATCAAGTTTTCACACCTTGGATATTGAAGCGTGTGACTATCATTTCATTATCACCTAGACAGAGCTGCCACATACTGTGGACTTGTTTTCTGGCCTCAACAAACTATTGTCTGATGTATAGTCATATAACCTATAACAATTTCTAAAGTCACACTTTTTTTTTTTTAACAGGAAGACGATGTGATATAAAAATACCAAATATATAAGATCTAAAATTAACACTTTTTTTCTTTTTCTTTTTACATTTCTTTGATTTGCATCAAGGTTTTTTGACTTTGTCAGGAACCCCTAATTCAACAAAATAAAACAAAAAAAAAATCTTTTCTCCAAATTATAAAATGCTCTGGTTTAAATTATGACCTTTGTGTTGTTAGGGTCAATTTTGACCAAGTTATAAAAATATGAATATAAAGCAATAATTAGAGCCAAAACTGAAATCAGAAGACTACTGACAGCCAACTGACTTCTGATCTTCATTTCATCAAAGTTCTATTGATGAAAAAATATTTTTAGCTTTTTTCTTAAAGTTAAGAAATATGGGTCAAAACTGACCCGTAACTCATATAATCACGTTAAAATACAAAAATAAATAAACCAAATTTGTTTGTTCCAATACTCCTCAGGAACAGTCAGATCACACGACAACCTTTTATTTAGATATGATTCTTTTGAGCTTCATTTTTCCATTTTTTTTATTGAAAGTGAGAGCTGACAAAAAAAGGCCCAGAGACCCACACCAAAAATATTGAAACTGATATTTCCATGGTTACGGAAACCTAACAAGGTAACCAAGAGATGAGAACAAATTTGTTGATAGATAATGGTTTAAAATATATTCTACAGCTGATCTGTTGACATAAGGGATGGAAACAGCAAACTAACACAAGTGGAAGGTTAATAGTCTTTGGATGAGGTCTACAGCACAGAGGAATAACATATATCGGACTTTATAAGTTTATACAAAACTTGTAAATAGATCAGGTCCTCGTTGGTTTGGCTCTGTGCATGAGATTAGTTGACAACAAGGAAAATAAAGAAAATTACCAGCTTTACTGTATGTTTAGAAGCATTTAGGGATGCAGATTGTGGTTGTTGATATGTTACAATCAAGAAAGGAAACACAGCCATGACTAAGCTATTGTGCTGGACTGCATTATAACCCCAGGTGTTCCTATTCCAGCCCCTGTGTGTTGTTACTGTACCCTGGCAGCACGTTTGCCATCTCAGTGAAGCGTAGAGGAAATGAGACGGCATGACAGCCCTCTGGTAGCAACATCTAATAGTTTTACTGACAGAGATCGCTGCTGTGCTTTCCAGAACTGGCAACATGATCCATCAATCAAACACACACGCAAAATATTAGACTCCTGTATGTGTGTGTTTGAAGAACTCATTTTAACACAATAACCTCTTATCTCACCGTGTTGAGATTAGATATTTTTTTTCTTTTTTTTGCAGTATTGACAAACATAAAAGAGGTGGTGACAAAGCAAAGCACAAAGTGGAATTTTTCTGCATGGATGTTTTATAAAAGCAGTGGTATTTTTCTCAGAGATGAATCTGATGAGATCTTTGATCTGGGTTGAACCTTGGTAATGAATTCTTTAATCAGTGGTATGCTGGCATAAGAAGGCAAATGCAAAAAAAATTGGCAAAGAAAAATTGTTTCTTTTTCTTTGTTGTGCTGTAGAAATATCTTGTAGTTGGCAAAGCTTGGACTTCTCCCCCGCTGCTCTGTTGCCTCTGAAATCACATTCGACTGCTCGTGTGCATCAGATCCATGTCAAAGATGCAGAAATATATAAGGAATGTTATCGATGTCTGGCTGCCTGCACACTCGTTTCTGAGGCTTTTCCTCTCCAGCAGGCTTCAGGGTTCCCCCGACACAATATTCTGACCACTTTTATGATTTAAGGCCTCCGACCAGCAGCTCAGAGGGGGCGTTATCGGCTTAAACCCGTTAGCCTCAGGCTTTCAAAACTGTACGTCAGCCGTGACGCTGCCCACCACAGCACGCAGAGGAGCATGACACATGTGAAATAACATGTAGAGATTAGATGCATCCATGCAGAAACATGGCAAACAAGTGACCTGCTGTGCAGCCTTCTGCAGGCGCCTGGTTCACAAGCACAAAATTCCTTTCATGTCAGGAGCATGAGGTTGATACGCTTCAGACCACATATGACCTTTTGATGATATGTTTTCCTCCCAAACACCAACCGAAAAAGATTGTTTCCATTAGATATGATGTTAGATCTGAACTGTAAATTATCTTCACTGTAGGTGGGGAGCTTCTGTAACAGTGGGGGCAGTGAAATTCATCATCACATTTTTTTTTATATACAATCACTCGGCTGGAGCGACATGATTATTAGATACAACTAGTCTTTTTATTCATGTGAAGAAAACCATTAACCACATTGGATGGAAAATGTTGGACTGTGTTGTTCTCAGAAATCTCAGAGACAGATGTGAGATGAGACCAAAACTTACCTCTCAGTCAGGGGCTAAACTCGATTGAATTCAGTCAAAGTTAAAGTGCCAGTTTGTAAGATTTAAGGGGATCCACTTGGAAGTATGCAAAATAATATTCAATACGTTTTCATTTGTCACAATCAGGCAGAACACAGAGTGGTAAACCAGGAGGGTGACATCAGGTAAATTGAGCCACTTTTTGCTGAATTGCTTGGGACAATAACACAATACCATATATGCTTTTCCATGTATATTTATGATCATATATTAATAATGTCTGTTTCTGATCATTTTGTTTTCGAATTATGTAATAAAAAAGTATAATTATAGGCCCTATAAATATTGAAACATCCACTGTGCCAATGTTTTTTGTATGAGTGGTTTCAGGTAAAATGGGCCAAGTCAAATGACAAAAGGAAATTCAAATTCAAAATCAATTCATCATCAATTTTAATGTTAAACCAAAATTGCTTTGAACCACATACATTTTAAAATGCATTAAACAAACTCATATTGCTGCTCTTAAAACAAGAACAGATTAGAACAAGATCACACACACACACACACACACACACACACACACACACACACACACTAATATAGAAGCTAAGCTACCACTACACAAAAGCTAGCACCAGTCATATGTAACAAGCTAAGTTACACAAACACAGCAACAGTAGTGACTACTTTGAGTTGCAGTAATTTCACATGACAATCAACAAACTGTCCATGTTTTAGTTGAACCAAATGTCTTACACATATGTTTGTGACACAAAGGCTTAGGCCCATTTTAGCGGAAACCATGTGGCCCATTTTAGTTTAGGGGATTAAGGTAAATTGAGCCACCAAGGTAAACATCACTTTTCCAAAAACATATGTTAATATATCAAACTAACAGCATTATTTCTGATGGATACCATCAAGACATATATATCATGCATAGTTTTTCTATGTGCAGGTTTGTTTTTAATAGATTTATCATCATTATTACAGTTTAGTTAGATTTGTCATGCCAGGCTACTTACCATGCACATTTCTGGTTCAGTCTAGAATTGAAGTATTGTCTCAACCACCATAGAAACCATAAACTAATCAAATCACCTGTTACTAGTCAAGCACAGTTATGTCAACAGTTTGAAATCCTTTGTAACCCTAACCCAAACCTATTTGGGGACTTTTTATTGGGACTGCAGCAGAAACAGAGTCTGAGCCGGGCAGAAAGTCAGATGTGTGGTTTGCCGCTGGCTTCTCCTTTCTGATTTTTAAATCAGTGTATTCTGGCTTCATGTGATTAAAGGATACATCCGTTACCAGTAAAATGATACGCTGCTTGTTGTCGTCGCTGTGTGTCCTGCACAGTGAGGCCGTCGTGGCAGCGCCCCAGGCCCATTGTCAGGCTCCGTCAGCGGGGACGTTGGTTCCCTCCCCGTCACCGGCTCCACTTTACTCTCAGCCCTTTGTGGCTCCTGCTGATAAGGCCGAGCTGGTATCTGCTCCGTGGCCGACCGCATTACAGACGCTCAACACAGGCTGAGCTGCCGTCCACTCCATCAGGAAAACACAAACCGGAATCTAGCCTCCGGGGCTATTGTTATTGGACAATAGAAGATAGTGTATGTAGAGTCGAAATCCTGAACAGGTGCTTGAAACAAAACAGGAGTTAGGGAATGGGTGACAGGTTGACTTAATGGTAACAATGGATGTGACATAAACAAAACGTCACGGTTTCAATCCCTGATTCAGTCAGTGTTCAGGCTGTTAAAATGTCCTTTAAGATAATGGAATCGCTGACTTCCATTATATGTCACTCTGTATGACAGAACAAAAATACATACATGTGTACTTCACATATTCCTTGCTCCATGATATGCTAAAAACCATAAATAGCAAGTAGATTAGTATTTGTGATATTTCCCAATAGGATTAAGTGGATAATTAACCCTCTATTGAATAGGGTTGTCATATGGCAACGATTACTTTATCTTCATTTTTTCTAAAAAGCTGAGATATAAAATCTATGGATTTACAGTTAGGTGTGAAAAGGGGGCTTTTATTTTGAAGGACATACAATTTATGAGTTCACATGACCCACATATCCTGTTTGCCAGTCCTTTTTGCTCATGGACATGTGAGCATCACTATCTCATAACTGAAGGTCACATTTTCAAAAAGTTGAACTTGAATTTCATTCAATTTAATTTCAATTTTGAATTTCAATTCAATTTTCCCAAAATACAAATATGCAAATATGGAAAATGCATAGTGCATACAACCTAATGGAGTCCCATTGAATTACATCGCATGAAACTATCTTGAGATTATGTTTCCACCTTTTCTCATATTTCATAAATATATCTATTATTTAGGCCATTTTAAGTAATAAAAACATTCAAAAATGTATATATAAATAGAGGGTTAAAGGTTGGACCTCAAACTAAACTTTTGTGGAAAATATTTCATTTAAAGAGGTGTATATTATTCTTACTCCTTTATGATGCTGTGCCCTCTGATATCTCTTCAGTAGAATGTTTTTCATTGCTAATAAAATGTTTTCCAGTACAAGGGTTTCAATGTCAATGTTTCCTTTTTCAGTTCAGGTTTAGTTTTCAAAGCCAAATTTTACTTTCAATGCCAACACTTTACCGTGACTGCTTTGTCCTTCGTCCTTCCAACCATAGAAGTCCACAGAATCACTTATTATGAATATCATCTCTTTATGGATGCACTTTTTCTCTCTCTCTCTCTAATGAGATTAACCGTATGCTTGACTGTGATGTGATATTTTCACATTTATTTAGGCTTCATTGCACAGTGTAATATAGCATTAGGGAGAAGAGGAAAGAAGAAGAAAACAAACATAATGGTGGAAAATGACAGACACAGGTACACACACACACACACACACACACACACACACACACACACACACACACACACACACACACACACACACACACACACACACACACACACACACACACAAGACCTCTTCTCTGACTCCTGCTACTAGTTCTGCATGATAATCATATTCTCCTTAATCATTAATACACACACACACACACAAATACACACACACACACCTACACGCACACACTTAAAACCCGGCAGGCTACTCTACTGACTCCTGCTACCACATCTGCATGATGATTACACTCCCCACAGTGAGCTGCATGTCAACACTCTGCATGTCGACATGCAGCTCCCTCACCCAGAAGCTTCATCAAATGAAAAGATGGAGAATCTATTGCTGAGCTCCGCCCGCACACAGCGCAGGGCGGCTGCGATCCCTTCATACTGAAAGAACAAAGCACTGTGGGAGGTCGCAAACACACACACACACGTACACAGCATAAATCTGCCGTTTGTCCTCTGTCCTCTGTGCTTATCACATTCACATCATGTGTGATGGCGGGTAATGATGGGGAAGATTACCATGGTTAGGAGTTCATGTGCTCATGCCATGCGATGACTCTGCTGATGACACACACACGATTTACACACTGACTGAACAGTTTGCTTTGGACCAGTGCATTTACAAAATTGACAATAAATGAGGTGTAACCCGCTTTGATTGATGGACTTTTATCTAAAGAGTTGCTACTCAAACACAGATTTCAGAGGTCCACCTGCAGTAACACGTCCAGTAAAGCTGCACTACATGATCATTTCATTTTCATTTTTTTTCAGAACTACATGAACAGCATTTCTATATTAATGGGCGACCTTAACTTTGTTGTGTAACCAGGTTCTTAAACTTGATCAACAAAAAGTTATTGATGTGGAAACAACTCAATTTTTTATTTTACATATTTTTGCTGTATTTCAAAAATACATAAAATGACTATAGTAAAAGTGTATTTCATAAGAATTCTTAAATATCAGTATGTTCTGTTAATTATTGACCAATTAATGACCATCTAACATAGTCTTTAGCTTCGGTTTAAACATTAGCAGCACAGTCACCCTCCACTAATATATATATATATATATATATATATATATATATATATATATATATATATATATATATATACATATATATATATATATATATATATATATATATATATATATATATATATATATATATATATATATATATATATATTAGGGGTGTGACGAGATCTCGTCACACAAGATCTCGCGAGATGTGATTTGATGAGATTGCCCGTCGCGTTAAAATTCTGTCTCGCAAGATTTATCCACCCAGCAGCCAGAATGACGGAAAACACAGGTATTCCTATTGACGATGCCCCCGCCACTTTTAAATTGTTTGTTTGGCAGCATTTTGGGTTCCCGGCAGAAATGATAAATGGTAAGAGAGTGACTGATAAGATACGGACAATATGCAGACACTGTATACAAACAATGCCGTACAGCGCGGCGAATACGAGCACAATGCAGAGACATTTACAGCACTACCACAGCTCAGTACTCAGTACAACTGCGCCTGCTGACAGAGAAGAACTTTTTGTTTTGCACATATTGTTTGCACTTGAAAAAAGGACAAATGTATAATTTTTTTTCTAGAGGAAGAAGTTCATTAAAAGTTCATTAAACGTTAACGATATAAAATGTGCAACATTTATATATATATATATATTATACAGTATATTATTTTTAATGGTTTAATGGTTGAATCTATATATGGAACACACATGGAATTTAGGGTTAAATATAATAATTGTCCTATTTGTCTTTTTCTTCAATTCAGTGTGCACCTTGTGCACTGAACGGCATTGGAATATACATACATTTCTTAAAACATCACTTCAATCTATAAAATAATAGTTCTGCAGCAAAGGCGTGCTTCAGGATTCTTTCATGTCACAGTCATTTAACTTGTATGCAATTTTTCCATTTGAATATCAATATTCTGAATGGATTAATAAAAACTAAACCAACCCTGACTAAACTGACCCTGAGTCTTTGAAATTCATGGTCTTAATTTTAATGAATGGTAATTTAATGCTCACCGTAGCTTCAGTTTCCCATTTCTGCTAACTGAACTTACCTCACTGTAAAATCCGTTGACCTCTGATTCATGAGCGTGTGTGTGTGTGTGTGGGGGTGTGTGTGTAATTGACCCTGACACTCATAGATGCCTCTGCTAGTTACCTTTTCTTTTCAGACATCTTTGCTTTTCTGATAATCTTTGAGCAGCTATCTGTTTCTTTGAATGAAGCATTTTCCCAAAACCTTACACACACATTGTTTTAAAGTAATATGACACCTACTTTGAGTTAAACAGTCAAATGCAAGCTGCCATTTCTTATAACGATCATAATAACTCATACAGGAGCAGCTAAAGGGCAGTTTAGCATCTGCTGATGAAAGGGAGTCAAGAGGAATCTTGACTCTTGTGTGTGTGTGTTTTTACTGTATATTTTAATAATCTCTCATTATTGAGCTTAACAAAAGGTTAAACTTCAGTGTAAATGTCATTTATTTATTATTAATCTCTGAAAATTGTGTGGAAATACTGGCAGCTGTAAAGCCGGGTTAAACCAGGTCAGTCACTTAGTAATACACTGTGTAAAATATGTTGTATTATCCCTCATCCTATTGCCTGAAGGTTCCACACTTGTCTTATTTCACGTTATTATTTTATATTGCAATATTTTATGAATTTATCAATCCCCTTTTTTCATAATTACTTCATATCATTATTTTCCCTGCTTTAATTAGTTCTTTTTAAAACTAGAAATTGGGGTCAGTCACTGCATTGGCTGCTTATGTAGTTGTAATAGATGGAACTATTTATTGAGTTCATGTTTTTCATGGGCCCTAATTTAACGTATCACACACTATCAGGGTAGAAAACTACATTGGAGTCACCGAACGTGGGTTGAGAGCTTTTCACAATGAACAATGAGCTGTATTCTGCACCTCCCACCTGTGCAGCTGTGGGGGCAGCAGGAATGAATAACCTGGTAGAAAAAAAAGAAAAGAATAATAATTTTAGACATTTCCATTTACAGATTAAACACACACAGTTTGTCTTATCCACACAAACTATCAGCATAGATCAACTCCAGAAGGAACAATATCAGATCAATGCAAACATTCCTTCAACCGAGGCTGCAGCTGCCTCCATCAAGGGCAAATGAAAGCAAATAATAGAGCAGATTAACATAAAGTGTCAAGAAATCAGCTCAGGGATTTGTCGCAACACTTCTACTGCACTGTATCTGTAAATGTATTCGCTGGATAAATAAAACATGAGAGAAAAGATGTCCTGCTAAACTTCAAGGGCTTTTCATGATGAATGGTTGTTATGCTTGGCTTTTTGTTTGTGGTGCTGCTGTTGCTTTTTTTTTTTTTAATAAGAAACTGGGAGAAAAATCCTGCAGATCACCACAGCAGCTGCTAAGCTGAGAGACCATCGAAAAAACAAAGCATGTCGTGATTTTACATGCTCGGTTAGGTTTGTCCACCGTGTCGACTTGGAGCTTCTCTGTCATGCCTGATTACTCCCAACAAGTTCCACTTCTCCTGTCACTTGGTGTCAACAAGTTCTACTGGGAAAACAAACAAACAAAAAAAAAAAAAAACATCACATGCTTTGATTTCATTTGTGTACAGTCACTATGAAAAAAACCCTGCGTTTCCTTAGTTTCTCATTCCTGTAGTTTCTGCAAATATGTCAAACCTTGCATTATAGCTGAAAGAAGACAATATTACATCTAATCTCCGGTAATGAATAAGAAATTCAGCCCCAAAACAAGTGTTTGCACTCTGAGGTGGTGTCTAAAGATGGATTGTGTGCCTGTTAAGCTGCTTTGGATATAAATGACTGTTTTTCTATGAGTCAGTCACTAATCACTGTGTAAGTGAAACCTACCAGAGACACACAACAGTCATGGAATTCACGGCAAATCCTTTCGTTCTGTGTAAAGCAACTTAACAGGTTTAACTGTAGAGCTGAGAATAATGCTGCAAGGCTGAGGAGGGAGAAATGACAAGAAAAGCAGAGATGATGTGAGTGAGACAGGCAGTTATTCTAAGTTATGTACATTCAGAGAAGCTGTTTCCATTGTAGATTGTGGTGTAGCTGCTGCTGTTTGTTGCTGATAAACCTTTGGAAGAGTCCGGTCTCCTCTGGATTGTATCAGGAGGCCGTCAGACAGGAAGTGTTGGCTCAGCCAGGCAGCCAGGAGGCTTTTTCGGTAGCTGTAGTTTGTTTTTGTTCTTTCCTCTTTGTCTCTGCGCCCGACGCAGCCAACAGGATGACACAGCATGAGAGGAGAAGACAGAGACAGATATCTAAACCTCAGTGTCATCATATGTTCATGTCGCTCTTCTTATCTGCAGCAGCTCACAGCACAGAGCACAGCCACGGACTCTGAGTCTGGAGTCCTGGTGGAAATAAAAACCACTGACCGTGGAGGAGTTCCTCTACTTGCTGAGCTTCACACGACTGCTGTGTATGTTTCTCTGCTCTGACAGTTCATCCTCCAGTTGTTTAATCCTCTATTACATAGTGTTGCCATACGGCAACAATTACTTTATCTTCATTTTTCTAAATAGCTGTGATATAAAATCTATGTTTTTACAGCTTGGCATGAAAATAGAGCTTTTATTTTGGAAGGACATATAATTTATGAGGTCACATGACCAGGACATCCTGTTCACTAGTCCCTTTTGCTCATGGACATTTGACATTCAAGCATTGTCTTTTATTCAGAGTTTTGGGAAATTTTCAACAAATAAAAAAACTTTCTGGTGTAAATAAAGTTATTTATTTATTTACATTTAATTCAATTATGATTTTTTTTGTTTGCGATATGGCAACAATATGCAAATATGGAAAATTCCTAGTGCATACAACCTAATGGAGTCCCATTGACTTACATAGCATGAAACTATCCTGAGACTATGTTTACAACTTTTTCCTATATTTCTTAAATAAATTTATTTAGGCCATTTTAATTAATGAAAACATTCAAAACATTTTTTACCATGTCTAAGTAATATTTCATGCAATAGAGGGTTAAGTTTTAATGCTGACAGATATAATGGAGGCGTGAACAGAAAGTTAAATTACTTTTAGTGATGTTAGAATATCTGTAATCTATAAAACTAAATTATTCAGCATGTGAGTACAGTAGAGTCCATCAGTTCACATCGGTGTCCTTCCTGTTGGTGGAGGGGCAAGGAAAGAGTCATTTATTTGCTGCACTTATCAATATTTTTAAATAAATGATGAAAGAAAATTACAAAATCGTAGATATAAACCCACAGAGGATTATCACCAAATTCTGCAGCCAAATTCTTGCAACTCTTTTTTTTGTCTTATAAGTCATTGATTTTTTTATTTTTTATTTTTTTTACAACCTTGACTGTTTTGATTCACTGCTAGATATTTCCCTCAGGAGTTGTGGAAACCAAAAAAAAAGCAGCAAAGAGACTGAATATTGGACTCATATTAATCAGACAGCTACAAACAGGATTTAAAAGCAATGCTGATCCTCCCTGTCTGCAGAATGTGCTGTTTGCATATTTACCTTATGAACTTTAAATGGTGATAATATATCAATGCTGTGTTTATAGCTTGTTGGGCTGCATCTAATTGGATTAAAAAAGTGTATACTGATTCGATTAAACTGGGACAGTGCCATTTGTAACTGTACTACAGAGTATATTTGGGAACAAGTCATTGATTTGTCATGTTACTGAGGTGTGGCCTGAAATCTGTACTTCTTTGAAGAACATTAAACTGAAAAGAGAGAAGAAGCATCTGAGATAATTTGGTTAAGGACCTGGTTTGAGGATCTGGATTTGTGTATTTGCCTGAAGCTTAACGTCCCTCTCCTTTCAAAATATTAGTTGTTCTTTTTCTTTCAGTTGGATGTTTGAACTTCACTGGGCAGAATAAATTAAATCTGAGTTTAAGATGTTGGTTTATATGAAGATCTTGGTCAATCCTGGTCCACGATTTAACACACACTGAAGTAGGAGACATCTTATGTCTAGCAGTTTAACTTTTAAGATTAAATATATTCACATAATTATAAATATTGGACTTGGGAAGATACCATTTTAAGAATTTTGTAATTATACATTTTTGTGGGGGGAAAAACATAGACATACTTAGCTCCAAGCTGAGTATTTTTTTATGTCATAATATGTGTCTAGGGAGGATACATTTTAATTAGTCTGTTGAAAACCATTTAATTAACCAGCATAAATCCACAACCAAACCCAAAACATCTTCAAAGTCTCTTCTTTTTAAGCTCTTTGTCCATTTTTAAATCAAACATGGTGGTTTTAAAGGAAAATCCTTCTCACTAAACACGTTTCTGTTTAGTTTACTCAGAGCTGGGAGACAGAGCTGTTTGATGACTTCTGGGGCTTTGAGTCATTCAGAATGAAGAATCATAATTACTTCAAAGCAGCTGCTGAGAGTTTCTCAGTGAGCTTGAAAGGTGGCTAATCACACACAAAAAATACAGTTTAAAGCAACATGATCTAAAGGATTATCCTTACTGTGTTTAAGGGTGATGCAGCTCAGTGCAATGCAAGTCGTCAAAGTTTTACACATCAAATTTAAACCTTGTCAGCAACAAAATCACATGGAAATGTTGCACCAGCTTCACTCGTGGGACACATGAAAGAGGTAGCGTCTACAGTTGTACAGTTGCAGAGTATGTTGTGCCACAGTGATACCAAATTAAATGTTTGATTTTATTTAAATAAAAGGGTAGCATCGTGTGCTAATTGTTCAGAAGAAATTGAAAGAATCAATAATTATTGGAAATAATCATTTATTTATTAAAGAGCTTAAGAATTATAGAGCTTCATTCTTAAGTTCTAGAGGTAACACCACCTTGGGTTGAGAGGAAAAGACAAGTTAATTCTCTGATTCAGTCTCATGAATTGTAATAAACTATTAATTTGGACGTCTGATTAACAGTTAACTTATTAATAGAAACCAGGATCATTGTATTAATAGCTATTAAAGGTTAAAGGATGCAGAGTTCTAAAGTGGAGGTTGGCATAATTCATTATTGTACAACATTAAAGAGGCAGCAGGTATTTCTCAAAAGCATTTATTCATAAAAATGTGTGTGTAGGGCTTAATGTCATTTAGTGTGTAGGTTAGTATCATGCAGGTTGGGACACTAACATTAAACTAAACCTTCTTACAAACCTAAAACACAGTGAACTGTAGCCTATGATCTCATCACATTAACAAAGTTCAACATTAACAAACATTGTTTAACCATGTTTGTTAATGTTCTGTTCTGCCCAAGTCATGTTACCAGTCCATGAAAGGAAAGAGAAGATTTGTTCTTTGGTTCTGCTTCCTTGAGACGGCTCAAGATGTTGTTGCTCTTTGGCTGCGTTGCTCTTTGTTAATCCCTGTTGCTGGTTAGAAGAACCAGGCCTGAGCGGCTTCAGTGGTGCTCACTGGATGTTGTTGAGTCCTTGGTCACTTGCAGGTCCGTGAGACGCTGAAAGAAGTTGGATAATCCCTTTGAGAGCAGAGAAGCTGCTGAAGGCCTCTGTCCTGCAGCTTCTTCTGCTGAGGGGGGGCAGGAGAACAACAGAAACATTTTCATGTGCTCTACATAATGTATAAAACATTAGATAGTAGGTAGATAAACAGCATTAGAATACAGAATAACACATTAAACGCATATTAAAAGGATGGAAACTAAATTTCTATTTAAACACATCAGATAAGATGAGGCTAATAACAAAAAGCCACCTCAGGCACTGAAGAATGTTCACAATGTTTTCATAAAAGATGTTCAGCTTCACTGTTCATTTGTTTCCAGCTCTTTTTGTGCTGATGTTGTTGATGAGAATAATTGTATTGGCACTGACATGAACAAATGTCAAATCCAATTTCAATTTGGTTTCCCCCCCAATAACCCTGAATCAAAAAACACACATCATTTATATACTAAAATGAATGAAGATATACTGGCTCTGCATCGGAACTATGCCGTGCAGTTTTTTTTTTTTTTTTTAATAAAGATAATTAAACCCTCAAAAGCTAATGATACAATATAAATAATGTATGAGAGATCCAGACCACACACAGCTGCTTTGTGACTGCTCTGACTGAAAAGTCAATGAATCATTCTTCTCACCAGAAGCAGAGTGACCGTAATGACCGAGGCAGAGCGAACGCTGATTAAATCAAAAGCTGCCAATCCTGCAGTTCAGAAGCTACAATAACAACAGCCCATTAATAATGTAATTTGGGGATAATAAATAGAAACAGATAAAACCATCTCATCTTTTTAAGTGCATCTCTATTCCTGTCTATATCTATCTTTATTGAAACAGCATGGTGAACGTATTCAGTGATTGTGATACATCTTTAACAGCATCATTCACTGTCGGTATGTTGTTTGTTCTGCATCTGGATTTACTTCCATCACAGCTGACGCTGTTAGATTAATGGGAAAGTATAGGTCGGGTGTCTGACAGCTGTGGATTTGTACAGACTTTGAATGTGGGAGGCCTGAAACAACACAAAATGAAAAAGTCAAGGGAAAAAAAGGCTGTAATGACTAAATAAAAAAACACTTACTCTGCTATATTGCAATATTTCATTGCTAAAAGTGTGGTCTGGAAATTGGCACTTTGGATTTGTGAAGCAGAAAGAAACAAATAACACATCTCCAAAGCCTACAATTCAGTGCTGTTTTTCTTCTTTAATACAAACTGAATAGCTTTGAGCTTTCTGATGAGCTCTGTGATAAGTATTTTAAATAATTAGAAAGAATCAGCACATTAACCCATTCCCTGTCGAAGATGATAAATCTTGTATTTGAATGTTTTCACTGTTATACAAAGGGTGGTCAACACAGAAAGTAGTAGATACCACAAATTACCAAATGAGCCAAATAACTTTAATAATAGACTTTCAATTAAATGCAGGGTCCCCTTTAAACTCTGGGTGCAGGTATATATTTTGATAAATCACTGCTGGTTCCAAATAAATGCTGAGTTTAATATAATTTAATAAAAAAAAAAAAGATTCAAGCAAAAAGACCACTGATGTTTTTCTTTCTTCTTCCCCTGCATCATTATCATACACAAATGATGTTAAAGAACACCCTTCAGGTGCGAAATAAATGTCGCACCTGATAAGTGACCGAAACAAATAAACACCTCAGCTATTATTTGGTAATTATTATTATTTTTATTGTTTTTTATAACTCGGTTACTGCTACATGCTACCATGGCATAATGCCTAGAGAGCATTTTCAACCAGTCATACACCAGAAAAATGCTTTTATAAAGTCTGAACAAGACCAGGGAACCAAATGAAAAACTCATGACTTGCATTAAACAGACGCATGAAACTGTCGTGCAGCTGCAGGCAGAACCAAACAGAGATGATATATTATTATATATATATATTCTGACCAGCGTGACATATCTGCAAACAACAGGAGGACTCACTCTGGCAGCTGATTGCAGTGTTGCACTGTGTTTTTGTTTCTTAAAAAAGGTCCTTTCATCATCATCCAGCATTTCCTTCCACCTGTGTTTTCTGTGATGTGCAGATATGCGTCACATTTTTTTTTTTCTGGGGGAAATACTTTAGAGCTTTGAGCCTAAAGGCTTTTTCAACAGTATATTTAATGATAATTAAAACCATTCATAGACTGATTAACATTCATAAACACTCCCGGGGGTTATGAGTCCAAAAGGTCAAAACAAAGCGTGAGGAGACGTGGGAGAGGTTTCAGCACCACGGACAGAGACAGAGCTAATGGGATTTATTAACAATCCACTGCTACACACACACCTGCCTCTCATTACTCATTAACCACATAATGATATCATGAGGGAGGCTGATCAGCTGCTAATGAAGTGAAGGTGTCACTTGAATACTAAATAATAAAAAAAAGCTTTAAGATAATAACATAAAAGCTCCAAACCAACTCGTTGTTTGTGTAGGCCTGGATCTCTGAGGACTCTTTATCTGCTGCAGCTGAATGTTGATAAAAGCAAAAGTCCCCACAAGCCTCAACGGGCTTTGTCTTCAATTCTCAGAGCACAGAGAGTCCAAGGTCATTCCATCAGTCACAACAACAACAACAACAACAACAACAGGTGTTTATGTCCAGTGGGAGTTGCACTTGTTCAGTAAGTGGAGCTTGTCGGGGAGGACCAGCGTCTTTGGCTCAACTCCAGTGTGTGAGCAGACAGGATGAACCAGGAGCTTCATAAACCTTTTAAACGAGACATATCCTCTTGTTGTTTTTACTTCCTGCCACATGTTCATTCTGTTACTGTGTTGTGTTCTTAGCTGTGCATGGGGCATCACAAAATATAATGTCCTGCACTAATTATTCAGATGACATGGGCTATTGAAAATAATCAATAATTATCTGAAAACTTCATCCAGGGTGGTGCAGTGGTTAGCGTCGTTGCCTCACAGCAAGAAGGTCATAGCTTCAAGACCTTGGTCTGGGACCTTTCTGTGTGGAGTTTGCATGTTCTGTCCAGGTTCTCTGGCTTCCTCCCACAGTCCACAAACATGCTGAGATTAATTAACCATAGAAGTGAGTTTGTGTGTTTGTGAGTAAATGGATTCTAAGTTCTAAAGAAGAGGTTGATAGTTCATTATTGTGCAGCATGTACTGAATTACACAAAAGCATTTATTCATAAAGACATAAAAGGAAAATGCACAATAAACAATCTAAACGAAATGGTTCTATATATGTGTGTGTGTGCCTGTAGAGGTGTGAGAGAGAGCTATAAAGATGGCTGCCTTGGTGCCTGTTCTTTGTACTCGGGCTGCGTGTGTGTCTACTTGTCTGTGAAAGACAAAAGCAAAATGGACGATTAACTATGCAGATGTCTCTCTTTCTCTCTCTCTCTCTCTCTCTGTGTAGGGTTTAGATTCACTTTGTGTGTGTTTTATGTGTCCTATTTATATAAATAATATTGGAATTTTAGCCTGTTTACCTATGAATATGTTAACAATAAACTGTTATTTTTAGCTTGAATATTAGAACAGACTAAATAACTAATTACTATATATGATTTTAATTGTGTTTATCTAAATTCAATAAGGTTCATGACGTATCTTCAGCAATGATGGCATAGGTTTCATCATCATCATCATCAGAAGTGGCTCATGACATGAGCATAAATAGTGGGGCAGATGCTGGCTCCGATGCCTGAATCACTAACCAAGGGGCCCCAGGTCTCCCCTTTTACCTAGGGCCCCAAATACCTTGAAACTGCCATTATTATCCAGCCTCAGCCAGGCAGAGCAAAATTTATTTTGTCACACAAAGCATAATGTCACATAGTCCATATGTATATTATGTATGTATCTAAAGATGACAGGACGTATGTTAAAGGGATAGTTTGGGATTTTCGACATGTCTCTGTATGGCATCCCTATCAACAGTGTCCTACACTCGCAAGTTCGCTTAGAACTTAAGTAATACAGAAAGAAACTGAGCAAATGCTAGCATTAGCTTGGGTAGTAACTACTTTATTCAGAGTTTTTACCTTTAGTCACATCTAGCAGAAACTCCCATGAACTCATGAACTACTTCCTGACTATTATGGAAATATAGATTTTTCTTATGTGAGAGGATAGCTGTCATCAACTCTGTCTTTTGTTAGTGGTTCAATTGTGAGAAGCCTAAAATAGAAAATGACACATTAGACACATAGAGTCAGCAGCCAGGCTTCAGCCTGCTCTGAACAGTTTGGCAACTTTCCTCTACTTCTTCCCTCATGATGATGCCAGGTTGTTGGCTTGTGCCCACAATCACCTGTGCGTTCTGTAGCCTTTGTTGCTAAGGTTGTTGCTAAGGGGTTGCTGTCCACACTGCTGTAGGGATTTACATGAGAAGTTGACGTTTCAAAAAGACCATTGTAAAACAAATAAGGAGATTTCTTTTTAATTGGAAATCATTAAAAAATAGCCTCAGAATATAAAGAAAACATGGATGTACTGTCCCCTGACAATTATTGAGCCTTTTTTACCACTACTCTTCTATAGGTAAATGCAGAATATCTCTTTAGTCCAAAGCTGTTTCTCCTTTATATCTGCAGCAGAACAGAAGGAGCATGGTAAAATATCCCAGACGCACTATCAGCCTAAAGGAAGCCAGAGGCATGTTAGTGTTTACCATGGGGGAAATCATTGCCTCATCATTAGTTAATGCATCAGACCATGTCTACTACTGTTGTTATCCTAGAAAAAGGCTACTTACAAAAATAGGACTCATCTTTTGAGACAAAAAAAAGAGTTTTGAATCTGAAAGAAACATCAAAAAGTGGGCGACACGGTGGCGCAGGGGTTAGCGCTGTTGCCTCACAGCAAGAAGATCACAGGTTCACAACTTCCTTGGGTCTGGGTCTGGGACCTTTCTGTGTGGAGTTTGCATGTTCTCCCCGTGTCTGCGTGGGTTTTCACTGGGTACTCCGGCTTCCTCCCACAGTCCAAAAACATGCTGAGGTTAATTGGCGACTCTGAATTGCCCGTAGGTGTGAGTGTGTGAGTGAATGGTGTGTGTGCCCCACGATTGGATGGCGACCATCTGGGGTGTATCTCTGCCTCTCACCGTAACGCGCTGGGATTGGCTCCAGCAGACCCCTGCGACCCTAATGAGGAATAAGCAGGTATAGAAAATGACTGACTGACATCAAAAAGCTTCAGAGAAATTTGCGGTTGAACTGTTGAAGAACAAAACCAAAACCTTTAAGATAATAGGTGTAAGTTAGGCTGATGGAGGTGGTGCAGTTGCAGAGTAATAGTTAAATCAGGCCTCCTGATGCACCTACACAACTATGATGGATGCTACTTGTCGGCTGATAGCAGGCAGCTGATGAATAAGCTACTGATGCCTGCTGCTCTATCTGAACCTTAACACAATGCTCCGTAGTTGAAGATTGCTCAACAAAAAACCTAAAGATGCTTCTGCACAGTGCAGCCGAGTATATTATCACAGCACAGGTAAATATGCACCGTGCGTCTGCTGACGTGCAGCATCACAGCACATTCATGCATGAAGAGTTTTGAAAACAGATCGAGTCTGCATGCCATCTGAATTCCTCGGTGCCTTCACCCTTCTGTGCACAACATTTTAATGATGTGCCTTTTGCCCGGTGGAGAGCAACTGTTGACTGAAGAGAAGCAGGAAGTGAGCTCAGCGCCGCACAGACAGGAAACAAACAGTCAGGGCACGAGTCTCCAGCAGGAGAATTAACATATTTATATTGGTGCTTCAAGTGCTGGAAGCTGCTGATGGACAGCTGAGTGAGTGGCTGGTTGTGATGTTTTGAATCATGTTTTGATTATAGGTCTCTGCCACGACTTGAATCTCAAAGTGATTGATGTTTTCTTTTTTTTTATTCATTCATTCATCTTCTATACCTGCTTATTCCTCATTAGGGTGGCAGGGGTCTGCTGGAGCCAATCCCAGCGCATTACAGATGAGAGGCAGGGATACACCCCAGATGGTCACCAGCCTATTGTGGGGCACACACACCATTCACTCACACACTAACACCTATGGACAATTTAGAGTCTCCAATTAACCTCAGCGTGTTTTTGGAATGTGGGAGGAAGCCGGAGTACCCGGTGAAAACCCACGCAGACACAGGGAGAATATGCAAACTCCACATAGAAAGAGAACCCACACAAGGAGGTCTTGAACCTGCGACCTTCTTGCTGTGAGGCAACAGCGCTAACCCCTGCTCCACCATGTTGCCCTGTTTTACTTTTTCTCTGCAGAGAAATTAAATTAATTAAAGAGAAAAACAGTTTCACACTGATTGGATTGATTCTTGCTTGGAGGTTTTATTCTGTGACATTTACACACCTGGTATATTTTCTTCTATTCCAGGGATGTTTTAATGGTAAATTATCAGATGAGGGTTTTCTTGTGTGCACTCTCTTCTTCTTGTGCACCTGTCGTGGTAAATAAAGGTTTCAAGTGGTTTTGAATTGAGACTTTTCATTTGTTAATTTAAGGATTTACATAAAGAAATTGGATTTTATAAGCACATAGTTTGACAAAGTCATGTGCGAGAGAAGATTTTGTGGTCTTGACACTTCTAGCACATATATAATATGTAAAGGCTTTTGATACACATTTTTAATATTGGTCAAAAAATCAAGTTGAATATATATATATATTATAACAAAACATTGAATAATGACAATATATAATGCAAAAGGCATCACTGATGGTAGAGTTATCAGGGAGTGTTTCTTTATTGGCTGATGGCCTTGAGGTTGTGGACAGTCACCAGTGAGCCACCAATGAGGACACCGAGGTCATGACCCCACAATTTTTTTTGTGACATTTCATTTCATTTTAATTGTTCCCTTCCCCCTACATTTCAGCATGTAAAAATTTAGACATAACATAAAGATGAAACAACAAATAAAGCACATAAAGCACATAAGCACATAATTATCATGACATCAACATGGTGTTATGTGACAGAGATGCTCATATATTTGATTTGTTAAAAGTAAAAGGAAACACCCTCACGACATCACTGCCAACTGCAGGTCTATGAATCAGAGGATGCAACGTAAGAGGCTCGAAATTATGATACATCATAATTAATAATTATATTAAACAATCAAATTAACAATAATTAATCAAATTTAGGATGTCTTCCAGAAAGAATGGCAGAGGATGACCAAAGAGGATGAAAAGTTAAAATTGTAACATTCTAAAAGAATGATAAAAAATAATGAAGTAGCACACAGACACATGCAACAGTTCACCAATAGAGATGCTAACCTGTAATCTACTGTAAACGTAGCCTTGGCTAAAATGTCAATGAATACTAATATTTTTGAGTTCATGTTAAGTCACTGTATGGATTGTCCATCAATAATAGGCTATGATTTGGATGTTTGGATGGACATAAGCAGCAAATAATGTGACTAAATACTGCATTAACATATTAGGTCTATTTATTTATAGCCTAGTTATGACTCAGTATGCCAGTGTATTGTATATCAATGTTGACCTCAGTATTTAAAAAATCCTGGCTAAGTTCCTGGTTGTGAAGGCTCCAAATGAGAAACAAAGTGGGTCAACAGCTTTTTGGCTTTATACTATATACACCATTCATTCTAGCTGTCTCTGTCTGATATGCACCTGGTGTCTGTAACAGCAGAGTTCAGCTCCTATCTGTACTTTAACTGGACACTAACCTGGTACCTGGCAGACAGATACCATCACCACAAAGCTGCTCCTCACAGAGGCAAGGTGAGGCCTGTCTACTTCCTGAAACCTAATTTCATTTTCCCCACTCATGATCAGTTTCATCTCTCCTGTTCAAAGATTTTGGTCTGTGGTTTCACTGGGTTTCAGCGGCTTGACCCCGTTTCCATAGATACCGTGCTGGACCACAAGCACGGCCAGGACAGAGAAAACAAAATCTATTTTTCTTCTCTTATTCTTTCGTGTTGCCATTCTAGAAGAGTAAAGGGTGTGTTTTCCTTTCTAACCCATCAACAAATCATTTATCAAAACTGAATCTAATTCTGTTTTATATTGAAATATTTGATTGTTGTCTACATGTTTATGTTTTGTTCTGAGCTTTGACAACAAAACCCCAAAAATCTCATACTGTGTCTATGTTTCTTTGTGCATGTGCATGTGTGTGTGTGTATGTGTGTGTGTGTGTGTGTGTGTGTGTGTGCTTCCTGAGCCTCCAGGCAGAATTTTCTGCTCATATCTTAATTTGTCTATAACCAGGTTGCCCCACTGAGGCTGCAAGTCTCTCTCGTTCAGCTTCAAACATTCAGTGATGTAATAAGGTAATCCAGATGTACAGAAAACGCAAAGTCATCATCAGCATTCACAATATGAGCAATCTATGTATAAGTGTGCCCAACAGAACCATATACCATATAAAGCTAAATATTTTACTGCTAGATTTCATCTTTTGTCTCATGTCCATTTTATTTCCCCTTTGTGTGGCATTAAATGATAAGATACATTTTTACATGTGTTTTTCTCAATATTTTCCAGACATTTCAGTACCAAAGAAACTCTATATTTCAGTTTATAAGCCTGCAGTAAAAATGAGAACAGTGAGACATTAAAATATAGTTGGTATTGTTGTATTAGTCATTCTCCACACTAATGAAATATTTTGTAAGGGCAGAGCAGAGTGCTGTAGGAAACATCACATCCTTTTCATTATGAGCAGCAGACAGAAGCCAGTGGTGCTGATGGTTGACTCACAGGCTCAGCTCTTAAATACAGACACTTTTTTAGCTGCCTCAAGGCCAATTAAATCAGGAAGAGTATTATTCAAACTTCACCAGTCACCAGAAGTCACTGCTTCTCATTAGGTTGAATAAGCTCAGTGCTACTATGTTGGAAAATGTTTTTGTGTTGCTTCTACTGAGTTAAAAGGGGTTGACCACTGCTGTATTCTGAATTTTCTGTATATATGCATGAGTCAAACATGGCACGTAGGGTTTCAGGTTAAGTATTTATTTCTGGGAATATTTTCCAAACAGCAGATGAATGTGAAACAGGTCAGAATGAGCCAGATGTTCAGAGGAGCAAAGCAGAGGCAGGGGTCAAAAAACAAGAAAAACAACAATTTAGCACTTTGAGATGTTGCTGGTGAGATGTGGAAATGAGTCGTGTTGGCACGAGGATATCGTCAGAGTTAGAATGAGAACTGTCAAGTAACGAAGGCCGCACTGCAGCTGATGGATGTTGGAGCCAATGATCATGAAGCACAATGGAATAGGTGATTATATTTTGCCGAAGTCCTGAACTTCTTTCTGAATTAGTTAAAGGCTATTAGAAAACTGATACTTCAGTATTGCAATTTCCTTAAATTGCACAGAGGATTAAAATGTCTTAGGAGAGAAGAGCCAGAGAGGAATGATGATGGAAAAAGAAGGAAGGATGAAAATGATGAGAGAAGTGAGGAGATCAAAAGTGAATGAAGAGGACAAGTGCACAGCAGGAGGTGAGGAGAGGAGAAGACGCATGTTGACTCCAGCCCTCTCATTATAGAGATCATTATATGCTTGACAATGGAAAATCTCTGCAAGGCTGTAGGAAACAGCTGCTGCATCCAAGCTGTTTCATTTATAACAAAGTGAATCAGCAAAAAATATGTTCATACCGCTCTTAGAACAATTTCACTGATTGCCAGTTGCCTTTACAAATAACTATTATCAATTAAATATATGTTTTAGTAGCGGTATCACATTCTTTAAATTTGTGTTTTTAATCTACCTAAAAGGCAAACCTTTGCACTTATAATAACCTTTGTTATGCTGTCAGAAGACTTATAACACACTTTTAATGCATCACTTCTCTCTGTGATTTGAAAAATATGTCTCCACTAGCACCAAATACCAATTTCCTCATGTTCAGCTTAAACGATTTGGACTCCATTGAGGTGACGGCCAACTGGGCTTCAGGTTTCTGAGATGGTTATGAAAAGTGTTTGTGTTGCCAATCAGATGTAATTATCCCAGCTGGAAGCCATCACAAAGCTTTCTATGGCTTCTAATTCTCCCACATTTTAGTGTTTTGAAACATGGGACAGTATCTATAAAACACTTAGAACTTCCTGATTATCAAAAAGCAATTACCTTTAAAAAAAACACCTCCAGTAGCACCATGTGTTTCACTGTAAACAGCAGAGTTTATGTGAAACAATGAGTGTGAATTAGCTCTTTGTTTCTAACTGACATCACTTCATGCGCCTGCTATAATTATGACTGTGAAGATGTTGCATGAGTCACTTTGTCCTGCAAAGGCAAACTGCAAAAAACATGTGCATACAAACGGAATTTTATATAACAAGAAACCAACATCAACACAAAATGTACCTTTTAGGAGACCTGGTGAATGCTTCTTAAAACTGTATTTTAAAAATGTTTGACTTTCTTATCTTGCCAAACATTATTAGTCACTGGGCCACATATTAAAATGTGCCATGTTCATGTATGTATTTATTTAAAGATGATTTAATTTACAAATAAAAAATTAATTAATTTAAATAAAATTAAGGACTTTTATCTTCATATAGTCACATTTATGAAAGTCTGCAGCTATTTCAAAACCCCCAAACCTTCAAAACTGACTGTATAATGTTTGATAAGAATTTAGCTGGCTGCTTTGACTTTACTGAACATGGAGACATATATTAGACATAATGTGTTTTCTTTTTGTGCATTAATCTGAATCCATCACTGCGTTTTGCCTGATCGGAAACTATCTGCTAAAGAGAAATTTAAAGTGATAATGAGTCAAACTGATTCTCACCTCACTTGATTTTGATTATATATTCAGTCTCACCTTTTCCTCTAATTTCATAAACCTGCCGCCACATTCGACTCACTCTCTCTCTCACATTCAGCACCTGGCTCAGTTTAAATTTTAATTTCTCCTCTCGGCAGTGTTCATTATGTGTGTAATTGTCCTGTTTCTTTATTGGCTGACTTAGCCTGCAGCTCAGAGAGCAGAGCAGAGCTGCGACCGGGTTGTTAATGACAGTGGAGAAGATCCACAGGGTCCAACTGAAGGTTCAGGAGCTACCGCGTTACCTGGTTCATCCGTGTCATCAACCACAACAAACCACATGCTGAACTTGGCTTTTTCAAATCGTCCCGGAGGCAGAATTATCACTGCCTGTACATCTACTCCATAAATGATTCAATTCCAGCCAGAGGTGTTACACGTCACGGTAGTACTTCCTACGCATCAGAATTTGAGAATGCGACATCCACCATAATGTGCTGTCGGTAATGGACTGTAGAAAATCAATTACCCAAGGCAAACAATAACACAAACTGTTAGTATCCAGTCATAACGATGCAGACAGGTGACACATTATAGAAAAAACAACTTAATAAATGAGTAGAGAAACATTATAAAAGCAGATGTCTGCATACTGGGCATGAGGGTCACTGCACGGTATGATGAGTATGAAAATGAGTGGATCCTCTGTCACGGCCTTCAAAGGAGGCAGGAGCAGGGCTGTAAACACAGAGGAAGCCATTGATTCATTCTAGCTGCTAGCAACTTATGATTCACTCATCTACAGCTCAGCATGTACAGCCAACCCTATAAACTGAAGTTGAAATGCTATGAGGGTCCTTATCTTCCCCCCACCAGACACAGCCCACCTAACCAGTCCCCGTCTCTCCATTCTCTCTGATTTCCAATTTATTGTGTTCCTCCTTGTTGGGTATTCAGAGGTGCTAAAGGCTGTAAAAATAAACTTCACAGGATCTATAAGTTTACAGATGAGGCATGAAGAGAGAAGAAAGAAGCGGCATGTGTTACAGTTGGCGCAGAGAAACTCTTCACATCATATTAGCAGCTCCGCTTCGCTTTCACTCCTTATCTGGGATTCTTACATATCCCTGTGCTCCGTTTAACGCCTCAGCAGTTATCAAATCATTAATTAAGCCTGCATCAAATCTACTCCCACAGAGCCCAGTGTGTGTGTGTGAGATGAGAGTTGAGTGAGAAAGCGAGAGCTCTATCCTGCAGCTCTGAACAGGAACACGATCACCATGTTGAGCTCTGGTGTTCAAAGCTCACTGGCAGACAGCTCCATTTCACCATGGGGGAAATGATGTCAAATTATTTTACATTGTACACCGAATTAAACATGATGGGGTTCCCATTTCTGGATTCATAACAACCACAAACAACAACAACAGGCTGCTGAAGGTAAGATTGTGATTTATGATTTAGTGAGAAGATCTGGTCATGATCTTCAAAAGAATTGATTTTAAGATTTTTCTGTATCTTGACGCTTTCACGCTTTCTTTATGGATTCTGACTATTCTTATTTTCTTTTTGGTTTAGTTTTTCAATTCAACCCTCAAATTTGACAATTCTATTAAGACTCATCATAAAGACTGTAATAAAACATATATTATCACCTCTTGTTGTGTTAGATTTTTTTCTTTATCAACATAACTTCTTGTGAACATTACAAGTTCTGAATTTCTATTTGTTATTTACTGATCTGAACTTATACATCTTGAGTTTGAGTTCTAAAATAATGTGTGTGTATATGTGTCTGTCCATCTGACAAATGTAGATGTACCTGAGATAAATTTCTTACATTAATTCTGGTCTGCCCCATTCATTTCTAGTGATGTCCCTTTTGACTGGGAAAAACAAGAATGTATAAATGAATAAAACACACAAGATTGTATGTAAAGTAACACAATTTATTTAGTGTGGTGAAATCCTCTATGTGGACAAAGCGATAGAATCTGAGGTGAATCTGATTAAATTAACCACATTTTTCAGAGACAAAAACACAACATGAGGGTTAAAAGCCTGATATGTAACTTTTCTATAAGATTCAAATGTTTAAAACTGACTAGACTGATGTTATATAGTTTGTTGAGTTGTGTACTTACATTATCATCCTGTCTACCGAAGAGTACATGCACAGGACAATAATGCAGTGTGTCAAAAAAAGAAAATAAAGCAAAGCAGAGCTGAAATGAACAATAGTAATAAATATCTGTGTGTGACATTGTGTGTTGCACTCATCTGCTGTTAGCAAGGCCTATAATTTATCTAAACACAGCAACACTAAAACACATTAGGTCAAGCTGACTCAATATATTTAAATATGTGTTTATGCAATTGTCTTCTTAATCTTATTGCATAGTGTTCCTTATGGCAACAATGACTTTATCTTAATTTTTCTAAAAGTCTGTGATGTTTACAGTTAGGTGTGAAAAGGGGGGCTTTTATTTTTAATAGACATACAATTTATGAGGTCACATGATCAGGATATCCTCTTTGCCAGTCCCTTTTGATCAAGGACATTTGTCATGTAAGCATCATTGTCTCATGATTGAAAGTTGTCTTTTAATCTGAATTTTGAAAATGGTTCCACTCACACTCACTATCTGGGGTAAGAAAACTTAATTCATTAAATTATTTATTTATTTACATTTACATTAAAGTTTGATGTTCTAATCCTAGTGCATACAACCTAAAGGAGTCCCCTTGACTTGTTCCATGATAGCATGAAACTATCCTGACACTATGTTTACAACCTTTTCTTATATATTTGTGTTTAATATATCTATTATTTAGGCCATTTGAAGTAATAAACACATAAAAAATACTATGTCTAAGTAATATTTCATGCAATAGAGGGTTAATCTTCTTTAAAATGTGTAAATGTGTTTGCAAGAAAAAAAAAGCACAATTCATGGCACTCCACTCTATTATGAAGCTTCGGAGCTGTAGTGATGTATCAGCTCAATTTATCTGAAAAAGAAAAGAAAATAAACTATCTATATATAAAAAAAAAAAAAAAAACATCTGCAGCAGCAGTCATCTGTCTGCATGGTAATTAATTGGAGAGAAAAATAAAAAAAATGAGGAAAAGCGTGTATTGTTGTAAACATTTGAATTAGCTGCTTCAGCAGAGAAAATGTGACGTTGGGAGCGTTGTGTCTGCTCCTCACACCCCGGATGCGTCGGGAAAGTTTTACCTTTCAGCCGACCACACAGACGTTCTGTCAACATGACAGCTCCGACTGAAAACATCTGTCAGCGCAAGAATGGAGCTGACTCCTTTTCAGCCCATTTCACTGTCATCTCTGACTAGATAATTTGACAAGCAAGAAGCTGAAATGGACATATAATTATAAGCCTTAGTGTAAAAATTGGATACATAAAGTCTCCAGCTTCCGACGTCCTCCTGCACAACATGACTGGCTGATCGCTGGCGTTGTGTAGTGTGTTCTTCCTCCTGCAGGAATATCAAGCAGTCATCCTCCTGCACAACATGACTGCTTGATTGAAGGATGTATTATATGATGTCAAAGATCAAAAACACTTCCTGCCGTACTACTTCTATTTCCACCTGAGGTTATTTCAGTCTGGTCCGTGGCAAGATCACATCGGAGACGTTTTAAAGTGGAATGCACTTTTAGTTCAACTTATTACTATGAAGTAAATGTTGATTGCAGTGTAACAGCCACAGAATAATGGCACCATCTACATTTAGATTGGTTCCCTATACGTCTTCTTTCTATATGCAATTCTGTCTGACACTCAGTAGGCTCTCCCACAAAAGAATGAAGGCTGGATTCATGGAGATTAGATCATTAGTCAAATGAATGAACAAACTCAGCCCTTTTCTCCTAAAACATTCCTCCTCCTAAACTCCACACCTGCTGTAGTTACATGTTTGTGAAGCAATAACGTCACTCAATCTATATTACTGCGTAGTCCTCCCTGGGTCATATATTTGAAGACAAATCATTTTCCCTGTTCTTATGAATCTGTTTATTGTCAAACTGATTTCATTCAAAAGAAGAAATCACGTCTCATGTAGCTGCTGGTGTGATTAAATGATTCTGGCTGCACTCTGGGTTCCAGACCGGGTTTAGATCTCAGGTTCTTTCAAACCAACACAATGATCACCCTGCTCTACAGCAGCTCCACAGAGGAGTCGCTCTGGATTAGATGACTTGATAAACATGAGATAGAAGGAATAAAGGTGTGTGTAATGTCCCCGAGGAGACCCATTCACCAGCTGAACACACAGATCCAGTGTCCTGTGTCAGAGCCTTGACCTCCTGCTGTCAGGTCAAATCTGCTCACAGTTTTGTTTCCACACAGACACCTGGAAGGCTTTTTGTGCTGAACAAAAACAGCCTTTATTCCTCTCTGTCTGTCTTCTCTCTCTTTTTTGCTGCTCTTCTGTCTCTGGTGGAATATGTTACATGAAATTTGGCCGAACGCTCAAAACATCTATTTCTTAATCCTGCCTCTTTTTTGTTACCTTTTCAGTCTTCTTCTTTTTGCTTTGCTTTTATCTTTTTTTTGTAATCTTTCATCTCTCTCAACAAGTGTTTGAACATGTAGAAGGTCCCTGTTGTGAGTGTGAGAGGTTGTAGCCCAGATGGAGCCGTATTACCTTCACCATGAGAAGTAGAGATGCACCACAGCACACAAAAAACACAAAAAGCATTATTCATGCGAGTCAAAAAGGAACACTGTCTGCTTTATTGGACCAACTGGCAACTGACTCAACTAAACATACCTTCTTTTTAGTTGGAAAAAGTAGTAGGCAGGAAAAAACATATCTACAAAGGTTCCAGACAAGCTGAACTGGTACTAAAAGATGACGTGGTGAAAACACTGCAAATCACTGACTCACTGCACTCAGTCATTTTTCTCATTCATACAACTGTGCTTAAACCACAGCATTCACACATGAAGAAAATAAAAACATCCCAGATTTGTCTGGTTGGTCTTTGTATTTACTGCTATATTTAAACTTCTGGTGTCACATGACAAAAGTGAAAGGAGGAAAATGAAACTGAAACCAAGAGCTATTATGTTATTTATTATGTCATCACTTATTTTTGGAAATGGACAGTTCTTAAGGTGTAGCACACAAAGTGCATTTGACTATGATGTTCCTTAAATCCTTATGTTTCACAAACCTAAAGTAATGAGCATGTGTCCATATGGAGAATGTGCTATCCAACGTTTCTGCAGGTTCACCCATCTCCATTTTCCAAAAGGAAAAGGAAGTAAAAACATTTCTTGCATGATATTGCAGTGATTTTAGTGGATATAGATGAAGAAAAACAAAACAAAAAAAAGTTGACTACTTCAATCCAGAAATCCATAAAAACACATTGTAATGCAGGTTACTGCCATTTGTACCTAGTAAAATAATATTTTCTTTTTTCTTGTAATGCCTTACATTACTGTGTTACAACAAAAATCAATGCATTACAGTAATTTATTACATTACATACAATGTATAAGTTAATGAATAATGAATGAATGAATGCATATGAGAACACGGACCTCTCAAATCTGACTTGGCTTCTAATTGCTTCTCTCCTTTTTACTTTGGTCATGTTGTGCTCATCTTCAGCCTGACCATCACGTGGAAACTTCTGGTTCCTTATTTAATCTCCTTGCTGTCCACACAGACAGATTGCTGCACGGGCTGGAGGTGGAGGATAAAGGTCGTGTTCGAGATGAAGAACTAATGATCTCGTTTTAAGCCTGTACCACATGCAGCTTGTCTGGATATTGTTTTATTTTAATTCCCTGCACAGAAGAAGTTGTCTCTCTCTCTGCAGTTTAATTAGAGGGACATATCTGTCCTAAAGTCTGTAATCTTGCAATAGGTTTGTGTAAATACCAGTATACATCATCTTAATGAGCTGTCACATCTATTTGATTTACATGGTGGCTGTTCCCTCTGTGTGTGAGTGGGTGTATATGATTATCTCCCCCTGATGATGAGCTGGTTGGCAGCCACCACCGTCAGTGTGTGTATGGGTGCATGGGTGTGGTCGTGAGGGGGAAAAGTGGACCTGACTACTCAGGGCCAAAGTAGACAGAAGGCCCATGAAAATCATGATTATTTTTCTTTTTTGATGAATGAATGACTTGGTCCCTCCAGTCAATTCGTGCCAGAATTTAATATGTTGTGAAATATTTTGATAACATCATGCGAGAATGAACTTTGCACCACAGTACTAAAGGGTGATATCAAGTAAATTGGGCCACTTTTTGGTAAATCATTTTACCACATATATACCAATACCATATATACCTTTTCCAAACAGTCATTATGATTAATAATGGCTGTTGATGATCATTTTGGGTTGGAATTATGTAATAAAAAATAATTATTTAGGCGCAACAAAGCTTGAAAGCTTTTGCAAAGTTGTGTTGTGCAAACTTGTAAAGTGTAAGTAAGTAAATGTAAAGTTTTTTGCATGAGTGGTTTCAGGTAAAATGGGCCAGTCAAATGACAAAGGTAAATTCAAAATTAAATCATCATCAGTTTTAATGGCAGTCAGTCAGTCATTTTCTATACCTGCTTATTCCTCATTAGAGTCACAGGGGTCTGCTGGAGCCGATCCCAGCACGAGAGGCAGGGATACACCCCAGATGGTCGCCAGCCAATCATGGGGCACACACACCATTCACTCACACACTCACACCTACGATCAATTTTGAGAGTACCCGGTACCTAACCCCGGCACTAACCCCTGCTCCACCGTGTCGCCCCAGTTTTAATGTTAAAATGCAATTGCCTAGAATCACATAACTTTAGTATTAAACATAAAACTCATATTGCTGCAATTAAACAGATCAGTTATGTGTTGTACACACACATACACTAACATGTCTATGGCTAAGCTACCATTACACAAAAGCTAGCACCAGTCATATGTAACAAGCTAAGTTACATTAACACAGCAACAGTAGTGACTACTTTGAGTTGCAGTAATTTCACATGACAATCAACACACTGTCCATGTTTTAGTTGAACCAAATGTCATAGATGTGTGTTTGTCTGTGACTGACACAGAGGGTTAGGCCCATTTTAGTTGAGTTTAGTTTAGGGGATTAAGGTAAACTGGGCCACCAAGGTAAACATCACTTTTTCAAAAATATATATTCATATATCAAACTAACAGCATTATTTCTGATGGATGCCATCAAGACAGATATCGTGCATAGTTTTTTATGTACATATTTGTGTTTTTAATAGATGTATAATCCTTATAATAGTTTAGGTAGATTTGTCACGCCAGGCTACTTACTATGCACATTTCTGGTTCAGTCTAGATTTGAAGTACTGTCTCACCCATTATAAAAAACATAAACTAATCAAATCATTTGTTACTCATAAAACACAGTTATGTCAACAATTTGAAATCCTTTATAGTCATTGGCTCTAATTTCCAGATGGGCCGGGACCTGCAAACCTTAAATGGGCCATTTTACCTGATATCACCCTATCGGACATTCTGGGGGGTCCCCTCGTGGATGATGAATTGGTTTAGTCTACCCACAGACAGCGCCCAAACCAACCAGTCATCAATATAATCTCATCTGATTGTAGATTAAAACCCTATTTATGCTTATTCATTTCAAGATCATTATTTGTCTTTGCTCACATACTTTGTGTAGTGAAGATTGAGAGAATGTACAGTGCCCAGAATTTGGTGCTAGGCCCTTGAATGGATAAATGATCACTTTCTCTTGCTCTTTCAGTTTCTTTTTATTCATTTCCTCTTATTATTATATCAGCATTTTTTTGTAACACTTGAATTCATGTCCTCATAAGTAGAGTATAAATGCTGATTGTAATAAGCTGCTGCCAACAGCCTCCACTCTTCTGTAAACGCTTTCCTCGAGATGTCGTCCCCTGGCTGCAGGGATGCGCTCCCAATCTGCCATCCGAGCATCAGTGAGGTCAAGCGGTGCAGTCGGGTGATGGGGCCTGACTCCAGGTCACCAGTGAGATTGAGGTCAAGGCTCTGAGCGGTCCAGTCTGGATCCTCCTCGCCGCCCTCAGAAAACCAGGTGTTTGTGCAGGGGGCATTGTCGTGAGGAAACAAGAAAATGCTGTCTAAATCATTTGTGCTCGCTGGAGCATTTGTTTTTCCTTAATTAAGAACATGACTGGATTGTCTTCACTTTGTTTTCTCTGCTGCACAAAATATTTTGACTCCAGAATGCAGCCATGAAAGATATCGTTTCTATGTTTGAATGAATGTCTGACCAAATGACTTGAATGTGTAATATGACATACTCATGAGGTCCAGTCTGGAAGTAAAGGCACATGAGGTACAATTAGACAGCAGGGCCATTATCCTGCCAGTCAGGCCTTGACGAGACCAGTCATTTAGAGCTTCAGCCTTTTTATTTATTTATTTATTTTTTACTGCAGGACCTAATGAGGTTTGTCAGAGCCAAGGGTGGCTAAGCTGATGTGGGGCACCACTCTATTTATTTCTCTGAAACCACATTTAGAGATAACAAATCATCACTGCTGATGACCATGTGTCAGGAGAAATGTTTCGCATGCTGTAGTAAATCGTAGAATAGATGTCTTCTTTAAAGAATGTTTTCCTTTTAAAGAGGATATTTCCTGACAGCGATACTGACATGAAAATTAATCATGTGTCTCTCTGGAAATACTCTTTTTTTTTTTTAAACTTGTCTTTCAACTTTCATCGCCGAAAGAGGTTCTGCAATTAACACGCTTTCCTTCAGCTCTTCTTCAAAAGTGATTTAGCTTCTTTTGTCACGTCGCAGCCTCTGGAAAAGGAACTGAAACGAAAAGGATTGGATTTAATTTACAAGGATGTCTTTGTGTGTTTTTGGATTAGCATATTTTAGGAAGGTCAAGGCTAAAGAGGACGTTCAGAAGGCCTGATTTCTCCAGTGTTTCAACAAAGGTCAGTAAACAGGATGTGATGACAAACTGCTTGGACCTGGCCTCTGATATCTGGGGAAGAGATTCCCAGGAGATTGAGCATTAAAATCCTTAACACACACACACGCACACACACACGCACGCACACACACACACACACACACACAGACACACACACAGACACACACACACACACACACACACACACACACACACACACACACACACACACACACAGACCATTAAGCTCCTATTAACTGTAACCGGTGGCGGCTGGTGAAAGATATTCTCGAGTGGCTGTGCCATGTTCAGTGAGTCTCAGTAACCAGCCCAATACAAGCTAACACAGACTGCAGGAGACCAGAGCTTTGTGAAACATAACAGTCTCTGATGGGCTACACAGCATTTTTAGGACAGTATGACTGTCACTACAAATGTCATTGACACGCATTACAATGTGTTTTTAACCTGGGGTTAAAGTGGTTGTTTTTTTGTCGTTTTTCTTCATCACCACAAGCAGTGAAATGTCGGTGCAAAAATATTTCACTTCTTTTTTTCTTTTGGCTCATCAGACAGAAGATGGAGATGAGAGAACCTGCAGAAATGTTGAATAGCACATTCTCCAGATGGACTCATTACTTTGCATTTGTGAAAAGTATTTTGAACATCGTAGTTAAATGCACTTTGTGTGCTTCACCTAAAGAACTGTCCACTTCCTGAAATAGCAGCAGTAATTTAACATTTACAGAGGTGCCATAGTAACGTGAAGTCAGCAATGAAGCAAACAAAGCGTGGAGTGGAGATAAAACCACAAAACAGACTAAATTAATGTTTTCCTGCTCTGTGATTCGTGAGCCTAAAGAGGTTAGGAGACTTGTGTTGGACAGTGGAATTACCAGCCTTTTGAAAACTTGTCAGCAAGACCCATGTTATGACTAGCAGCAATAATGACAGTGGTGAGCTATATATATAGATTGATGAATCCATAGGGGGCGACACAGTGGAGCAGGGGTTAGCGCTGTTGCCTCACAACAACAAGGTCGCAGGTTCAAGACCTCCTTGGTCCTTCTTGGGTACTCCCCGGGTACTCCGGCTTCCTCCCACAGTCCAAAAACATGCTCAGGTTAATTGCCTGTAGGTGTGTGTGTGTGAGTGAACGGTGTGTGTGCCCCATGATTGGATGGCGACCATCTGGGGTGTATCCCTGCCTCTCCCTGTAACGTGCTGGGATTGGCTCCAGCAGACCCCTGTGACCCTAATGAGGAATAAGCAGGTATAGAAAATGACTGACTGAATCCATAGTTCCAGTTATTTTGGTGATGCAATAGACAAGTTGTATGACAACAAGTACTAAATAACACACTACCGTTTTGAAGTAACTTGCCCAACACTGGTTGTCGACCACTTGAGAGAGTGCAATGGTTCCAACAATGATGGTTCTGTCAGAGAAAAAAGTAGTGATCTATGTGCACTTCTGTAGACTTCCTTTACCTTAGCTGCTCTCCCACTGTGGCTCTCCTCTTCACAGAAGCCCTGTAGTCCCGGGGCGATTAGTCTGCTCTGTTGTCCCTCAGGGAAGAGAGTGCTTAGCCTCTCCAGCAGTGCTGTAGTGATTGTGTTGGCGGTTGCTGAAGAGGAATGAACTCCAAGAAATACTCCTGGACATTATCATGGATGCCAATGTACCGTAACACAGGCCTTAAAGAGGAGCGGGTGAAAATAGTTGTTTTATCGGTCTGAATAGCAAGAGAATCTCTCTATTTTCTGCTTCAGAATGTCATTTTTAAGAACTGACAGCATGTAGTCCAAAGGTTTGTTTCAAAGATGGCGGCTCCAGCAACTGTCCAGCAAGGATCTAAAAACCTTTAAAAAAAACAAAACAAAAAAAAACAGGGTTGTCTGAGTAGGGTCAGGCTCAAAGGCCTCACAATTTAACACACTCAATTATTTTTTTTTTGATTTTTTAAAGGAAATGAATTCCCAGCCCGCAGAGAAGGGAAACAGGCCACAAACAAGATAATTGTCTTCTGTTAGCGAGGGTTCAGCGGGGCCAATGATGGGAGTCGAGGCGTTGATAATTCTTAATTCTTAGGTACAAGGCTCCGGTTCGCTGTGATCTCAGTATTTTTATCTCCTTCATTCATATTCCAGACGAGACGCTCTGTGTCAAATGGGTGATAATTACACAGAGCTGACAGAGATTCCCACTCATATACAGCCAATGTGACTGAGCCCAGTCCAGCTCTGCTGATGGGAAGCCAGGTTGGATACCGGCAGCCCACCATCCACTGCTCTGCATCATTACAGTGGCAGACTGCCAGTAGCTGCTCTCAGATTAAACTGGGAGGAAACCAACTCCTGATTTCAGTCTTTATTCATAATCTTTTAGAGGATAATTTTAGAAAACAACAAGCTATTGTGTTTTGTCAAATGCTGTGTTTTTCACCTCAGGGCCGCCGTGAGTAAAGGATCTAAATACATATTCAATGCTGAGCTGAATCAACTACTGACAACTATTTGCTCTAGTTTGAAAGTGGTATCAATCTTCTATTTTAACCCTCGGCTAGTAAGTTATTTCCAAAATGTGAAACTATTGTTTGAAATGTACAAAGCCTAGAGGAAGTCTTCTACAAATGGAAATGTATTCATGATCTATTGAAACTAGAGACTTCAACCATTCATTCTCTATGTTAAAGGTCAGCTAACCCATCTCAAAGACAAACAAATCCAAAAATATCTGTGGGGCTAAAGGTAAAATGTGCTTTTCTGTAATTTTGGTGAACTGCTGACTAATAATGGCATCAGTGAGCTGCTGAACGGCAAAATAACACTGCCAGATTTCATTTCAATATTTTTTCATAACAGAAAATATATTGTGAGATTTTTTTTTTCTCTTTGCTCGGGTCAGGACATTAATTAATTCTACTATGATAAAAGGGGAATATTAAGCAGCAAATTAGTCTCAGTAGAACATAAATGAGATGTAACTGAATAAGTAACCTGTTCAATCACAGCTGCAATGGAACACTGTTTGGATAATTAGGTGAGAAAAAGGTGCTTTATAGGTGTTTAGAGAGGGGGAAAAAAGACAAGGAGTGAACATTTTACTCTATGTCACCTTGTTGAGCTGGATGTTATGGTTAATTATGAAGCTTGATTCTCTACAGCAGTTGTCTTAGTCAGCAGGCCTCAGTGTCAATAGTTGAAAATAGTTGAAAGTTGAAAAATGATACAGCTTCACTCATGCTAATCACAAGAGGATCTCAGCCGAATAAACAACTCACAGCATGAGGAGGCAACCTCCACCTTATCAGTCAGGCTCCTCTCAGAGTCTCTGTTGTCACCTCTGACTTCCACCTGCAGCAGACCGATCACCTCTCAGCGAGTCCTACCCCCGCTGATGCCACACGCTACACACAATAACTCCAACACACTAGTTTAAACTGTTGACTCATTAGTTATGACTGTAACATTATATACAGACACTTATAAATGAAAATATAAAGTAAATATAAAAAGTAGAAAGTGAGATTTTAAGATCTTTTTGATAAGGTCTAAGTGTTAAAAAATAATTCATTCATTCATTCATTCATTCATTCATCTTCTACACCTGCTTATTCCTCATTAAGCCTAGTTTATACCATTGCGTACATAGCTACATCGTTGATGCGACACAGACCTTGTACAATCGAAGTTCTGCATAGAGGGAACACGTTGGTCTGCAGAATCAATGCTTCCTTTTCACATTGGAAACTCAACGGCAGGCAAAAAAAGAAAGTCTGGCACAAAACATAAAAACCAGCAAAAAGCCCCACCTAAACAACACATATTCCATACTGCATGTACAGGACTTTTTTTTCTTTTGCCGTTTTTTTTTTTTTTTGCTTGTACAGGGATGCAGCATGTGTGTTTTTGCTTTTATTGCAAATGTGAAGCGCAGGCAAGGGAAAAACACAGCCAAAACACACATTTAAGTAAAGTATAAACAAGACTTTAGGGTCATGCGCCAATCCCAGTGTCACAGCATTACAGGTGAGAGGCAGGGATACGCCCCAGATGGTTGCTAGCCTATCAAGGGGCACACACACCCTTCACTCACACACTCACACCTACAGGCAATTTAGAGTTTCCAATTAACCTCAGGATGTTTCTGGACTGTGGGAGGAAGCTGGAGAACCCAAGCAGATACAGGGAGAACATGAAACTCCACACAGAAAGGTCCCAGACAAAGGTCTTGAACCTGCGACCTTCTTGCTGTGAGGCAACAGTGCTAACCACTGATCCAACGTGTCTCTATGAACACAGAAACTATGCCTTAAAAATAACACTATACAGTCACCACCTACCCACCCCCAATTCACAGCAATTCAAATTAGCCAAACACAGGAGAGGCTCATTAATATTAATGACACGGACACAAAATGAGCTTGAGAGATACTATATTGAGATGATTTTGATTTCCATAAATATATCTTGTTAGGGATAGTACAACTTCGAATAAAACACGGTAAAAGTGTACAACGTGGGATGTTGGGATGGGAAATCTTGTCTTTTCTAGTTTCTTCATTCTCTCCTTGTTTGCTCTCCGCTCCTCAGTTTACCATATCATCACATTATTTGCCTTTGTGGTCCTAAGGGAGAAGTAATCGATTAACCCTTTAGACCTGCAGCCACTGAAGCACAAAATGCATTCTGATTCATTAGAGTCATTAGCGTCTCCATTCATTTCACACTCTGTCACATTCCTGACTGGTTTTATTGTGTTTCCAGTCGGTTATCTGTTTACACCGTTTCCCCTCCTGTGGTCCAGTTCCTGCTCTGCTCCGAGTATTCACCTCGTTCCCCTTAACTCAACTCATCTCTCCACCTGAATCTCATGCCCTCATCAGATTGTATTTAAATCCTCTGGCCTAGTCTACACAAATGCAGGTATTTTTGAAAAGAACTTTTGGACTTTGGTTAAAAAATATATATATATATATATATCCGTCCACACCATCATTGAGATATCACTGCATAATCAAATATCATGCACATGTCAAAGCAGTAACACAGTGTGATATCAAACAATGTCGGCAAGAAATTGCGATACATGTTTTACTTTTTTGCAGAAAATCTCTGAAAAGCAATTTAGAAATAGACTCAAGTAGGGGGAAGACAATATTTCTTCTGGATTATAGTACTACAGTAAAGTACTTGTCCTGCAGATGGCAGTAATCCAATCCAGACATTTCAAAAAAGTTCACCCTGGACTCTGAACGCTAACAAAAACTCTGGTTTCAGGAGCCCTAACTGCAGTTCTGTGTAGACGAAAGGACAGACATTGCAGAATAGTTTCAAAAATACCTGTGTTGGTGTGGACGGCCCCTCTGTTTACCAATGATCCACATAAACAGGTGTTTTCACTTATTTGCCTGATCACATGTTATCTAAAGACTGTTTTCTGGTTTTGTTGTAACTTTTAACTTAACTTACACATTTCCAACAAGCTCCACTCAACTATATTACATATATTTTAATATATTAAATATATTAAAACTATATGCATCCTGTGTTTTATCTACACATTTCACTCTCCATTGGGACACTGGTGTTCAGCTCTGGCAGACAACAAAATAAACACCCTGTGGATTAAACAGGTGTATGGGTGTTGAGAGGAATGTCATTACAGCAGATTTATTACCTTCTTCCTGATATTCAGCTTGGAGAAGGAGTCACATTTCATATAGACTGTAGGTGTACAGGTCAAACAATGAGATACTTGAATCGTCAGATGAGTCGTGACATTTTGATGGCGAGTGCTGAGACAGGGCCGAGCTCTGATCGACAGAGCAGCTCACTAATAAAAATGCTGAATTGCCATATGATTGCTTGACCTTTTGTATAAAATACTGAAACTGATTGAGGTGTTTAACTTCTCCTGTGTCAGTCAGAGCATTAGCTTCAGGCTAGATTGAGTCCAACAGCAGCTGCACCTGCTTTGACAGCCTGAGCAGGAATCAGACATGAATTAAAATAAAGGATCTGCCAGCCCTACGTTCAGGTGTCGACATTTCAAGAGCAGCATGTTCTTCCACGAGGGAACAAGGTTTCATCATCCAAGGCCTCATTAAATCTTGTTCAGTTTTGATGGTACAACCATAATGATGTGTGACACGTGGCTTTGTTTCGTGACAGGGAAAATTAAGGCTGATCCTTAAATGGCGGTAGGTAACAAGGACAAGCGAACTGTGATTTCACCTCCACTCCTACAAATCATCCAGTGTTACTATAAGATTCTGCCACTTGCAGTTGAGTCATTTCCAGCATCAGCTTTCAAGGATCTGTGTAAACCAAATCACAGATGAAGGATGAATATGTGACATATGTGTGATGTCTTCTGGCTGTAAACAGGCACATGGTTTGCAAACACAGTAAAATTGCTGTAAACTATATTTTACATATACTCATATTATAATGACCGGAACAGGTAATATTCAAACTGAACATTTTACTTGTATTACAAGCTGGTTACAGCTTAGAACAAAGGAAGAAAAAAATCACACAAACATTATTTGACTACATTTACTTATTAAATGCAGGTTTAGCAAAACAAAATTGTTATCTATACCAACATTAGGAGTATCATCAGGGTGTGGATGAGTGTATGTGAGTGGGGAGAGCTGAAGGGTGGTGGAAGAAGGGAACCATAGATATAAACATGTAGACTCCGACCCTGACACTGCCGTCCATTGGAACCAGGGATGTAGAAAAGAAGAAAGAAAGAAACTGGATAGCGGACAGAAAAATGGCCGCCATTTATTTCAATGGAAGTTGCTCACCTGGCACATATTCCGAAAAAGTTCCTGACTTCTGGGTTTATTGCAGTAGAGTCTACCCCCATGATGCTCTGGGGCCTCCCATCATTCCCCGAGGTGATGAGAACATTTAAATTGCGAATAAACTCACATTTGAGTCATTTAAGTTCAGTCATTCACTTCGAAGACCACATTATAAACCACTTGATGAAAAATAAATAAATAAAAAAAATTATTAATAAATAAAAATCCCATGCTCACTCCCAAGACACAGCATGACCACCCTATGTAACAGAGCAGTCATGTTACGTTGGGAATAGAGACTTTTCCTGAGCTTTTCTGGCTGTTAGCAAGGTTTTGACGGATAAAAAGTCCATGATTTAAAAATATAAAATACAAAGATCACTAATTAACAGGGTTATAGCTGGGGGTGTCCTGTCAACTGTTTTATTGGCTTCTCTTTTACTATTGCGGTCTATGGGAAAAATGCTTTTTGGGTCACATGGGAATTTTTGTTGCAGTACCACGAGTGGCCACTGGGAAAATTCAGAGTGCCTGCCAGGAGGTGGTACCCTATCTAGGTTTTATAATACATCCATGGTTGGAATGTTGCATCAGTATGTCCATCATCTTGGGCAGGTGTAAGCCAGGTGTACTTACTACATTAGTCAACAGAAGCAGAGGTCTATTGATAATTAATATCACCGTATCTCACTGAATTTTCAGGCGTTTGGTTAATTATAAATGTCAGACATATATTGATGATACAACAGTTAATAAGCTAACGTAACATTACTTCATTTCATTTATTTCTTTCAAACATCCATAAGCAACAGTTTTTTTTTTTTTGGTGCCAGTCTGGCCCAGGGCTGCTCAGTCCTGCTCCTGGAGCATTAGTTTTAAGCATCTTTAAGCATATAATTACAATTACTGAGGGTTCCTATAAGTTGTCTCATTTATTGTAAATACTGTAACTGTAAATAGTAATAGTTTGGAATAGAAGCAGACAACTGTATGGGAATATCCTCACCTGTTGTGGAATTGAGGTCAAAGCTTTCACAAGATATGTGGACCCCCCCCTTTAATGGATGTTTACATGGGAAGAGAAATAGTTGGCTCATATCAGCCTGGCCTGTCAGCAGGAGATTGGTGGAGGGGGAGCAAGTGGCAGCTGTGACTGGAAGGAGCCTTGAAGAGAAAAATGACCGACACTGACCAGGAAGAACGACAAAAGAGGAATGGGAGAAAGAAGAGAGGGAAGGAGCTGATGTGATGGACAGAGATGGAGGGGGACAGACAGGAGGAGGAGGAAATTACATGCATGGAGAGAAACTTCATCTACATGAAGAATGTGGCCCGAGGCAGCACTAAATGCATTAAGAGTTATTGAAGAGCAGGAAATTATGTTATTACTAAGGAGTGTGAAGCAGGCTATTAGAAATGAATAATTGTCCAAATGTATATGTGGGCAATTTCCATTTTATAGATTTGAGGCCTGAAACCAGGACATATACTGCAGTATTTCATAAAATGACTCCAACCAGCCTGTAATACTCAGACCAGGTTTATTCCAGGTCTCTCTGACCCCACATATTACTTTCAAGACATTTTTCTTGCACACTTTTTCTGCAGCCAGGCCAGACCTGTGGAGCAATTTACTCCCCCAATGTGGTTATAAACAAGCACAACTAACAATAGCATTCAATTAGACTGGAATAATGTCTATTCTAATGAGGCATACTCGAGTTGAGCAGCATCTATAATGTTTATAGATCAGTAGTCTAATGAGCCGTTAATAAGAAGTTTTGGGTTGCAGTTTTGGGTTTCATTGTGAAAGAATCCCTTTCACCGTCCTCCTCGGATATTGAATTTGTTTTGTCTTTTTTATCCAGCTTTTTAATTCATCAGGAGGAAGCCTCCACTACCGTGACAGTGCAATCTACTGCAAGTTTTTTGGAGAGCAACTAATAGAAATACTGTGTCATCTTAGCCCTATATCACCATACATACCCTTGATTCCAGAAAGGCTACCAACCAATACTTCAGATCAAGAGGATTCACAACTCTTGCCTAACACTATCTTCTTTTTTTCAGGTCAAAGTCTAGGCGAGTTGAAGTACATCGTCATTGAAGGTATCACTCGTTTCATCTGTGGATGGACCAACACGTCCTCAAAATCGAACAATAAAATAGATACTTCATGCATTATGTGCTCCACAATTACACAAAATGTTTGCTATGTGTAACAACAAGAATAGCCTTTGAGCTAGAAACCTGCATGAAACGGCAAGTCATGTTTGTCTTTTTACCAGTAAAAATAAAATACATGTTTAATATATGTCTTTTACTGTAATCATTTTAATGCCAGATTCAAACAAGAGGACACTGCTGCTACATCCTGAGTTCAGCACTGCCCAGGATGATTGTGATTGGTTAAAAAAGAATGTGAAGAAGCCATAGGGTTTTTTTTATCCCTTTAGCAGAAATGACAGCAAGTGCAGCCAGATCATGTTATTTCTCTGATAGAAACAGGCTATTCTGTCAAAGGGTCACATTAGGATTTATAACAGCGAAAGGTCAGGCCAATTGACAATTGCGATAGATTATTTTCAGTAGATTTATTGATGTAATTGCAGCAATCAGAGGAACTGCTGGAGTTCCCACTGCTAAACTAGTAAAACAAATTGTTTGTTCAGATCTTTGTGGCAAAAGCCTGAATCTAAGTTAAAGGTTTTATATACTTTTACACTCCTTCATAGTCTTCCTTTTATCTAGTTGATCTAGTCACCCAAGTAGTCACTACACCATCAGGTTTTCTCTGTGACACTTTTAGTAGTGTTATGTTCTCCAGTGATCTGTGGCTGGTTCACTCACTGCCTTATTAGAAAATTCACTTCTTGGCCCATCAGTGCTCTCAAAGCATTCAGTAATCCATAGACAGTCACTCTGCCCTAATAGCAGATTTAGTCCTCTGACCCTCTCCTCATCATTTCATTGAAGCTGCTTCTCTCGCTCTCTCTTAGTGGCTTTTTGTTCCAGATGAGAGCAGCTGTCAGTCACAGCTAACGGGTCGGACATGCTCAGAGGTTCTTAGGACTGTGATGCCTCCCGCTGTGAAGCCGAGGGTCTAATATCACGCTTCACAAGACTCATGCCCGACACAAACCTTCAAAAACCGCTCCGTCAAAGAGCCAGTCACCCGATCAATCATACATGCACTCCTGTAGTGGAGCTCTGGGCTAATGTCATGCTTCACTCTGAGTGCCCCACTGGCATGAAAACAGCACCTTAGTTCATTAGACAATAATAGTCATACAGTCGGTTCAGGTGAAGAAGCTATTAGACTGAAGTGGTGAATAACATCACCTCAATCTAAAGGTCAGAATAAATACAGTGCTATTACACTGGCCTATTAAAATGTCACTTCCTCGGCCAGAGTTTGGCTGAAATTGGGTTCCATTATAACAGCATGCACGTACACAGAAGCAGTGAGAATACAGAGCAGGGACATTCAGAGAGGTGCAACAAGCGGGTCTCAATTTCTCCCTGCATCAGCCCAAAACCTTCAGAATTTTGACTATAACATAATATTACATATGTCCCAATACATAAAAATGAAAAATCGCAAAAATATACTGTAAAAAACATGACAATTGTGTTACTAAATTATTTTGTTCATTAATTTTATGTTCATATATTTTATTACTATATATAGTCCAGGCCAAAAGTTTGGACACACCTTCTCATTCAATGTGTTTTCTTTATTTTCATGAATATTTACATTGTAGATTCTCACTGAAGGCATCAAAACTATGAACGAACATGTTTATGGTGTTATGTACTAAACAAAAAAAGGTGAAATAACTGAAAATGTTTTATATTCTAGTTTCTTAGCCACCCTTTGCTCTGATTGATAAAGCAAGAAATTCCACTAATTTACCCTGATAAGGCACAACTATGAAGTGAAAACCATTTCATGTAACCACCTGAAATGGTAGTTCATCAAGAGAATGATAAGAGTATGCAAAGCAGCAAAGCAGGAACCTTTTTACAAACTTAAATATTTTCTGTATAAATTGTAACATCTTCAGGATTTAGTATGGTCACTACAGTAATATGTATTGACCATGGTTTCTGACAACTGCTTCACATCTGTGTTGCATGGAGTCGACCTTCTGGAACTTCTGGCTCCTATGAACAGGGGTCTCAGCCTCACAATTTTTCTGAATTTCTTGGTTTTGCCTTAGAAACAACGTTTTTGACGTCACTTCACAAGTTTTAAATGGGATTTAGGAGTGGGTTGGCCACTCCAGAACTTTAATTTTAACTTTAACTTTAAGACTTTTTGTTGGTCTGGAACCAAGATTCTGCTGGTTTACTGGTTTGTTTGAAACATTCGAAATGGAGTTTTCAGGCCACTCACTTATTTTATCAGTCAGTCAGTCATTTTCTATACCTGCTTATTCCTCATTAGGGTCACAGGGGTCTGCTGGAGCCCATCCCAGCGCGTTACGGCGAGAGGCAGGGATACACCCCAGATGGTTGCCAGCCAATCGTGGGGCACACACACCATTCACTCACACATTCACACCTACGGCCAATTTAGAATCGCCCAGTAACCTCAGCATGTTTTTGGACTGTGGGAGGAAGCCGGAGTACCCGGTGAAAACCCACGCAGACACGGGAGAACATGCAAACTCCACACAGAAAGGGCCCAGACCCAGGACCCTTAATTTATCAGTGGTATAAAATTTTATTACATTAGATTTACATTAATATAGTTCACATAGTATAATTAAACTCATTTTTTTGTGGTATGTTTTTGATATCTTAAGCCTGAATGTTTGTAGTGTAGTATATTTATATAGTACATTTTTTTGTTTGTTTTACAGAATCACAAAGCATGACAATGTTTCCTCTGTTACAAATTATTAGTTGTTGACTTCAAATGGGGGGGTGACGCGGTGGTGCAGGGGTTAGCGCTGTTGCCTCACAGCAAGAAGGTTGCAGGTTCATGACCTCCTTGGTCCTGGGTCTGGGACCTTTCTGTGTGGAGTTTGCATGTTCTCCCCGTGTCTGCGTGGGTTTTCACCGGGTACTCCGGCTTCCTCCCACAGTCCAAAAACATGCTGAGGTTAATTGGAGACTCTAAATTGCCCGTAGGTGTGAGTGAATGGTGTGTGTGCCCCACGATTGGCTGGCGACCATCGGGGGGGTATCCCTGCCTATCGCCGTAATGTGCTGGGATTGGCTCCAGCAGACCCCTGCGACCCTAATAAGCAGGTATAGAAAATGACTGACTTCAATTGGAATTTTTTTTATTTTAATTGTATGATTGATTCAAATTCTACCAGGCTTGAACTCAGAGGCTTTGAAACAGGCACATATATTTTCTGGTTCCCCAGACGCATTTGAATTGAAATTAACTGAATAAATGAGCCAAACAGCCGCCGAGGTGTCAGGTTTGGTAATTCAGTGTAGTAGATACACAGTAATTTTAGTCCTACTGGCTTCAGACCAGATTTCTTGGTTTATATGCCAAGAAATCCCTGCCAACCGAGAAAAGATATGCTGTAACTGCAGCTGTATATTTACCACAGTCCACTTCTGGCTTCTCTCTCCTCTGCTTTATTAGCCAGCCGTCCTCAATGTCTCCAACAGCCCATAAACATTTCTCTGTTGACTCTCTCAGTGGCCTCACAGAACATTGTGTGATATGTTTGCTACATCTCCTGTTCCCTGCAGGAAACATCTGCAGTTATCTCATTGATACAAGATGCTTGTTTGATCCTGTACTACTTTAAAAGAGAGAGCTAATCAATAAGAATAACATGATTGTTTAATGGTTTAGTCCCCGAACCAAAACAAATAACTACGCCTAAGTGTCAATAAGAAGATTGTCTCAGTTAAAACTCAATTCAGGGTCTTTATCCTTTACATATCAGGGGAAATGAAAGAAACACAGAAGACATGCCGAGAGATGAGAGATCAACATAATATTTTATCTGAAAGGTATTTGCCGTTTGTCACAGCTTCTCCCTTCTTATGTGAGAAAGACACAGTATATATGTCTGTGTATATCCTTATTTATTTATTTATTTATATCCTTCTTATATTTGAGAAAGCTTAAGGAGCTTAGCTGTTGTTTATCTTGAAAGAGATGTTTCCTTCCACTTCTGGGGCTGTTAGTGTTTCGGGGAGATAAACCAAACACAGCTTCATTGGTTCAGACAATTCATATTATTTCCATGTATATTTGTGACTCCTGTCTGACGTTGTGTGAATACATATTATCTGAACAAGGTGAACGGAGATCTGAGACGTTAACAAAGAGTGAAATAACATTTCCATTCCAAAGGCTTTTAAATCAGATACACCTCGGAAAGATATTTCACATTTTATTTAAACGTTCCTTGTGCAGACTGACTTTGCTCTGTCATTTCCACTCTGTCATTTCATCTCTATCTAAATGAAAGGTGGATTTACAAAAAAAAAAAAACACAAATGATCTCAATCTTACAAGTGCACATGTGTTTGACTGATATCCATTGTCACTACTCCTGCATATGAATCTGACCAGTGGCGTACAGGCTTTTTGAAGGGCAGGGGCGAAAGGGGAAAAAAAGGCACCTGCAGTGTGTTTTAGCCACTGAAGAGGCCACTTTAGAGCATGATGAGGGTTGACTGCCCCTGTCTGTCTGAACACAGGACATCATGGTATTTTATTTGGTGAAGATTCTGGCAGGAAGTGACACTGTGAGATAAATTCCTCCAACATAATCTAATCTTCTCAGGACCAGCCATCTGTCCCACAGTCAATCTGACTAATTGTCTGTCTCCCTGCCTGTCTGCACACCATGTTAGCCAGCAAATATTCTGGGTAATTGAGCTATTTTGGAAAATGCTCCTCCTCCTCCTTCTCCTCTTCTCCTTCTCTGCGCTACAGCAATCTGCACTTATAGCGTAGAAGGACATTGGCAGCAATGACTGAAATGAACAAACCAATCTATATTTAATTACATCACATTACAACAAAAATCTATCAGTAAATCCATATTACACTTGTGCACCATTAGAAATAATCATTCTCCACTTTCTCTCTTTGGACTGAATTTTGGAAACGCAGAGACTGACGCATCCAGCCAATATTCAGGCTGGTAATTATGATCTGCGTGATTAATTTCCTCACCACAGTTGAGCTGCTGCTCTCCAATAACGAAGGATTTGGCCTCTGATTAATTTCCTTTAACAACATTTTTAATGAAGGAGGTGAATTGAAATGCTATTTTCAGTTTTAATGAAAACCTATTTCCCTCTTTTCCTTGAATGAGGTCATTAATGGATAAAAATAGTGAAGTTTGGGACGAATCAATGTGAACTCCAGTTATCTGCATTGATTGATTCCCTTAAATAGTATTTTCATTCTAGGAGATAGAATTATATTGAGATTATAGTCCAAAATATAGATTGTTAGAGTGTTTATGTACCTTTTAAAATCGTTTAGCCAAGGTGAACTGCTTTAATAACTGCAATCTCCTGATCAATGAGCAGTTACTGTCTTTAGAGAGAAATGATGATAACAACAACAACAAAGGACCTCCAATAAATGAACTTCCATATTTAGATGACTAATGCACTGATAATTTATAATTACTTTTTTTCAGTGAAGGTAAAATCCATGTGTTCCAGTAATTGCACAGTGCTGATCAATGGAAAGTGGGACAGATATTGTACTATAGTAAAAGGGTTTTGTATTCCAACATCTGGTGTCTCAAAATCATAGTTGCAACGCAAAAAATAATCCATCAGTCAAGGTTGCCAGGTTTGTTGCCAACTGTGTTATGCGATCAGCCTGTCAAGTTATGAATTATTCAGGGATTACTACAAACAACTAATCCATATGTCAGAGAGTGAAAATTGTTGTAGATAAATTTGACTAACAGGTATCAATACCTAAGTTAGCAAATGAGTTAGCTTAACCTACCAACTGAGGAGAAAAGTTGTGATTTCCCTGTGCTTTTTGATGCTATATAAATCCTTTATATGAGCCCATCTAGCATATGTTTCACAGATTTTGACTCTGGTTTTTGCTCTTCTCATAATGCACCGTGCACCATTTGAAGCTGCTGCAGGACTTGCAGAGTCTGCCATTTTGACACAGTGGCCTTGCTGTGCTGAGCATAGAGACCAATCTGGCAACTCTGGCTGGTACATGTAAACATAAAGGCATTGTCAAACCTGTCAAAAATTGCCCCTCTAAACCCACTGTCAAAACCCACTGCATGTTAGTTTAAGTGTGTTTAAGTAAATGTAAATATTTAGTATCCTTTTTTCAGCCCCTACACTCAAACCCACATAAAACATATTTCATGTAATAATTTATTCAAACATGTTTGTGTTGCTGTTATTAATATTGGTGCTAAGATTTGAGACGTTTGGGTTTTGTTCAATTAAAAAGGTAATTTGTTTGAAAAGCAAAATAAAAAGAAAGAGTTTTCTACTTTCTTAACATTATCAATATAATCTTTGCTATGCACATGAAAACATGCAAATACGATTCTGTTGAATGTCACAATCAAAGATAATTATTTCTGCTTTGATATTTTGATGTTAAATTGTTTTAGGGTTGGTGAAGAGCGTGTGAACATTGAATGAAATGACTGTAAGAAGAGCCGCTGTCTTTTTCTGAGTAATCCAGCAGTAAGCGTGTTAATTCCTGGCAGAGTCGGGCTGCATTGAACCTGACCAACAAGTGGACTGTCTGCAGCTTCAGGCGGCGGCTGCCAGGCCCGTCAGCTTTGTTCTTTAACAACAGAAACCTGAGTTGCTCTGAAAGAGGAACCAACAGGATTAGTGAAGGCGACGCCTGCAAGTCGTGTAACATCAGTGTGTCAAAACCTACACTGAGCTCACTTTTAATGCCATTTGGATCTCTTTTGTTCTCTGACCTGGTTTCATAAATTATCATTTAACTAATGAGACCTGCCATGAAAATACCTCAAAGGCAAAAATTACGCTAACCCTGGTCACTGGCTTAGCTGCTGATTTTTTTTGGTTTCAGTCCTGAAAAAAGAAATTGTATGCAAATCCCCTCATTATCACTGTCCATGCTATACCTGTGATTTCATACTCACATGTCCAGCTTTATGAAGGACACATCACATGCAGCTCAACCTCATAATCATGGCTTACATGCCCTGATCAAAGCTGGACCTGTGGGATCATCGCTGGCAGTCGTTGACTGGGTTGGAAGGGTTGCCTCTAGGTGTGGGAGACCTTGTTAATGTGGACATGAAATTGCATACCTATTCATTGTGTTTGGTAGTGGGTCACAGTGTGAAGATTGGTTTTCAATTGTCATTGGCGAGCCAGCACGGACACCATTCATAGTTAGGTTTCTAGGGTATCCGGCCAACTTGGCAAGCTCATGATATGGCTTTTTGTGGGCAAATTTCAACCCATTATGCTCACCTTCATCTTTAAAATAAGTCTTCATCCTAAAATGTAATAGTTTACATCATAGGGACTTATTTCCCCAAAAGGGAAGTGAATCCTTGTGTCTCAGTGATTGTGTAAACATGTATGACATTTATGTCCCCACAACATGAATGAGATTGCACATACACATGCACACACACACACACACACACACACACACACACACACACACACACACACACACACACACACACACACACACACACACACACACACACACACACACACACACACACAAACAAACAAATCACAATTACATACATAAAAAACAGGACAAAGGGCAAAAGGCATATGAGCAGCACATCTAATGAAGCTGCAATGAATACATGTTAGGATCAAGATCTCTCGACACAGCTAGAATCAACGTTATGTGTGTTATATTCATTTGAAGTAGAGACCAGAGAGTTTTACATTTATACTATATCAAAGTATGTTCGGTGGATTAGTAATTAGTAATTAGATGATACACAGTTTCAAAGCAATTAATCTTTTTGTTGAAATCTCACACCACTAAATCCTTAGTCACATACCTTGTCTCCTTAATCTACCCTTTGAAAAGATGCAGCATATTTCATGTATTAATTTCTTTAGGCCACGTTCAGGTTGTTGTTTACATTTGTGCTAAGACAACATTAAACACTGATTTAAGATGTTTGGCTTCTGTTGAAAAGGGGGGATTTTGCAGAGAAGGGTACACAGAAGTTTTTGTAGGAAAAAAAGAGTCATATAATTTCCTCTGTTAATTATTACATCCAGATGGATTAACAATATCACATTTGTAATGCATGTGAAAACACAAATATTATGCTGATGAATGTCTTGATCAAAGAAAATGATTCCCGGCTTGGATATTATTTAATGTCTGAATGTGGAAATTACTTGTGAGTAATCCAGTAGTACGCGGGTTAATTCCTGGCAGAGTCAGACCTGACCAACAAGTGGACTGTCTGCAGCTTCAGGAAGCTGCTGCCAGCCTCATCAGCTTTGTTCTTTAACTACAGAAACCTGAGTTGCTCTGAAAGAGGAACTGACAGGATTAGTGAAGGCGACGCCTGCAGTCGTCTAACATCAGTGTTTCAGGGAAAGTTATCCTGACCTTACTCGTAAACTTTTTTATTCTTTAGTTTCACTTTTAAAACAATTTGCCTCTTTTCTTCTCTGACCTAGTTGAAGAAATCCAGGCTTAAAAAACACCCTGAGAATGATTTTAACTGTGAGTTGAGTAAAAAATAATGTTCATATTTATAGCACCGGACACAGGTGCCAAGTAAGATTACTCAGCCAAAACCAGAGACCTGGTCTGCCTCAGCTCCCTCCAGCACAATTATGATCTTACTTTATCTGGGTTGTTTAAACCTCTATTGCATAGTGTTGCCATATTGCGATAATTACTGTATCCTCATTTTTCTAAAAAGCTGTGATATAAAATCTATGTTTTTACAGCTAGGTGTGAAAAGGGGCTTTTAATTAGGAAGTAATTTCAATTTATGAGGTCACATGACCAGGATATCTTTTTGCTTATAGACCTTTGACATGTGAAAATCCCTGTCTCATGACATGTCTTTTCATTAGAATCTTGAAAATTTCTCACAATCTCACAATGTAGAGAATGTACAGTAAACTTTAATTTATTTTTACATTTAATTACATTTTGATATTTTTTCTAATATCCTAAAATAGATTTTTTGCCATATGCAACAATATGCAAATATAGAAAGTATACAACCTAAAAGAGTCCCATTGACTTATATAACATGATACTATCCTGATACAACTTTTTTATATATATTTTAATATAACCTTTACCATGTCTAACAATATTTCATGCAATAGACAAGTAACTAAGACGTGCTGTGAGCATAGGGGATTAATATGTGTCATAATATATTTCTATTACAAGTGTACATGTAATCATCATTAACATTACTGGTTACATGGTTCGGTCTATGCATTCAGATGAAGACTATGTCTCATTCAATCATGCAATTAGCTATTATTGCACTTTCAGGGAGAAATGTATTTCTCAACTTGATAATTTTGCCAATCTGTTAGCGCTGTATCTTTAGCATCACACCCACCAATAAGACCCACCCTTACCGAGAAGGAGCAGGAGAGAGGTGAGACAACAACTATTCAAGACAACAGTGTTCATTAGTAAGTTTCTTTTTTTCTCTGCTGTTTTTCACCACGTGTGAAGTCAATTTGGGAGATTTTGTTCAATTATACTGGCACAAATTGAATCTCACAGAGAGAAACGGCTGAGATTTTACTTTATTCCTTTGGAGGCAATAAGATCTATCTATCAGGATTTATATGTATTTATTTTTGATGAAAACAGTGGTTTTTGTTTTCTAAAACTCAGTTAACCCATCAATGAAAGAAAAATATAGTTATATGAGAGGCGAGAGGCACAGTGAACAATACAAAATTGCAGCACCACAGGGATATGAATGAAAGGTGGCTCTGCCTTCTTCCTGAAAGTGACGTATCACATTTAATTTCTCTGACACATCGCAGATAAATCTATTCCAGCTTTTGAAAAATGTCACCGTTGACATTTAGATTGAATGTATGAAAGTAATCCTGTTGTTAAATATGAATGAGCGCAGTGTTCTAATCACCACAGTGTTGGTAGCATTATTTCTCTGCTATTTACTCTCTGCAGGCATCTGACATTTAAAGCAAAGTCTGGAACAGGAAGTCCGAACAGGAGTTTTCCATCAGCAGCTTGTTGGCGAGAGGGAGCCATTTTTCATCCTGCTTTGTACAGGGAGCGCCTGTTTGTATATTGAAAAACCCTGTGCAACACCTCAAAAAGTCAGTAGTGCAATTTATAGATATGGCTTGACCAAAAAGTAAGAAAAAAATTGAACTTTTAAGTGAAATTTTACAAAAGATAAAGGTAGCGAAATGAAGTAAAAGTATTCAGAGATGCACAATATTTCATCATTAAATATAGTTTTGTGTTTTCATTAATACACAAATAATAATAAATATGATTTCATGTAACCTTTAGTTACAGTATTCTATAGATATTATAATATTAACTTGCATTTGCATTTATTGTTTTCAGAATCCAACAGTGACGACCTGCAGATCACAGAGAAAGGAAACCTTCAGCTCAACAAAAAGCAGTTACTTCCATTTTATTAGATGAAATAAAGTCCAGCCCACCTTAAATCTACCTAGAAGAAGACAGGAAGTGCCTCTCTGAATAAACCCAGTGCTGTCGTCATCATCCGACTGCCACTCCGCAGGCATTTCACACCATCTGTCTGGTAAGGATTAGAAAACACAGAAATATTTGCTCCTGAATGGCTCTGACCCTACCTAATGACCTACCTAATCTTCCTTGCTGGAGAAAAAAACAGACTGAAATAATAAGAAATGTATTTATATATATTGTTCATATTGTATTCAATAAAATGTTTTAAATGTGTCCAATAGTGTAGCATTTAATCCTCCTGAGATTCATTTCCAACGTTAAGGATTAGAGCTAATGTGAGACAGTGTTAATTCTGGATCCCTCAGAGTATTACATGTATTATTATAGTTTGGTGTGATACAGGTTATTTCCATTATCACATCTATTTAAAGGCTGTGTTCACACTACAGGTCTTAAAGTAAAAAAGAATGTCTTTCGGGGAGATTCTGCCCAATGCAAATTTTCTCTAATTGATTGTTTTGATCTTATTCAAAACATAGAACTGTATAGAGAACGTACAGTATAATTTTCATCAATCTCTCTTACCAGGTGGGAAAAACCAAACCATAGAGTGTGAAATATCCTGACTTTTAGTCACCACGGTTGGTCAACCTCCAAGAAATCTGGACCCTACACATCCCATAAGGCAACTTAATAGCATATTTCATTACACACTCCCTGCCTGGTAAACATCTACATCACTTAAACTTTACACCCCCATAAAGCAGGCATACCATCTAAATTTGTATTCTTCAAGTTGATGTAACCCTGACAACATCATCAGGGTTATTTTCCTTGAAGGCTCCAGCCAGAGACACAGAATACATTATACTAAACTTTTCATAGCATGACTATCACTCATGGTGACTGTTAAACTGAACTTCATCTGTCATATTTGTGGGGTGCCCATTTAAATGTCAGCATAATTGGATCTCTTACTCCAATCATCCTTAGCCTCTGTGAGTAAAACGCAAGTGTTTATTTAATCATATAAGGAGACTGAAGCTAATTACATGTAGTGAAGTGCAATGAAGCGCTGCAAGTCACACAATGTCCTAAAGCTGTGATTTGAATTCTGAGTGTTAATCAGGGTTGGTGCGTGTTGCCTCTCAGACCAAGGGTTGCTGTCGGGGCCAGTGAGGCCAGAATGTACTAAACCCATATTGATGGTTAGATGATCTTTTAATAGAAAGAGATAGCAAGGAATACAGCAAAAGGTGGATGCAATGATCAGAGGAATAAGACAAAAATACTGGCATAGGCACAGGCAAGGGTCAGAAAAAATCCTAGGTCAAAAACAGACAGATGTCATGACACAGAAGGGCAGACAGCTCAGGTAGAGGTACAAAAAGAGCTAAGCAGGACTCATAAAAAAGCACAAGCAGAGACTGACAACAGTAACTCAAGAGTAGACTAAGGTCCCCCCAAAAGAAACACAAGGCAAGGTCTCAGACCAAAAACAGGCTTGGGTCAAAAAAAGCAGAATCTGTGATAAAGCATGGGCAAATCCTTAGTAAAACTCTTAGGCCTAGCCCAGACAAACATATTTTTGAAACTGATTTTGATTTTGTCCCCCAGTTAAAAAAAGATTCTCGTCCACACCACCAGTGTGGTAGCACCACAAATCCACTTCAAACAATGTCATGCACATGTCAAAGCAGTAGGTAGCAAAAGCACTCCTGACAGGAAGGCCAATCACAAGGCTAGAGCACTCCACAGGTCTCCATGGATACAACTTCCTGTTTACTGTCGCACAGTGTAACGTCAAACAATGTTGACAAGTTTCTTGTGCAAATTATGTCTACCAACGACAAATCAGATTGCAAGAGTGAGAAGAAAATTGGGTTTTCCCATCCACACATGAAACCAGATTTTCAGAAAAAAGTTCATGCTTACAAAAAACGCAGAGAAACACATGGTTTCAAAAATACCTGTGTTGGTGTTGATGGCTCCTTAGATAATATGGCACGATAACCTGAAGACAGTGGAATCAGCTGTGGTGGTGCAGGCCCCTGTGATAGGATGGCATGGAAATGGCTGTCAAGCAAGGAGTGGAGCACAGGAATTTTTATTTTTTTTTATGTGACCTAAAAGAAACTAAACTTTCAGAAATTCCCTGCAAATGTTGTGCATAGTACCTTTAAACCATGATGTAATTTCCAGCATCTGAGAGACAACAAATGACCTGTTTTGACCTGTGACCTGTTTTGAATATTTTAAGTGTTATGGAAGTTCAAGATGTGAACATGCTGAAAGATGCATGAAGGCTGGGGAGAATATACTGTACATGAAGATCTGCAGGTTTGTTCTCAAAGAGAACCAGAATAAATTAATATAGAAAGACATTTAAAATAAAAAAATAATTCATAATTTACAACATAATGTGATTTGTCAGCGTTGACAGCTAACAACATGACTCTGTGACACTGGTGGCCCAGCAGGAGACTTTCTGTGGTTTTCTGCCAAAATAAAATGGGTTCCATAAATAAGTGAATTAACTCTAAATATAACTGGAACAAGAGTCAGGATTCATGCATTTCACTTAAGAATGTGGAAAAAAAGAATGGGGAAATGAACTGTATCATGCTGAAAACAAATTGATTTTAAGTTTTCAAAGTGCAGATGATGGATTTTACAAATGTAATAAATAGTTTAATTCGAATTGCAATGCCACACCTGTTATTATGTGGCCCTTGGAGAATCACTGTGTAAAGTGGGCATAATTATCAGATTGTCTACTTTGAAAGGATACAAAGACTTCCAGATATAGCCCAACCATCAACTACCAACATTGCCAAGCTGTGGGTAAGAAGGTTTTCACAATTCAGAGATTTCAAGAAGATTTGAATGATTAGACAAGTACTTTGTTTGAAGCTGACCTATTCCAATTGTAGAAAATTACAGATTTCATTGCTGCTGATTTTACTTTTGTTCCAAAGAAAGAATAAAACAAAATTAAGATACAGAAAATAACATTTCACTGGTAAAGTTATTTTTTGCTGTTAGGAACGTGTGTAATATGCATTGCATCAGTATACAGTAGCCAAAAGAGTTGACTTCTCTCTGATTTCTCCGCCTCTCATCCAGCAGCCAACAGCTTGATCTCTGCTCCTCTCTCAGAGAAACGGTGTCTTTTCTGATTCAGCCAAGTGGCCAGTCATACAGCAGGTCTCCAGCAGCCTGTGGTGGCTGCTGTGTATATTTATAAGCAGAGTCAAAGTGCATCAATCACCATCTGGCATTCAGCAGCAGCAATCAGACTCATCATGTCAGACTCTCTGAGTCTTTAATGATTTAATTTCCTCCATAATCTACCAATATCTGAGAGCACACTGTTGTTTTGACCTCGTACAGAACATTCTACATACATAACTGGTTCAAGGGAAAAGCATTTGTGTTTTATCAATATTTATCCAGTATGTCACACTGAATTATTATCAAGTTCGGAGTCAGTGTTTTTACTAACATTGACAATGAAATATTCATCTGAAAAAAAGACGTCTGTGTGTGAATTGAGTAGACTCAAAGAAGATGTTCCGACTAATGATGAAAAGTGCATCAATAATTATGAGTAGTTCAGATCACACTTTCATTATAAAATATCACACCACCCACCAGACATGTCAGAACTTTCATCCAGCTGGAAAGTCAGGAGTCAACTGCTGAATATGCTCAATCACATATAAACTCAACCCTTGGCTTGACTCAACCCTATTACTAATTTAGCTTGGTTCATTTAGTCAAATGAAAGCGATGTTATTAGGACATTAGGCACTCTGATTAACAAAAACACCCAACAATCCAAGTTTATTTCCTCTGGCTGCTTGGATGTTGACTTGGAAATCTGACCAGAACAAATTGAACTGAGGGTAGAAAAGGCCCACCTGTGAATATTGAAAGATTTATTCAATGAATTAGTTCATCGTGTACTCGTTGAACTGGCACAACAATGTCAATGACTGCTATGAAAATTGGGACACACATCTTAACTCTTCATTTAGTGCAGGGTTACTCAAAAACAAGTCTTAGAGATCCATTTAATACATTCCCACAGCATCAAAGTAAGTCTGCATAGTGCATAGTGTTGACATATGGCAACAATTGCTTTATCAAAATTTTTCTAAAAAGCTGCAATATAAAATATTTGTTTTTATAGTTAGGCGTGAAAGGGGGCTTTTATTTTTGAAGGACATACAATTTATGAGGTCACATGACCAGGCTATTCTGTTCCTTATTCCCGTTTGCTTAAGGACCTTTGACAAGTGAACATCATTGTCTCACAACCAAAGGTTTTCTTTTATTCAGAATTTATTTTATTAAGAATATATATATATATATGTCCAAGAAATATTTCATGCGATAGAGGGTTAATGGGATACCTAACATCTTTGCTGTGTAACCGAGTCCTGATACGTGAGTATAAAATGGCGTGATGGCCAAGTGGAGACACTGACACTTCTTCTCTGCATTCATTATTGAAAATGTTTGATTGTTGAGTCTTGATATAGTGCCACACATATAGGCCATGTTTTGAATCCCAGTGGGGCCTGTGTAGAGGTTGGGATTGAGTTTTTTGGGCTATGGGTGGGGGAGACTTCTCATGTTGGAATGAGGATGGTGATATTGTTGCCTCTCTCTGGGTCAGCTGGATATCAAAGTTGGTTCTTATCTGAGGTGCACTGGACCTCTGTCTTATCTTTTGTTTTTGAACATCTCACCTCTTGTCCTTGGCAGGGGCTGTTTGTGTCTGACAGACAAAATAAAATTAGTTTGTGGCTAACAGCTGCGCACCTGTACTGTTAAGAGTGATCCCATTTGCCTTATACATGTCTAATAATCCCCAAATATGTTAAAATTGTCAATAAATTTCACTGATTTGACTGGCACACATATTTTTGAGCCATTGGTTGAGCATTATCAGCCTGCTCCCCCTTGAACTATTGGTAGAGGTCCACTGATGAACACCTTAAGATTAAGAGATCTAAATTTGTTAAGCAGATCAATAAAGTCCTGTTTTAATAAATTCAATTTTTGCTTGACAACATCAATGGATGTTCAGCAAATATTCAGCAGTGATCAGATACCAGATACCAGATATCAGATATCATATCTTTGATTTGGATAGTATTTTGGTGTTTTTCTTGTTCAAACGCATTTTATCTCATTCACAGCTTCATCACCTATTTTCAGAGTTCGAGGCACAGCAGTTAGCTCTTTCTGCAGCCTTTTATGATATGAGTTAGTCTCATACTTTGCTCTCGTGCTGGAGGATGAGCTTTCTTCTGGGGAGTCAGGGTTTTCTAAAAGTGCAGCAAACCTGTTCTCTTGCAGAATGCCTGTGGTTTGGGCCAGTTTGCTCTTACTCTTTGTTGTAGCAACAGTTCAGGGCTGTTTCCTCCTCGGCAATGGGGTTGAATAATCACTCCTGTGCAACAGCAGTGTAGGCCACTCAGTTTCATCCAGAGCCTCTGGGTGCTGGATTCTGCCTGTTAACTGTCTTCCCATATCAGAGGGAAGTGATTTATCTTTACACCTTTTTATGCTTTGGCTTTGCACTACAAGAGTTCCAGGAAAGGTACTGCTGTTGGCTCCTGTTCCTTGGTGGTGCTAATTAGCCTGCTGTTAGCCTGCTCCTGTCCACTGTTTTGGGTCATCGGAAGGGTGGTTTCATTCCAATATTCACCATTTACCTCCAAGTTCACTTCAAGCCAAACTTTCATCTCCAGTACTGTGATTGTGTGGAGGAGTTTGTCGTAGTCAGCATTGGAGAGGGGAGGCATCTTGCTGTTAATTAGCTTTGGCTAGCAAACTCTTCTGCCCCAGTCACTATACACTGACTACACATTCTGCTTGTGCTGCTGATAGGCCACACGTGAGGAGGAGGTCATAAAATTGTCAAAAAGTCACAGTAACCAACTGTATTAACACAAAACAATAGTCTCAATGATTAATAGGTATCCAGGAACATTTCTTGTTATCGTTCATAGAGAAAAGCAGAAATATAAACAGAAACATGCAGAAGAGGCAAGAGCAAAGCAGTGAAGTGTCTGGAAGCAGGAAGCAAGTAGCGGCGTTCTGGGTGGGCTCATCTTGATGAGCCAATAAAGTCTTCGCTCCCCTACTGAGGCCTACTGAGGCCCAGCCTGAGCCATTGGCTGCCTCTGCCAACACTCAGCCTGTGACCAGCAGCAGTTCTCTATTCTGGAGCTGCAGCGGTCAGTTATCAACAGCTCCGGTTCTGTTTGGTTCTGCCCTGTCTTGCCTCCACTCCTGAGCGCTGACTCTTCTCTGCATTTCCCTCTCCTCTCTGCTTTCAGGGCTTTTTCTTTTAAAGTACAAACCCTGCTGAATGCTACCAAGAGTGCCTCTCCCATGTGGGTTCACAGTTCCAACCCTTGTCCACTGAAAGGGGTGTGAATCTAAGCTGACACAGAGCCATTTATTCAGTTTTCACGGACAGCTGCGTGAGCTGCATGAAAAATGGGCTCTGTTTGGCATGCTGTCATTTTGCTACTAAACTATTTTTACTCTAAATGTCCAGCGGCACACTGATAAATACACCTTTCATTTGTTCTGAGTAGGATACAACCGCATGAGACGGCTGCTTAAAGACAGACAACTGCAACACATTTGTAAAACATGTGGTTACATCTCATGAATAAGTTATCTAAGTGAAATTGCAGGACAAAGTGTTCCCATGAAGAAAATAAGATTGGATCTTTGATGCAAAGTGGTCTGGCATTTCTTCCATCAAGTGCATTTTTTTCTTCAACAGAAACACTTAGAGTGCTTTCTCAGGCTTCAAACCAAAGGAAAGAGGGATTATGTTTAACATGCTCATTTTATTAAGGTTTGTTTTGTCAGTTTAAGTGTGGCTTGTCAGTATTGCTGTAAGCTGCATCCTTGAGAAGTGGCTTGAAAAACTTGTAGCGTACCCAAGTGGTAGTGGTTTTCAAGGCTATTAATTTTGGTGTAAGTATAGGTTTTTAGAACATATAGAATATCCAGATAGACAGCAGAGAAGTGGGTTAGTGTTGAAATCTGTTGATGTATTGATTCCTTTTCCCGCAGAGAAAACTGGGGGGGGGACTATGGTACCCACATTTCAGCCTACAGCTACGATAAAGGCATTCAGAAATGTTGTCCAGAACTAGGCACATTTGCGGTGATATGAAATACTAATGGACACCTGTCAGCTGCCCATAAAGCCCTCTTGTGATTCTGCTCTGTACTCGCTCAGTGAAGATGGATCATATGAAGTGACAGCAACAGTTCACTCATGCTCTACGTTGTTATTTTTTCAAGAAACAGATGACGGATTCTTGTAGATGGAAGAAGTCAAAGTCAGATTGAAGAGCAGAATAAAAATCACGTAAAGTTTTCATGACACCTACTTGTCGCTGCCATGCTTGAAATTATTTGATGCTGGATTTTTCACGTCTTCATGTTTTCAGTGCCTATCCTCAGACTATATGTGTTACTGCAGAGCTAGTTCCCAGTAGACATTCATTTCCTTCACCTATCTTATTCTGATTTCCTATTACTTGATTTATTTTCCTAAAGGACAACCTGTCGCTCATGTCTTGGTTGTCATCCCAGGTCTTCTCATATCTATTCAGGATGATTGTTAATTTTAGTGTCAGCTCACATCCTGTACTGTATGTGAGTGTTGAAACTCTGGGTGCAGTATACATTAATAATCTCTTATAAAATAAATGTGGATTTCAACTTTATAATGATGTTACTGTCAGTCATATCTGCACTGGACTACAGCCACCATCTACTGTATGTATCCTTTTCTTTTATCATCAATTCATGTTAATGTTTTCTATTAAAAAGAACATGCTATTATGTTTTGTCTTTATTGCAACTAATAGTGACAGCATGTGCACTGTATGCTGTTTAATTGTGTAGCTCTTATCGATTTGATTTCAGAATATTGTGTCTGTTTAATTGAATATTTCCTCTTATTCCTTTTTTCCCTATTTTACCTGTATAGAATATTTTTTCTTAAAACCAAACAAGCTGATTTTATTCTGTAACATTTCAGGCACTTGACAAATTGCAGACGAGAACAAATATCGGATCCAATGTAGGATAAAGGGGTGGGACAAAAAAATTGACATTGCAATATATCGTCATACTTTCTCCCACGGTATCATATTGATACACATTCCAAATATTGATTTAATAAATCAAATGGTGAGAGGGAAGGGTGTGACATGCAATACAGTTCCTCCACTGGGAGCTTAACCATGCAGTCTGTGAAACTGACACTGCAATGCAGTGAATAAATACATAATTACTGCTTCTTGTCTTAAGAGTGGAAGTCTTTCTTCTATTGTCAGACATTGTGATATTTTCTACATTCTTTGATATCTTACAGAATATCAAGTATCACATTATCCCTGTATGATATGATGATGAGCCCTCCCCTAACAAGTTACAGCTGAAAAAATGTGATAAAAATCATAATTCTGGGATTTCTGGTGATTCCCACGCCTAGTAGAACCACTATAAATGTCTTCATAGATGTGATAGGCTGGGTAAGTGTAGATGCCGGGGAGAATAAAAAAAGAAGACTTTTATTTTGAAAAAAAAACATCTATATCGTAACTCAAACGGATAGCAAAGTCTGAGAGGGACAGCACTGGGTATGTTGGTCCCAAAATATGAATTATGAGCTCGTGCAACCACGGAGTGTTGTTGTGGCGATCACAGCACCAGTTTTGGCACAGAGCAGCGTCTGCGGTGCCGTGCGCAGCGGTGCGCAGCAGCCACCGAGGCAGCAGCTGATAACCGCGGAGCAGCCAGATGGGAAAAAGGAGGAGCCGGTTCTATATTAGGTCAGTTTTAAAAAGTCTCAAAACCAAGTAAGTTGTTGTAGTGAGCCACTGGGTGAGGTTTGGCAGTGCACTTTTAGAAGTGTTGTTTGCTAGTTTGCTAAATAGTCTAGGCTTAAGATAACGTTGCCGGTGCCTGCCCATAAAGGCTAAAGGCTAGCTAAAATAGCATCTATATGTAAATTAAATGAAATTGTTTACAGCAGCCATAATAAAGTGAACTTGTATTTAAACGTGTTACCAAAGCTACTAATTAAGGTCCCATTTAGTGTAGCAGAACATTTTCCATTGAGCCAACATGAACAATAGCAGCACCTGACTTTAACCTGAACTGGACATTAATTAGTTTAACCCGTAACACCTGTGTGTACCAATTAGTCGATATAACTTCTGTGAAAATGGTCTATTGTAGCTATTTGTTGGGTTATTCATTATTTGGTATTAAATCATAAGCAAAAATCCCACGTGAGCTATTGAAGTCCATGAATGTATAAATGAATTAAAAGGTGTCACACGAAGATAAAGACATGCGTTGACTCAGCAGGATAATATGAGATGAGAAACGTTCATCTAGCGAATACATTCTTGAAAGTACACGGTAAAATCGCCAGTGTTAATATAATACTTAAAGAGTTAATTTTAACACTGGGGGTATAAAAAGTAGACGCAAGAATCTCGGTTGAGATGACTTTATATTACATTATATTTACTGTAGAACCTTGTGTCTGCCGTTTTTGATATTCTCAACATAAATTGCTGCAGAAAAAAAAATCAAATTGGTGCATACAAATGCATTAAAATGCAGGAAATTGATTGAGCCTAATGTAAATATAAACTACTGAGCTAAAAGGATCCCCGAAAACATGAATATAATATACATGGGTAATCCTCTTGACTTGTCATCTTTGGTTAACATAAACTGCGCGCAATTCATTGACTCCAGACTTCATGCGCTCTCTCTCTCTCTCTCTCTCTCTCTCTCTCTCTCTCTCTCTCTCTCTCTCTCATCCTCTTCTCTCTTCGTCCAGTCGGGTTTGGGGAGATTTCTCTCGGAGCTGGAGAGGAGAGGTTTCTAGTCTCTCTCCTCCAGCAGCCTTCATCCTTCTCATCATGGATCTGTGGACTAAAAGAGTCGCTGGGATTATCGCTCAGGTCGCTCTGCTTCTCTGCAGCTCGTACGGGACAACCGGAGAAGGTGAGCAGGCTGTCCGCTTTTTGTTTCATTTTATTTTCTTCCACTTTTTCTGATGGACAAATGCAGATCCGGAGAAGCGGCTTTAAACGACACTTAACACTTAACTACCATCCTAAAAAGAAAGAAAACAGATTATAGTACGTAAATCCAGCGATATTAAGTTGTATTTTTCAGCAAATAGGCTACCGGGCTTATTTTGGCTGTAGGATTTTGCGCGTCTCTGTTGCGCATCAGCAGGAAACATAAGGAGAGTTTAGGTGGTTTAACGTGAAATGATTTGATTTTATTTTCTGGTGGGAAAAGGGAACTTTTCAGCACCATGCCTACATTATTAATTATTTATGGACTCACATGGTGGATGATCTCTCCAGTGGAGTTTTTGCATTGGACAGAAATGCATCAAGAGCGTTCTCAGAGCAAAAAGAAACCCCTCACTGACCTGAGTGTTCATCCACTGTGCATACAACGAGGTTATCTCTTTGTTTTCTGGTTAATGTGGTAGTCAGAACAGCATGATGGGTGTCATGGGGCTGAGCCACAGTGTGTGTTTGTCAGTGTGCACACACACTCCAGAGAGCAGCCGGAGGAGTGTAAAGGTGTGTGTGAGACAAACATTGTTTGCGTTGTAGACAGATGACTTTGGGTCTGAGTGAATTAGATTCTGTGATCTTTTGACGATGGGATCAATGGGGAACTATTTATCATTTTAAAATGGTCATTTCATAAAAATGTGCTTTAGTGTTAACGGTTTAACTCAGTTTTGTATGTGCAGGAGCATTTCTCTCTACTCCCACATGAGGCGGAAAGAAATCCAAGCAGGGTAACACTTTACAATAAAGTAGTAGACCTTTTCACAGCAGTCATATCGACATCAAATATTAGATAAACACAGGTCTGACTAATTACGATTCTGGTCCAACTAATGTAGCAGAGACTTTCCAGTGAGACAACATTATACAATAGCAGTGTTATAGATTTGACCTGATTGGAACATTAATTAGGTTCTTTTTGGGATCCAGTACAAAGTATCTTACTTTGAGATTGTGATTTGAGCATGTGGTATTATGTTTTTAACATCCATAGAATCTGAGGGGGGAGGAATTGATGTAATTTCGAGAAGTTTAACAAAACTATTTATCTTTTTTTGTAGAAAACCCACAGGACAATATTTCAGTATTTCATAAACATCTTAACAGATAACTGGTGGAGGTCTTAAAACATTAGATACTGTTTCATGTTCCGTTGTGTAAAATGATACATAATACTGACTAAATAGTCACTCATTATTTCATCATCATCTTACAGTTACCTAACGTTACCCTTTTTGTGCCCACTTAAATAAATTGGTACATCATCGTTAGTAGCAGGTAGTCCCTCATTAATTAAAGCCTAGACCCCAATGTAAAATATCAAAACTAACACTAAACTAGGTTTTTTGCTGGGGATTGACAATTAGTTTACAGACAGACAGACCAAACTTGTAGGTATTTGATATATATATATATATATATATATATATATATATATATATATATATATATATATATATATATATATTTGATTTGATTAGGACTTCAACTAATGGTTGACAGTGGTTAGTTTCTCGCTCCCTGGTAACAACATTTTGTAATTTTTATTGTAAAGAGTTACGCCAAGCAGGTTGAAGGAGGAATGGAGATGAATTTACATGATTCTCAGTGTGTAATGAGACATGCTTGTGTGTAATTGAAGCAGATGGCTGTAAAAGTTGTCCAGCCCCTCCAGGGTTTTATTTTCCACAAATACTTTATATGCCACCTGATCTTCTCTATTTTGAATTAAATCTTTCCTGTAACACATGGCCTGAAGGATTCCATCATCATCATCATCATCATCATAATCATCATCATCATTAGCATCCCTCTCTTCATCTGTTTTCCTCCCTTTCTGGCTTCAGCCAGCTTCCAGTCTCTCTCTAGTCCTTCTACTGTTCTTTGTTTTACTTGCATCATCATGAAACTGGAACATGACGCAGTGAGCACAGTAATCAGAGGTCTGATGCTTCTGCTGCACTTTACTGTTGAGGCAGTCGGCTGTATGACAGTGAAGGAGTGAGAAAAAGATTGGACAAATGAAGGGAAGAACAAGAGGATGCTTGTATATCTTCATCTGTCCTTTCTATGTTCTTAAAGTGTAACTGAAGGGTTGTGAATCTGAATGTCCTTTAGGAATCTGGAGCCTTAGAAGCGCAGCTACTTTGGAATTAGACCAGTAATGGTTTCAAAAACTGTAAATGTGATAACCAGTTCTCATTTGCTCAAACCTGAGCAGAGGTGGCGGTTCTCGGGTTCTTCTTGAGAGACATTCCAATTCTCCAGCCTTGGGGGTACATAGGTTTTGGAATTTTTGAAATCAGTAATGGCTTCAAAACCAGTGTAAATGCATCAGTGTTGCTTTGTGATGCCTTTGATGTAGAAGGTGTCACAAAGTGGAGGAATGTGCAGAGAGGGACCAGGCAGATAAACAGTGGGCTGATGCGTGAGTTGTGGGTCCTATGCTTCTAGTTCATTAGAGAAAGACCTTAAAATAGGGCTAATGTTCCAAAACCTAAATTTCCCTTTAAACATCTACAGCTTCACCAGCTTATCTGAATCTCCTCCTCTCTGTTTTCTCTACCTGCTGTTCTCTCGTTCTGGAGCTTCATCTCTTTCCTTCTGTTTCTGGCTCAGATCTGCTAACTCTCAGTCTTCGTTACTGTAATTGCTCTCTGTCACTCTTTTCCTCATGCTGATTCCTGGGAGCTTCACTCCTCGTCTCAACACATTTCTCTCTCCTTGCTGCCTCCTGTCTTTTTTTCTCTCTCAGTTTCTCTTCTATGCCGATCTGTCTTCCCATAGGGCTTGAATCACAAAGCTGCCTCTCTGCCTTCTCCTTTTACCTTCCTCCACTTGTTTCCAACATATCTTCATTCTATCTTTGTATCTATTCTCTGTCCTGCTGATGGTTCCTATCTCTCTGTGTCTGCAGGTTATTTCTGATTCTCTAAGTTTATCTCTGTTGCTGCTTCTAGTCAACCCATAAGGGGACACACTCCAATGCTGATGCTTTGTTTCTCCCAGTTTCATACATGTCAGCGTGTATAAAATGCCTCTCCAACATATTTAAACTATCAGAGAACGATACAATATTCCCCTGTGAAGCCCGTAAAACAAAAGAAAAACGTTGTGATGCTTTAAATTCAATTATTTACAAAAATACATGAGTAGAATGTGCAATAAAATGAAAGATTCTCCGCATATTCAAGTCTGTTTTTGCAGTTGCAGTTGCAGGAGGAGATAGAACTCTTATATGACATTAATATGGTCGGACAAAAACAAATACCTTAAAAATTAACATATACTAATCCTACACATTAAACAAAATAGTGGCATTTTGTGAATGACCAAAAATGGCAAAAAAACATTTTTTTTGCACTACACACGACTTTAACACACTTTCTACAACACTGTGGCCAGATGTAAAATCATCCCCCAACCACCGCTCCCTCCCCTCCTCCTCCTCACTACCAGGACAGACTGGGAGTTATCCCCAACGACCCCCGGAGCAGAGAAAAGATGCTACAGCTGAATTTTATTCTCTGTCCAATCCTGTTTACTGTTGGGCTAACCTAGCCTAGCTTGTTTATCACGTAACGCTGTGTTAGCAAAACAAATAAACACGGTTCAACACGGACTTACCAGAAAGGGATGCGAGTTCATCATCTTTCTCTTTTTTCCTCTTTCGCTTTTCAGCTCCAGATTCATGGTGTCTCCTGGATGACATTCTCTCATTTCAATTGTCGAAGTTTTTAATTGAAGAAAATTGCTCATTAAAGCTGTTTAAGAGCGTAGTAAGAAAACCCTAACCCAAAGCTTTGTGCCAGTCAAGAACAATCCGACTTTTTGAAGTGAATGATCCGACTCTTTGAAGTGAACGACAGCAGTCCTCTGTTGCTCCCAACAAGGAGCCGAATGAGCCGACTCGTATTAGTCAAAAGATCTGGCTCTGGATGGAATTCCCATCACTCGCTGTACCAGTCTTTTTATTACTCAATAAATAACATTTAATTTTCCCGATTTCAGTGATGCTATACAAAACTCCCGTAGAACTAATTAATATTTTTGATATTTATTAGTGTAATAATTATCTTTTTTTTCCCCAATCTTAATTTTGGAGGCCCCCTCCACTAGTTGGGGCCCTACGCTGGCTGCGTAGTCTGCGTGTACAGAGCGGTTAAAAAAAGATTTTTTTAAGATTGCCTTTCTTTCTTCAAATGTCATGCAACACAGTAAAACAGATCCCCCAGCTGAAAGTTGAACCATCTTTTATGAGAAACTGGTGCCTCAATTCAGTGAATAAATGCTTGCTGAAAAAAAATCACTGATTTTTTTTTTTCTTTTTGAGGATTTTTTTTTTCTTAAGTCACAGATCCCAAGATAGAATATCTTGGAATCTATCAACTATCGCAGAATCAAGTATCGTGAGTCTCCCTTTGATTCCCAGCCTCACTGCCCAGTCATTGACTCTATCTCTCTGCTGCCAGCCTAATGTTACAGGGAGTGAACAGTGGCTCTGTGGCCTAAAACGGTGCAGGTGAAAGCTTTCTCTCTCTCTTTCATTCCCTCTCTCTGTCTCTGTTTATCTCAGACCTCCTGACCCAGTAGCACACTCATCACAAAAGGAGCATAAACCACAGCAGCATAACAAGTAAAGACTGCAGACGAGGAGTCCCAGCTGCAAGTTTCAGACTGAGCATCACATTTCCCTTTCTCCTGCAGATGGTTCACAGTTCAATATGGAGGTGGTACTAAATGAAAACAAAGTAGGAGTGCATATTTTAACAGCCACAGATGGTTCACCAATGGCTTGTTAGCTGGAGGAGCGCAGCGCTGGGTCTTATATGATGATATTCAAGGAAGTCAGTGTGGAAAACAGCTACCTGCAGGGCTGGAGTCACTGTGTTTAATTGTCTTTTGTTCACAGCATGATGGATTCACTGTGTGTTTAGAAACAGCTTCTCACAGAGGCAGAGCATTGAAAGGAGGTTGGAGGGCTGTTTGCAGAAACTAGCTTGTAACTGAAAGGCCTCAGATTTTATTCCAAAGGACAGATGGCAGCCATGTTCTTCCTGTCCAGGGGATTTGGAGAACACAGACATACATTCCTAAAATGTAAATAGAAAATATTTGTTTCCAGAAACAGCGACTCCTATAATAAATCTGTGCCACCAGTTTACTGGTGTCAGTCAGTCATTTTCTATACCTGCTTATTCCTCATTAGGGTCGCAGGGGTCTGCTGGAGCCTATCCCAGCACGTTACGGCGAGAGGCAGGGATACACCCCAGATGGTCGCCAGCCAATCGTGGGGCACACACACCATTCACTCACACACTCACACCTACGGGCAATTTAGAGTCTCCAATTAACCTCAGCATGTTTTTGGACTGTGGGAGGAAGCCGGAGTACCCGGTGAAAACCCACGCAGACACGGGGAGAACATGCAAACTCCACACAGAAAGGTCCCAGACCCAGGACGCAAGGCGGTCTTAAACCTGCGACCTTCTTGCTGTGAGGCAACAGCGCTAACCCCTGCGCCACCATGTCGCCCAGTTTACTGGTGTAAATGTAATAATATAACATTATTATTATTATTATTATTCATTTTCTATACCCGCTTATTCCTCATTAGGGTCGCAGAGGAGCCAAACCCAGCGCATTACGGCGAGAGGCAGGGATACACCCCAGATGGTCGCCAGCCGATCATGGGGCACACACACCATTCACTCACACACTCACACCTATGGGCAATTTAGAGTCTCCAATTAACCTCAGCATGTTTTTGGACTGTGGGAGGAAGCCAGAGTACCCGGTGAAAACCCACGCAGACACGGGGAGAATATGCAAACTCCACACAGAAAGGTCCCAGCTCAAGGAGGTCTTGAACCTGCGGCCTTCTTGCTGTGAGGCTATAGCGCTAACCCCTGCTCCACCGTGTCATCTATTATTATTATTATTATTATTATTATTATTATTATTATTATTATTATTATTATTATTATTATTATTATTATTATTATTATTATTATTATTATTATTATTATTATTATTATATTCTTTCTTGTTTAATTCTTGGAATTTAGTACTATAGATTGTCAAACTCAGGTGTAAAGCAGAGATAAGCAGCATCTCCATGGAAGAGAAAATATTTAGCATTTTCAAACATTGACACTAAAATCACGTAACAATTTCGCACTTATGTTCAATAGAATCCCATCGCAGAGAGCAAGAGAGACCAAACTTTTCAGCCAGAGCTGCGGAAAACGAGGACCACAATCCAAAACAGCCTCAGGGCATGTTGTGCTCTGAATAAAGCATGTATTTTTTTTTTTTCTTAGATATGGTCCACAAACATCCTAGACTTATTAGTATGCCCATATTTACTATGTGATTGAAAACAACACATTATTGGTCCATGTCTGGCTGTAAAAAAATATTGTGTAGCAAAAACATTAAGCAGGAATGAAAAATGGTAATATATATATATATATATATATATATATATATATATATATATATATATATATATATATATATATATACCCATGTTTCATAAACTGCTGAGATCAGGTGGTTTCAGAGAATCTCACTGACTTTGATCTCTGTCACTCTGCTGCTCAGCTTGTATATAAAAAAGAATGTACCACAGTTCATCCATACACTTTTCTCAGGGCAGCTATACTGATATAAAATAGTAGGCATATAATGATAAAAAGACAGGGTTTCCCACACATTGAGACACAATACACAGAACAATACACGCAGAAAAGGGGAAAACTTCAGGAGCTAAATCTGTTAGAGAAAAAGAGAAAGTAAGCCCCACTTCCACATGCTTGAAGTTATTCCTGTAGAAGCAGCTGAAAACTCTCATACTGTATACCCATAACCTGTTATAAAAATTGTAGAATAATATTTTCATCTGTTTCAGAAAGTTTCTTCATTTAGATAGAACAAAGCTAATGAGTTTAAGGTTTCCAGTTGAATGAGTGTGTTTGTCCAGACTGAAGCTGGAGAACACACTTTTCCTTCTCTGAACAACTTTGGTATCAATAAGAATAATGAGCTTGTTCCACTATCCGCTGCCCAGTGCAGAAACTGTTGTCATATTTTATGGTATTGTTTATTAGTGTGTTGTGTTTCTAATTGTGCCCTCAGAAAGTTTGGATCTCTGGTGAGTTATTTTATTTCTGAGTCCCCAGGTGTAATTTTTAAGGAGGTACAACCACTGCCTTCGATGTATTTCTACATTAATTAGTGGATTATGTAATTAGTTTTCCTCTAAACTTAGTCAATATTTTTTTTCCTCTGCAGCCTTCAGAAACCCACCTGTTTATCAGAGTTTGTACAGTAAGTCAAGGTAATCAGATCAAATGAGATCAGTTTAATCAGATATATCAGTGTGTAATGTTTGATTCTCACTTAATGTATTATGAAGTTGCATTTCTATTCTGTTTTTAATTGCCTACATTCCTCAAAGATGTTGACAGTCCAAAGAGAACAAATCAGAATTTCTATCACATACATACAGTAGGTGCCTTGTAGGTGCAATGTAATCTGGTCTCTTGATGCTATAATCAAATATTTTTAGATACCAGCACAGCTCTCTGGATGGTTGTGTGGATGGAATAAAAATAAAATTGATGGATTGAAATATTTATACACACATTCATGATCCCCTGAGGATGAAACCTATTGATTTAGTTGACTCCTTGACTTTTCACTAGTGTCACCAGCAGGTCAATTTTACTTTTTCAGAGCTTCAATTTATGACCAAATACCTGCAATACTAAAGACACCCTCTTTAACCACAGCTTTGTTTTAGTGCTGATTATCAAATGTTAAAATGCTATAAAGGCAGTACAGTGGTTAGCACTATTGTCTCACAGCAAGAAGGTCGCAGGTTCAAGACCTTGAGCTGAGGCCTTACTGTGTGGAGTTTTCATGTTCTCCATGTGTCTGTGTGGGTTTTCTCCCTCTTCCTCCCACAATCCAAAGACATTCTGAGGTTAATTGGAGACTCTAAATTGCCCATAGGTGTGAGTGTGTGAATGAATGGTGTGTGTGCCCCATGATAGACTGCCGACCATCTGGAGTGTATCCCTGCCTCTCACCTGCAATGTGCTGGAATTGGCTTCAGCAGTGAGGAATAAGTGGGTATAGAAAATAACTGAAAATAACAGATGCTATAATGCTAAAAATGAAATGGTGAACATGCTAAACATCACACTTGATAGACATAAGAATGTTAGTATTGTGACTGTATGTAATCCTGCTCATTTTAGCATTTTTGTTCTTTTATTAAACAAAATATGCATTTTGCATTCTTAATTATGTTAAGCTGCAGAATGTTATTACTGCCTTTGTGTTGAACAGGAAGAAGTCTCTCTTTCTCTCTATCCCTCCGTGTGTGTGTGTGTGTGTGTGTGTGTGTGTGTGTGCGTGTGTGTGTGTGTGTGTGTGTGCTACGTGTATGTTGCTCTTCCTTCTGTGCAGGTTAAAATTAATTGCATAGGCCCCGGGTGTTGTGAGCAAACATGAGGTGAAAGTTTATGTAAACACATTATTATGAAGATGTAGGAGTAAAAGAGAAAGTATCTGACCTGCTGCTGAACACGGAACAGTTTCTCTGAAGACTTTCACTCCCTTCAGGCCAAGGCTGTAAACTGGAAACAATTCCCAGTCTTTATGCTTCCTTAAGTCAAAAACAGAAAATATACTGAACATTAAAGCCCCCCTGTGTATTTAAAGGGAGGTGGGAGGAAAATTAAAATAGAGAAGACATGGAAAGTAAATAAAGAGATAAGATTAGATGAAATTTCAATGATGGAAAATTGGGCTACGATTAAATGCATGAATGAAGGTTATGATTACAAATATGAAAAAGTAAAACAAGAATAAGAGAAGTTTAAAACAAGCCCAAAGAATAAAGAAGTCTCTTATGAAATGGGTTAATCCCTTCCAAACCAAGAGGTTGACCTCCAGCACTTTAGTCATCATAGAGCCCACCAATTACATCATTGACTTAATAGTTGTCCATGACATCTCTCGTCATTGTTTCAGGGCTCTGTAAGTGCCGGAGGGCAAGGTCTGTCTAAAGCTGTGTATCAGAATAAATGAGGAGCGATATACGTCCTGAGAGGTTATGATGTTCTGGTTTTTTACTTCATTTCACATTATTTCAGCATCTGTGTAGCATTTCAGTAAGCACAAAAAATTTAAATTACCATTAAAACCCTAAAAAGGCCCTCCATTTGTTCTCCTGCATTAAATTCCAGAATCTATAAATATGCAAATGTAATTCATTTTAAAAGTTTAAGTTTAATTGCTGGACACAAGATCTCTCCTACTTCACTTTAAAGTCTATTCTCAGTTTTTGTGCATATACGTTCCCACTAACTTACAGTATGTAAGTTGAATATTGGACCATGATTGCTTCCAGTTATGATGTCACAAGTCATGCTTGCATTGCCCCTAAAAATCCTCTTTTCAATGAGCAGAGACAAATATTCCACTTTCAGTGGATTCATATGAAAACAGCATTTTAGTGTCTGCATATACTACATCATTCGGCACGGTGGAGCGCAAACATGCAACTGTAGGAACAAGAAGGAAAACAAATTTTACAGCGGAGGGGGGATTTAATAACAAGCACAACAAGAGAGGTGATTTATTGAGTTATTACTGAGGGAAGCATTTTAGCTGTTCCACTTTTACTAAAGCCTACATTACCTGTAGTGTTCCTGGTACAGCAATTTCAGATGGGATTTTCTATCAAGTACCAAATGGAAATCCTATGCAAGATTCTTGCATATATATATATATATATATATATATATATATATATATATATATATATATATATATATATATATATGTATATATGTATATATATATATATATATATATATATATATATATATATATATATATATATATATATATATATATATATGTATATATGTATGTATATATATATATGTATATATGTATGTATATATATATATATATATATATATATATATATATATATATATATATATATATATATATATATATATATATATATATATATATATATATATATATATATATATATATATATATTATGGTTAAACAAACAAAAAGTCTGATCTATGGCATTGATGGCTGAGGGCATGATGGAGAGATGCAGCCATGCTGTTTATCATGGTAACATTACTTTTGTCAGCCCTGAATATCTTGTACGGCTTTGAATGTAGTCAGTTATCTGTGAGCTTGTGTGTTGTGTTTACTGCCACAGGAAGGGAATAAATCTTTTGGTTATTTGCAGACTCGACTACTCTGAGTAGCACGTCTCTTCTCAGCCTTGCTAAATGCTACCAGCAGCTTTCTATGAGAGGCACAAACTGGGGCTACAGTCAGGCAGTATTTTTACTTGGCCTACAGCTAATATGCTCTACCTATCTCAGAGTCTTGCCTGTTATGTCATGATTAGGGAAGGTCAAATAACGGCAGGCAATCTGTAGAAAAATCACCTGTATTAACATCTTACGTGACCATTGTGATTATGTGTAGTTACCCTTCAGACATGCAGGCACTAGTGCTGGTAGAAGCTCGGAGAACTTCACCAGTCATGTGCTTCCCTCATATACTCTCTCCTTTGGCTCTCAGCAGATTGAGGTGTTGTATACTAACTGAAGTGTTCTCTTGCTCTTCATGTCCGGATCATGTAAGTTAAGAGGTGTCGGAAAAGTTGTGAGGAAAATGGGGGTAATGTTACGATCCGATCAATACCACCTATGATGAAAAAAAGCCCATTATTTATTCATAGTGTTATCTTCTTTAGCCAGCTTTGCAGTAAATGGAGTGAAATGTGTTTTTTTTCTAGTAAGTCATTAATCATGGAAATCATCATCCACACCCAGGAAGGTTCCTTTTTCCCAACAGTAATCTTCAGGTCAGGTATGCTCTCCAGCTCGCTCTTTCCTTCTCTCAGTCTCATCTGCCTTGATTTTTTAAATATTTTTATCTTGCCTCTGAGCTGATATAGAGCCAGTGGAGTGTGTGCTATAATCATAGCCTAATGACAGATAATCCGAAGAACACTAAATGACTTTAATTCTAGTCTAATGACAGATAATACCACCACATACCTACTGTGTCTATGCTGATTTGCATTTTCACCCTTGTTTCTGTCTGAGTGCGTAAATGATGGGGCACTTACCACTTCCTGTGAGCCACTAGTTTTCCAGTTTGGCCTCCAGCAGAGAAGTTTTAAACCCAAAGCTTTGTATTAGTAGTCAGTTTACTTTCTGCCTGTGGTGAAAAAGAAAGGCTTTGCTGCCTCCAAATCAGTTGTTGAGCTTTAAAGTCTTTGAGGAGTGAAATGTTTTGTTACTTGATCCATACTGTTGGGGAAAGTCAAGGTAAAATTCATTTACATTCAGACAGGTTATTTTTTCCCTCCTGCCCTAATTAACAAAGGGGTAGAAATCACAGGCAGGTGAGTATGAGTTCTTCGCTTCAGTCTTGTAGTTTGCATGTACTGTAATAACTGATGCCAAAAGGAATTATTGAGAAGCTGGAGGCTGAATGGGAAATTCAGGGGTATTATTACTCACCCAATGAAGGCTATTTGGTGCCTTCTAAAACAGTTGGTTATTTAAGCTACGGAGGCTCCAGGGTAATATTAGGAGTGCTTGATTAAATCTCTCAGCTCATGAAGTATCCCTGGTAAACAAAATGCTGAGGATGGTGTAAATTCAGGAGCTTATTTCTGGTGTGGCACAGCCCTGTCTCATGGGAATGTATTGCTTTTCACTGCTGGATGTTTGCACTGAGAAGAACATAAACCTTTGAATATAAAGTAACTATTGGGTATGAATGTGGTGAAATTCTGGGTCCCTTATGATTCATCCAGAGGGCAGAGCCAGGATGAGGGATGAGGAAAGTAGCTGAGGATAAATCCCTTTCATATTTCTTCCTTAGTGTCATTTATGGAAATGTGTGCAGGCAAAGTGGAGCCATGAATGGAATCTGATGAAGTCAAGGTTACAGAATAAACGAGGAGCCACCAGTCATGAATCTGTATTTATTAACCAAGGAACAGGTAGTTAAGTGAGTAAATAAGTAAGGAAGTGTTATTTATATAGCACTTTTCAAACCGTCAGTTCCAAAATTGCTTCACAGTTGATAATAAAAATGCATAATAGTACACAGTATAGAAACAACAAGTAAATAATACAATTTATGAAATGGAAAAAAAAATACTCACCAAAAAATAATATATCTAAACAAAACAAGATTAAAAGACAGATAAAACCAATAGGAGGCAGCATACTTATAAAAACTGCAGCCTATATATACATACCAATTTTTTTAGTGTAGTACTGACTCAGCGAGCCTGGCAGGGGGAAGCTAAAACATTAAAAGCACCGTTCCCCTTTGTTTTGAGCTTGGACACAAGTAATTGGTCAGCAGATTAGAGGCTGGTGGAGTAATGGCTGCTGGAGCTGATCGTGGCCACTTTAGTCAATGCTTGTGATTCCACTAGACTTTTTGAAACTGAGATGACTAAATCTGTACAGATCAGACTGAGGCAGGAAATCAGACAGAGGAAATGCATAAATTAGTTGGTCAATTTTAAAAATAAACAGCCATGTGTAGACTTCTGTCTTACCCATGGTAGAAGCACAAAAATCAAAGAGATCAAAGCCGCATCAGAGCTGGAATGTGCCACAAATGCACTGTGGACACGCCCTGTAGAACCAAGGTGAAGTATGAACAGATACACACTTCCTTTTGCACAGTGAGCCATTAGGTGGCTGTAATTAGGTACAAAGAAAACAGTTCCGAAGTTAAGCGGTTCCCAACAAGGTCTGTGGATTATCTTGAGTAATAGGGTCATAATTTCTGAAAAGGGAGACTGCTAGTGAGCGTCTCCAAAACCTCAGCAATTCATACCAAAACCATTTAGATCAATATATGTACCTTTAAAATGACAAAAAATGGAAAGTGGTAGTAATGACACATCACTATATTTTTTAAGTGGAAAAAATATTAAATAAGTAAAGGTCATTTATTAGTTACATGCCAATAAATACCTGATTCTAGGTTAATTGGGAACAATTAATTATGTTTCATTATGTAACACTCAAAACAAGATAAGTACTAATTAGAAACTGGTTCATTAAGAAAGAATGCAGCAGTCTGCACACAAGTCATTAATCATTATCTGATACTGTTCATAAAGAACAAGTACTATAGACACTTAAGTGTAAGTAAAACAATGAGCACCATTATTAATATTATACTATAACATTAGAAATTAGAATGTTATTACGTTAATATATTAATAATGTAATCAAATTCTTTGTTTAAAAATACAATGCACAATGCAGGAACTTGACACAATAGCCCAGCAGCGGGGTGGGACCTCAGCTTCATAGACAGCACTTTTGATGATATGCTATGGTATTCCTAATGGGCATTGTCATGAGTTATGTTAGCTTTCACTATGAAAGCAAATTTGTTCCCATACTTTGGACTTGCTTTGACCCTCACTTGGACATGAGCCTACTAAAAATGAGGAAATACAGGCTGTACATCAAGCCAGAGAGAGACACGTGGTATTGCTGAACTCTGGAGACACACATTGCTGTCCCATGTTCATGTCCTTTCTGCATTAGAATGATAAGATTCACCTTGAAAATCTGAAAGAGTGGCTGTTAAATAATTTACATATGAGAACAAGCTGTGCAGTGTGCATTATTGTCTGAAATTGTGCAGGGCTAATTGGCTTTCTTCAACATCAGTGCATCTACTGTATATCATTTGGAAGTCCGTGCACTAACGTGTCCTCGTTGCACACTAAAATAGATGCTGATCACAGCTTAATGCCATCGCTGCTGTGTATTTTTTATGAAGTCAGTAGTTGCATGCGTGATCACAGCTCTCCAGCCTGCTGCTTTGGTGTGACTGCTGATGAGAAGAAACAGGGTCGGTCAGTTTGTATTAGAGTATTAGAGAGGAGGGGACAAAGCCGAGTCAGAGGATGAGGATGGTTTTATACAACGACAGACAATATAAAGTGTGACAGGATAAAACTTTAGTGGTGCGAATCTGCAGGCTGGCCTATAGCAGTATTCCATCTGTGTTTCTCACAACCGCAGTGACATATTCTACTGCCTTCCCCATTTTATCCCTCACTGACTTTGCTGCATGTGTGTGTGGACCACCATCTGCTTTCTGGATGCATTGCATCATGTCTTTGAGATTATTTGACCACAGAAGATGAAGCAGGAGGCAGAGGAGGAGCGCAAGGGTAACAGTAAGGCCAGCAGGTATAAAGGATGCAGGGGAGGAACGAGGACAGACAAAGCTGACAAGCTGAGGGTCTGAAAATGATAAAAATCAGCTTAGATAGGAGAGCATAGGTAATGAGGAAGGAACAAGGAACGTGGTCAAGAAAATACAGGAGAGATGAGGACATTTTGCTCAGAGAACTGAGCAGTTTCTTGCTCTCTGTTTCTCTGCACTGATTTCTCAACTGCTTCTACAATTTCACCCCCCGCTGGCTTTAGAGTGTGTGTGTGTGTGTGTGTGTGTGTGTTCCTGTTCAGATTTGAGTTTTGCAGAGCCCCTGCTTGTTAGGGTTTTTGCAAGACTGCACTAATAATAATATTAATGTAAGTAAAAAAAATAATAAAAAATAAAGTGACAGACTCTCCCTCTCCCAATTTGGGATTTCTTCTGTCCCTCTGTGTTCCTCATGTTCTCCTTCCAAGTCAATTAATTAAATGACCGAATTTAAGTTTTAAAGTAAAGTTTACAGTACTACGCTCTTGCATGGGATAAATGTACTTTCAAGCTCTACAGTAAGTGTATCAGAAGGAGGTTGCTGTCATTCTGTTATTACTGGTTATTAAAAGCAGTTTTAATGTTCATAGTGGGAGAGAATACATAAAATGCATTTACACATTAGTTTGAAGCTAAAATGAAGCTTTGGATATCCAGATTAGTCAAATAGAGTCAATATATTTCACAGTTATTGCATGTGAAAAGGGGATCTTTTGTTGTTTACTATAACCAAAAGGAATCTTAAAAGCAAGCAAAATGTATTTCATATATCACTTGAAATATGATTGTAGTTTATGAAGAAAAGATTGCAATAGACTTAAGAGTGGCCCATATAATTTAGTTTTATCATCTATGACATTATATTATTAGAACAGTGCAGTGATTAAAAGAGGACATCCTTTAAAGGGTTGTAATACACACTGTAATGACGCTAAAAACAACAACATAGATTATTTACTCTGAGCATCCTCTCATTTAAAAACCTAGATAACAACTAATATCACACAGTAAAGTACAGTATACTGTATCAAATAACAACATAAACATATGAGAAGAGATGTTACTGGACGCTCAGAGCAGTCTGTTGCTCATTGTCGATGAGAAAAGAGCAGCTGCAGGAAATTCTGAGGTCTAGACATGTCACAATACTGTGAGCCACAAAAAAGAATTTCTGTGAAGTATATTATCATCCCAAAGATGTAATAGTTTGAAATGGCACCCCCCGAAAAGCAGCAGGTCCAGACAGTATCCCCAGAAGGGTGTTGAAGGACTGTGCTCATGAACTCAAATGTGTGGAAAGACATTGTTTACAGCTCACTCTCCCAGGCTGTGGTTGCCAGCGTGTCTTAACACTTCCACAAAAGTGGTGCTCAAAAGTGCAGCAGCAAAAAGCTTGAATGATTATCACCTGGTTGCGCTAAACCATGAGACTCACAAAAATCTTGGAGTGGCTAGTCATGGTTTACATAAGGAGCAATGCTACCAACAACATATATTTGCACCAGTATTCCTACACGTAGAAGCACTTTACATCAGACGCAGTGTCGTCTCTTCTCTCACCCAGCTGGAGAGTGGCAGCTCTTGCTCATGTCAGGCTGCTTTTGTAGATGCCTTTAATACCATCATCATGCAGAATATTTCCAGTAAACTAGCTTGGATTAACACCTTCCCTTTGCAACTGAGCCCTGGACTTTTTAACACTCCCGCCACAGACTGGCAAAATCTCATCCTCCCTCAGCTTCTCTTGCTTGTACAAATATGGGCACCAGTCACTTTTGTTTCCAGAAATCCAAGATGATGGCAGTCTGAATGCAAACTCAAGCTGATGAATGATGTCACAGTGATAACGCCCACTATAACCATCTAAAACAATGATTTGGTCAAGGTTAGCAAAACTTTATTATCCCAAAGGGGAAATTTGTTGTAGAGTCAGCAGGAGCACACACAACCATTCAGACAAAATCACATCAAGGGCATTAAATACAACATACAACATAATATTATAATGCCTTATACATCCAGTGGTAGTTGAAGCTAGAGAGTTATTAAGCCTGTTAGTACTGACTTTATCTGTGGCCGAATGGAAACTATTTAAACTCTGAGGACAGATGATGACGAGGTGTCAGGAAGGACGGATTGGGCCTTCTCCAGAAGGCCTGCAATCTGCAATTTTGCTGCTCACCTTAACTACAGCATGCACCCTGCAGGGTTTATTATGCTGTTCTGGCATCAGTGATTTTTTTTAACTTTTTCAACTTCATGAGTCCCTAGTGTCCCATTCAATTTAATGTCTCGCTTCTGAAATTAATACATTATGCTGTGCTGCCTGGGTGAAATTAATATATGTGCTTTTTGCCTAAATGCCAGAAACAAATTCACTTTCTATGGAGATGTCTTGATGTTTCCAATTAAGAGAAAAATAATGTATATTTAAATAATTTACTTACTGCAGCTGGTGGATTAGTAGATATTTTATGATATATAATCTCCCATTGAGCCATTAGTATCTTTGATGTAGCCTGCAGCATTCCCTCTGAATCTGTATAATTTCATAATTTCGTGAGTGTTTTTGTGTTTTACTCATAGCAGTGATCTCTGGAGAAAATCATGTTTCCCTGCATCTTATTTAATTTCTCTGTCTGTATTTATGTGAGATAAAACTGGCTGTTTAAAGATGAAGATGATATTTTAAATGCTGTTTTGATCATTTCATTTCGTTGATGACGTCTGTCTCCCACGCAGCCGCCCACATCGCTGCTCAGTTTAACGAGCCTCAGTGATCCTTTTAGAGGCAGTGGTAGAAGGGGGATATGCAGAGCTATGTATGCATTGAAATGTTTGTGTGGGCTGCTCACTGTACATGCATTAATGTGCATTTCTGAATTATCTGATGGTGATGGGACTTTTGATACCAAAAAAAATTAAAAAAAAAAGAATATTAGTCTTCGTCTCTAGCCTAAATGTTTAGCTCATCTTCACAGTCAAGAGACAAAATCATGTCTGTGATTCTCATTAAGATTTGCCACAATTCAAATGTGTCATGTCAAATGTCACTGAGATAATATCAGCGACTGCAGCTCTGCTCAGCTTTACCAAGCTTCATAGTGAGTTTCAGCTCATTGTTGCAAATTGACTATTTTTGCTCAATCACAGCATTCTCATTAGCCTGGTTAACACCAGACCTCAATAAATTGATATTCAGTCTGGGAACCATTCATTTGTTCGTACTGGAGGTGTGGTTTATGAAAGCTCAGAACCATTTATTGGGTGCTATAAATGTCTGTCCAATGAATCTGTACATAGCTTATCACCAATCATATCAAACATACCCAATGACAGATAGAACTAAAATTTGCAGTCTAAATTACGTTCTAAGGCTGCATTGACAGGTAAATTACTGTCTGCTGCCATGTTGGATCTACTGTTATCAACAAAGTTGATAACAGTAGATATTCTTCTGTATATTATAGCAATCGTCTTGCTACACCCTGTTCTATGATTGGCTGCCTAGATGAGGGGAAAATGATTGAACTAATTGATTTTAACATTGTACAGTTGTCTAGCAAACAGTCCAACAAACTTAAATATATACATATATATATTAGTGCTGACTGTCAGGTTTTTCTAAGGATGGACCCAAACGCAGATAGGATGCAAAATAGTCTTTTATTATTTAACTGAGGAAGCCTGGGCAGGTAACAAAAATACTCTTAAATGTCCAAAACAAAAGGCAAGAATCCCAGGAAAAAAAACTCCAAAAACATAAAAGAAACAAAAGGGCACAAACAGGCCAGAGTCACTACTGGAATGCAGGCAGGGAACACACTTACGGACGACGACAGGGAGATAACCGGACAAAGGGACACAGACACAAACAGGTTTAAATAAGGCAGGTAATCACCAGACAATGAGGAACAGGTGAGCAGGCAACAGGGAGGAGAACAGAGGGGGGAGGGGCAGGGAAGACCCATGGGACTCAAAAACAAAAGGAACACACAGATCAGCCAACAGGAGGTGACAGAGTCTCAGTCAGTCATGGATCCTGACAGTACCCCCCCCTCAACGTGCGCCTCTTGGCGCAAACACAGGGTGGTCGGGGTGCTGTTGGCGGAAGTCTCGAATGAGGGTCTTGTCAAGTATGCGCCCCGCAGGTTCCCAGGACCGTTCCTCAGGTCCATAGCCTTCCCAGTCGACCAGGAACTGTAGGCCCCGGCCACGACGTCTGATGTTCAGCAACTTCCTGACCGTGAAGGCTGGGGCCCCATCAATGATGCGAGGGGGGGGGGGGTGCTTCAACAGGGGGAGACCAGGAACTGTGTCGGACGGGCTTGACCCGGGAAACGTGGAACGTCGGGTGTATCCGGCGAAGAGGTCGGGGCAGGTTCAGCCGAACCGCAGCTGGACCAATGACCCGTTCGATCGGGTAAGGGCCGATGAAGCGTGGCGTTAGCTTTCGTGACTGCTCCTTCAGGGGCAGGTCCTTCGTGGAGAGCCAGACCCTTTGTCCCCGCTGGTAGTGTGGTGCCTGGACTCTCCGCCGATCTGCCGCTCGCTTGACCCGGGAGGAGGCTTGCAGGAGGACTGTCCGAGTCCTCCTCCAGGTGGTTTGGCAACGTCGGATGAACGCCTGGACCGATGGAACCGCCACGTCACCCTCCTGTGAAGGAAACAGAGGGGGTTGATAACCCAGGCAACACTGGAAGGGAGACAGCCCCGTAGCGGCTACAGGGAGTGAGTTGTGGGCATACTCAGCCCACGACAGATGTCGGCTCCATGAGGATGGGTTCTTAGAGGAGAGGCACCGAAGAACCCGCTCCAGGTCCTGATTGGCACGCTCGGTTTGTCCATTGGACTGCGGATGGAACCCAGACGACAAGCTGACCGTGGCCCCAATGCAGCGACAGAACTCCCTCCAGAATCTAGAAATGAACTGGGGCCCCCGATCAGACACGACGTCCAAAGGCAGCCCGTGGATCCGAAAAACGTGATCCACCGCCAGGACTGCAGTCTCCTTCGCAGAAGGTAGCTTGGGCAGAGGAACAAAATGTACAGATTTGGAGAATCTATCAACAACAGTCAGAACAGTGGTGTTACCCTCTGAGGGGAGAAGTCCCGTCACAAAGTCCAAGGCGATGTGAGACCACGGCCGCTTAGGAATGGGAAGGGGTTGGAGGAGGCCTGCAGGTGGCTGGTTGGAGGTCTTATTGCTAGCACACGTGTTGCAGGCAGCGATGTAGGTTCGGACGTCGTCCACCATCTTGGGCCACCAGAAGCGTTGTTGCAGGCCAGCCAAGGTCCTCCTGACCCCAGCGTGGCATGCTAGGTTTGATGCGTGACCCCAGAGCAACACCTCAGGTCGAAGGAATCTGGGCACAAACAGACGGTTAGTGGGACACCCCTCCGGACTGCCTACCTTCTGTAAGGCCTTCTCCACTTTCCTCTCAACCTCCCAGGACACGACTCCAGCGAAGCACCGGGAGGGGAGAATGGTATCCCCAGTGGTCAGTTTTGCGGACCCACCGAACTGGCGGGACAGGGCATCGGGTTTAAGGTTCTTGGAGCCTGGACGATAGGACAAGGTAAAATTAAAACGACTAAAAAACAGAGACCACCTGGCCTGACGAGCATTCAGGCGCTTAGCAGTCCTTAAATACTCCAGATTTCTGTGGTCCGTCCAGATCAGGAATGCGTGCTCTGCCCCCTCCAGCCAGTGCCGCCATTCTTGAAGGGCCAGCTTGACGGCCAGTAGTTCCCGATCGCCCACATTGTAGTTCTGTTCTGTGGAAGACAGTCTGTGAGAAAAAAAGGCACATGGATGCACTTTACCATCCGTTGGGGACCTTTGGGACAGGACAGCCCCTACTCCGATATCCGAGGCATCCACCTCCATGATGAATTGGAGTTTGGGATCGGGAGTGGTCAGGATCGGTGCCGATGTAAACCGACTCTTCAGCTCCTGGAACGCCGTCTCTGCCGCCCTGTCCCAGACGAACCTGACTGCAGAGGAGGTTAGACGTGTTAATGGAGCTGCCACAGAGCCGTAATTACGCACAAACCTCCTATAAAAATTAGCAAACCCTAAAAACCGTTGTAAGTCTCTGCGTGATTGAGGCGTAGGCCAGTCCATCACAGCCTTTATCTTGGCTGGGTCCATCTCTAAACCCCCATTAGAGATGATAAAACCCAAAAACGAGGTAGATTCCTGGTGAAAATTGCATTTCTCAGCCTTAACAAAAAGTTGGTTCTCTAGTAGTCTCTGCAGCACTGACCTTACATGCTGGATGTGTTCAGGAAGGGATCTGGAAAAAATTAAAATGTCATCCAGGTACACAAACACAAATCTATTAACCATGTCACGCAATACATCATTAATTAGAGACTGGAACACAGCAGGCGCATTAGTTAGACCAAAAGGCATGACCAAGTACTCGTAGTGACCGGTGGGAGTGTTGAAGGCGGTCTTCCACTCATCACCTTTCCTAATGCGGACTAGATGGTAAGCGTTGCGTAAGTCTAGTTTTGAGAAAACGGTAGCACCCTGCAACAACTCAAAGGCTCCAGACATTAGAGGGAGAGGGTATTTGTTTTTGACCGTGATGGAATTTAGGCTACGGTAGTCTATACAAGGTCTTAAGGACCCATCCTTCTTTGAAACAAAGAAGAACCCGGCCCCAGCTGGGGAGGAGGAGGGGCGGATTATTCCTGCGGCCAGCGAGTCCTCAATATATGTCTCCATTGCCCGCCGTTCGGGGGGGGACAGAGAGTAAATACGACCTCTGGGGGGGCAGGTTCCCGGGAGCAGGTCGATGGGGCAGTCGTAGGGGCGATGGGGTGGTAGGGATGTAGCCCGAGACTTGCTGAACACCATCTTCAGGTCCAGGTACTCTCCAGGAACCCTGGAAAGGTCTGGGAACTCCTCAGGAACCTCCGGAGCAGACAGGGGGTTCACGGCAGATCTCATACAGTGCGACAGGCAGAACGGGCTCCAAGCTAAAACAGTATTTCTCTCCCAATTAATGTGAGGATTGTGCTTCACTAGCCATCTATGGCCGAGGACTAGTGGGTTAAAAGGAGAGTCAATGAGATAGAACACAATGTCTTCAACATGATTACCAGAGAGTAATAAGCTCACCGATTCGGTTCTATGAGTCACTTGGGCGAATTCTCCACCGTTGAGGGAATAGACGGCGAGTGGTGTTTGGAGTCTGGAGACTGGGATCCCCCACCGGACAGCCGTGGCTGAGTCAACAAAGCTCTCCTCAGCCCCAGAGTCCACAAGGGCAGTGGAGGTCTGGCGCTGACTGTTCCAAAACACGGTAGCCGGTAGGGTGGTCTGAAGAGGTGGGGGGGTCTTTCCAGGAAGTGTGCCCACCAGAACTCCCCTCACTTCTGGTGGGCACCCTCTTTTACTGGACACCCCGTGACGAGATGCCCCTGCTGGCCACAGTACAGGCAGGCCCTGGTCCTCAGCCTCCGGTCTCGCTCGGCAGGAGAGAGGCGGGCACGGTCGACCAGCATAGCCTCGTCTGTGTCTGGCGGTGGCGGGTGGAGAACAGGGGGGGGTCGTCGAGCCTCCTGTCGGGGAAGAGTCGAGGGAATCCTCATCTGGCGTCGCTGGCCTAGCCTGACGTCGACTCGGATAGCCAGATCCACCAACCGGTCGAAATCTGTTGGCAGGTCATGAGGTATGAGTTCGTCCTTAACCTCCTCCGACAGCCCATGGAGGAACACATCAAACATGGCCTCAGAGTTCCATCCTGCCGAAACCGCCAGCGTCCGAAAGCTAATCGCGTAGTCCGAGACAGACTGGCGGCCTTGCCGGAGTTGTAGAGCCTCCCTCGCCGCCTCTCGGCCCTGCTTAGACCGATCGAAGACTTTCCTCATCTCAGAAGAGAAGAGGCTGAAATTGCCCCGAATCTCCTCCTGATTAGTCCAAACTGCCGTGCCCCAGTCACGGGCCCTCCCCGACAGCAGGGTGATGACATAAGCCACCTTTGCTTCATCGGACGGAAAAGTGGAGGGTTGTAGAGCAAAGACCAGGCCACACTGTGTCAGGAAGGACTGGCACGAACCTGGGTCTCCGGCATATGTCTCTGGAGGTGGAAGACGGGGTTCTCTGCTTGGCGGGTTTGGGCAGGGGTGACTGGGTTGGCTCTCCTGGGCGGATGAGGAGCGCTGAATCTGGGCAGTCAATCCAGCCAACGACGTGGTCACCGACTCCACTTGGTTTGCGAGCGTGGCCAACATTGTCTGGTGGTTGCTCAACATGGAGCCATGTAGCTCAAAGACATGTTTAACCTGTCCAGGGTCTGCTGGGTCCATAGCTGGTCCGGTTATACTGTCAGGTTTTTCTAAGGATGGACCCAAACGCAGATAGGATGCAAAATAGTCTTTTATTATTTAACTGAGGAAGCCTGGGCAGGTAACAAAAATACTCTTAAATGTCCAAAACAAAAGGCAAGAATCCCAGGAAAAAAAACTCCAAAAACATAAAAGAAACAAAAGGGCACAAACAGGCCAGAGTCACTACTGGAATGCAGGCAGGGAACACACTTACGGACGACGACAGGGAGATAACCGGACAAAGGGACACAGACACAAACAGGTTTAAATAAGGCAGGTAATCACCAGACAATGAGGAACAGGTGAGCAGGCAACAGGGAGGAGAACAGAGGGGGGAGGGGCAGGGAAGACCCATGGGACTCAAAAACAAAAGGAACACACAGATCAGCCAACAGGAGGTGACAGAGTCTCAGTCAGTCATGGATCCTGACACTGTCAGTCGATTAAAGAAATTAATCAAAATAATTACAGGATTCTGTAATTAATTAATCTAATTAATCGCATTTTAATGTCATATCTGCTAAAGGTCTCCTGATAAAGAATTTGAATTCTAGGATATTAATACATTGTAGTGCATGACTAATCATTTGAATACAGTAAGAAGAGAAGATCTGAAATCCAATTTTTTATTGGTGAACTGTGCTTCATGAATTACATCCAAAAGTAAAGGTCCAGGACATTCAACCAGTTAGGCCAGGTGCATTATTCATAAATGTAAAACAAATACAGTAATACAGTTAAATAAATAAAATTCTGAAATAAAATAAGGCTGTCTCAAATATATATATATATATATATATATATATATATATATATATATATATATATATATATATATATATATATATATATATATATATATATATATATATATATATATATATATATATAAAAGTTTGAACACAATGAATGAGAAGATGTGTCAAAACTTTTGGTCTGTACTATACATTCATACTGTATATGCAAGAACAAACTAGATAAATGTCTTGTTGAGATAACTGCAGTTGCTGTGTGGTTCTAGATGGTGGGCACTGCCATATGCTGGTGAAGCCCCATCAGATTCTCTCATCCTGTGCTATTAATTATGAGTCAAAGTAATGCTAATTAAAGCAGGAGAGGAGCCCCTGCCATGTCCTTACCTTCAGGGTATTAGTTAGCACAGTACATTGCTCTGCATTTCAATTAATCAGTTAACAAATCGTGCCACACAGGCTGCTTTTGGACAGATACTGGCTTCTGATGAATAATGCAACAGTTATAATCAGCTTGTTATGCCTGTAATGGTGAGAATATACTGTAAATCCAACTTGGCGTGTGAAATAAATATATGCAATCAGAAAACCAAGCTGTTATTTTAGGTTTGCTGCATATTACTAAAGCTGATGCATGTTCTTCAATTGTTTTTTATTGTATTGACCACAGACGTAACTGGTTCTCTTTTATATAGTAAACTGGAATACTGGAATACATTAAAAAAAATATGCACACTTGACCTTTTCGGTGTAAAAATATTTTACAGGAGGAGAAAACAGGGATTTTGACATAAAAGTAATTATAAAAAAAATATATATTTTTTAACATGTAACCTACTTGGCATAAAACAAGAGACAACTGAATAACACTGGGGAAAATGCATTTTTTATCTTGGCTCATAACATCAGTTATTATTTAGAAGACATTTATTCATTTTTCATACGTATTTTCAATTTCTAATTTCATTTGTACCAAGAAGACATTTTGTCAGCATTCATTTATGACAGATGAAATGAAAATCAGTGAACAGATGGAAATTTGAAATAGGCCGTCCGTCCTAGTTATGTTGATGGATGCTCTCTCTGCACAGACCCATGTTGTAATCTAATACAATTCCTCTTTTGTTTGAGTCTTACTTAATGCACCTTTGGCTCAAAAGTTGATATCTACAATACTATATTATGTCCATCATTTTGGGTCAAACTGGGGGTAGAAGCTATATGGATTACTAAAACGAAAATTGAAATTTTATGCTTGAGAATGATTGTTGGTGTGCTGGAGAGAAATCAACCATCGTTGGAGCCTCATTATCCTGCTTATTGAAACATGCTCTGAATGGCCAAATAAGTGGGCCCTGCACCTACTGAGAAGCACTGAACTCTGGGTTTGTGGGGCTTATAGAGCAGGACCTTCTCTTCACTACTGTTTGTTGAGGTGATGGATGAAGCTCATCGGTATTCAGGGTCTTCGACTCTTGTTACAGACTCTGTGGGCTCTTTGTTATTCAGCGAAACAGTAAAGAAGTGAACAATGCAGATGACTGAGCTGTGGCTCCCTCCCGTTCTCTGCTATGCCAAGTATTAGTCTGCCTATCATGTCACTGGTGATTAATTGTGTTTGACAGTGCCAAGGTTTCAGCATTCCAGAGATTTATTTTGAAAATCTTTTGAGATATTTTACTGCTGTCAGATACACAGTTTATTCACTCCAATTTGACTCTATGGATGGATGAATGAGCTCCAGGAGTGAGGTTTGACTCCTTTCCTGTACTTCCTCTACAATCCGCTTCAGGTACCGAAAAAAAAGCTTAAACATTCCATTCAGTGGGAGGATGTTTTATTGAGATGAAAATCATATCCCATCACTCAAATGTCAACATAAGTTACAAGATTGTTCTGCATTATATGTTAATGCTGTGACTCTGCACTACAGTAGAAAAGATTTGGCTGAGAAGTCATCAGGTCAAGAAATACCTCAGCTGCCCCTGTGTCCTTCACCATTTCTTCCATATCCTCCACCTATGCTTGCTCTGAAGTGCTCTCATCTTGAAGAAAAAACCCTCAACAGCCCACATTTCCCTGCCATTATTCTCCATAAGAGGGAATCTAATATCATAGACATGTTTTATTTTATCTGCTGTAACGTCTCCTGACGCCTTGAACTGCTTAATGTTGGTTGCAAGCGCTGTTAGTGCTTCAGAAATGTCAGCTTTCTATAAATGTCAGAATAAAACCGTTTTATTATGAGTTTACCTTCCATTACATGTTGAGGCTGACAGAAAGAGAAAATAGTTGCATTAGTTTGTGACTGGGAGGAAGGTGCAGCAGTTTAATATTCCAGGAAGCTCTCTGTCCAATACAGCCAGGGTCAGTGTTGAGGTTCATTGGCTGCAGAGTCCAGCAGGTATTCAATATTTAGCTGCATTTTCCTCCAAGCCGTCTGTGTTTGTGCTCCACTGGTCACACTGACAGGGACGCCAGCCCTGAAATGCCAAAGCTCGGTCATGGAAAACCGGCGCGGCGTTTTCAAACTGTCCCTCTCAAGTGTTACCTCAGCCAGGCCTTGCTCTCACCACACATTATCTTCTCAGGGATTACAGCTCTTGGGATTGGAGAGTCTCCTCTCTCATTTCACCTCCTCAGACGGCTGTAATTCAGCTGTTTTTCACGCTGAGGGCTCCCCGACCACCCAGAGTAACACGGGTCTGACAGGCCAAGGACTATCAGGACGAAAGAGCTGAAGGGATTCTGATGATTGTTGAGTAGCTGGGTCACATTTAAAACCATTGACTGTAACACAGGAATAAAATATGCAGGAAGCTCAAAACTACTCCACACTACCAGTAGAATTAATAAAGATTGACTCTAAACTGCCAGTGGCTGTGTAATATAACTGCACAGTGGTGCTTAATGATAATTTATGTAACAAACTATACTAAATTGAGTTCAGACTCCATTAAATCCAGATAGTTTCACCATCAAAGAGAAACTTGTCAAAGTTGAAGTGTCACTGAGGCCAAGCTTGAGGCTTTCTGCACTTATCAAGCAGCTGGACTTTATAAACTTATAAACTTCATACAAATTTTCATATGCACGTCTAAGAACTTTAAGGACACTATCTGCATTTTTTTTAACATCAATATCTCATTACCAGCTACAGAGGGACATATAATTAATAGGAAGGGGAATTTCATTTGATGTACTTGATGTTTAAATTATAGTTGCCTAATGACTACAAATTAGTTTAGAAAGAAAAGGCAAATCAGGCAAGCAAGAGGAGTACACAATATATGACAGTTTATTTTTATTTTTGCTACAGCACAACGTAACAAGTTGATCAAAAATAAATGGTCCTGCAATGTTGTGGAGACGTTCTCATTTACTTGTTGAAACAGAGTGATACTCTCCCTTTAAAGAGTGAAACAATCAGGCCATGGTGGATGTCAAGAGGCAGATGAAGACCTTGTGCTGTTGAGATGAAGTACACTAATGTTGACAGAGTAATCGAAGCTAAAAGCCTTGTTGTCAGAGTTGTGGGTCGGTATCGGACTGCAGCGTGAATCATAGTAATTGGCTCTTGTCTCTGGAGAACAACATCCATTAACAGAGAAGCTTTATAGATGGAATCATCAGTTTGGCTTTAACTCACTGTTTGGAGCTTGAGAGGAAAAACTATGAATATTAATTGAGCTGATGTTCATTAATGTGTGTGGGATGCAGATATAGTTTGCAAATCACACATTTAGTCACTGTTAAGTATTATTTCTCTTTGAAACAAATTATAATTTATGTAGCGGTGTAAATACAACTGCAGTGCCTCATTATCCAGTACTATTATACTAAGTGAATTAAAGGACTGTATAAAAATGTTGTCGGCCTGAACATTAAGTTTAACTTTTCTTGTTTTTCAGGCCATCCTAGCATTATTCAAATTTATTTGGATCCTGAACCTTTTTGCAGTCAATAATGCCAACATGTTTATTAAAACCTTTTTTTTCTTTTTCTTTTTTTTTAGAACTATATATAGAGCATTTCCTCAACAAATTATATACTCTAAACATCAGGTTTTTATACTATACGGTGTATTCATGGGCTTGTATGCAGTGTTAAGCCCCAATCAAAAGGATAATTATTGCACAATATGTATAATATATGATGTTTTTATTGCGGCTGTTCATGCATAAAGCATTAACGTGTTTGAAACATTAGAGGTTTCTTCTGACAATGCGTATTTGTCACCATCAGTATCCAGTCTTAATGAGCCAGTCAGGATGCCATTCATCTGCACAACATGTCATGATGACAATATTCATTTATCCATCTCGGCAGTATTACCAGTCATTCATCCAAGTGGACATTACAGCACTGTTCATTTGTCTAATATGTTGCCATTACAGCTCAAAGACCTGCTTCCACCTAGGGAACATTAAACCTGATTAGACTCCACTTCCACTGCCATTCAATGTAATGTTCAGTGACTCAAAATGGATGATGATGAACTGAAAACCTTGCAGTATTTTGTATTCTCAAATGTAGCTTGGTCAGGTTGAAATCTTTTCTTTAGTTCAGAAGATCGTTTGGAGGTAGGCTACCAGGCTTTCACCTCACAGCATCAGTGAGCTCCCATCCTGTTGTTTTTAACAATGCCACAGTTTTTCACTGAAGAGACAGACATGGAGAAAGGAGAATAATCAGTTTCCAACTGTGTCTGATGTTGTAAAATCCACAGCATGTTTTTTCTTTTCTTTTTCTGTTGAGCTCTGCTCTCTGAGTCACTCAGCTGTGCTTGGATGCTTGTATCTACTTTTATTATTCTGAACCACAAAAATGTTTCTACTCTGGCTAAGGAGACAATCCTGTATCAACCTACTGCTGAGAACCACTTACTGTTCACTGAGATACTGCAGCATGATGTTAAAAGCCTGTTTTCACTAACTTGACATTAAACCTGCGGTAAAAAAACTCCCTCCTCTCTAATGTTTTGTCAATGTTTAAACATGTGATGCTTCTGCCCATTTACCATTCAATTTTTCTAATTATGTTTTGGATGTGGTTTTGAGATTTGATGTGGTGCATAAGTACTATTGTTTTTCGAATAAATTTTCTCATGTTTAATGAATGTTTTCATGCTGAATGAGAGACGAAGAGGAGGAATGTAAATACTCTTTCTGAGAACCTCTGAAGTTTATTAGAACAATTACACCATTATACATGCATGTACTGGACGAAGCTTTTAAAATGAGGACAGGTTGTACATTTTTTTCTAAACCACATAGCTGCACAAACATTAGACCTGCATGATCTATCAGTTTTAATTGAAAATCAACTATTTTTGATTGTTTTGCTCTACTTCATGTTACGATATAGATGGCTCTTTTCATTCTTCAGTAGTAATAACTGAAGCACTTGAAGTAGCCTATGTATAGCATGTTTCTTGTTAATAAATAGGACTACATTTCAAATGAGTTCTTGACTTTAGTTTTCACTCTTGCATTAGAGTTATAGCTTTTATTGTTTTATAATATCTGCCAGAAAAATCACAATTCCATTTTTCTTAAAAAAACCCTAAGAGACATGATTTCTTTCATACTATAATACATGTGATAACATACTGACATACATAAAGATTAGAAAGCAATATAATCTACATTTTATGGACATTTTTCATGATTAATATAACACATCAACATTAGCACTGTTTTACATTTATTCTCTTTGGGAGCTCCTAATCGTTTGCATTAGATCTGTCTTGGTTTTCAGAAGCTCATATTTTCAAATGTTATATGCTGTAATTATGTCCTAACCATTGCCTTAACATGTATCCTTCTTTGTTATTGGTTGACAGAGGTGTGTGACAGTGCGTTAGTGTCCAATCTGCCGCCATCAGCCTTCAGAAGTTCCTCCCTGTTGTCCAGCAGCCATGCGCCAGGTTTCGCCAAACTCAACAGGAGAGAAGGTGAGGGAGACTTTCTGCTGCTGACAATTAAAACAACTATGAAGTGTTAAATCAGGATGTTAGCACTGGATTTGATGGGAATTACACTGTATAATAACAAATGACATAGTGCTACATCATATGGCTAAATGCAATATTTTGTAGTAGAAATGCCTGAATGTAGCTGCTTGTTTACATCTTCAAACAGTTTCTCATTTTGACTTGTCATTTATAATAATATGCCATTATGTTGGGTGTTGCCACTTTCCATGTCAGGGGAAAAATACTTGTACCACACTTTGAATAACACTGAAAAAACAGCTTCTGTTATTGTTTGTGAATTCAATGCATATTATTACTTTTTAACACAGTGCAGGTTAATAAAAGAATATAGACTTGAAAAATTGTTGCTGTCAGACAACAAGCTGAACAAGCTTTCTGTCCCTGCTGAAATATGTAGCTTTGGAATATAAAATATTTATTAAGTTTTCCAGCGTTTATGCACTTTTAAAGATGTTATTAAAAAGATAGATGTCTTCTATTTTTTGTGTGTCGCAGTCTGTAGCCTGGGAACTGCAAGCTGGCAGGGAATCTCGCAAGAATTATTTAAATCGTTTTTGCCTCTATAATGTTTTTTTATGAGTAGAAGAGCACCCTTCTGTTGCTGAAGAAATTGCTCTACAGCATTGTAGCTCAGTGCAAGACAGACTTCTGTTAAACTCAGGACACAGCACAAACATCACAGACATTACTATATTCACAATATATAACTCACTGGTGACTGAGAGGACAAAAATTATTTTTGAGGAGCAAGACAGGAGGAACTTTGACTGCCTTGTTCAATCTTCTTTATTTTCATTGAAGGTTTATGTCAGAAGGTTGTATTTGTTCATCCGATGTAAAACCCAGCAGGGAGTCCTGTGCTGGTAGCTGCTGATGCGGGGTTTTGACAAAGTAAAGATCAGGGTTGGTTGTGGAGCTTTCTGCAGGGAATGGGCTTCACTGCTTTATCCTGGCATCAAAGCCCAGAATCACCTGGGACAGTGAGATGATTAATCTGGATCTGAATGAGTTTCACCACCTAGGAACCTAAAGAAGATGAGCCTGTGGAGCACCCAGTCCTCAGTAGTTTGACGGTCGAGACTTTTTGTGTACAAAAGCTACGAAATGTTCTCTCTGTTTGCAGACTGGCCATGTTTGAAGGTCCCATATTACACAAAGTGAAATTTGAATTGTTATTTGATTATAAGAAACTCTGTGAATACTGCCCCATTTTCAAAACTCTTAATACACAGTGAAATGCACAAAGTCTATATTCAGAAATTGTGCCTTAAATCAAGGCATCAGGATCTCCACCCACCATTCACAGCTCCAGAGAGAAGCTTGATAGAGGAGATGTAAAATTATCAAATAAGATAAAGGACTCATAAATAAGATAAAGGACTTTAAAAGACATAAAACTGGTTGCTTTACAGTTTGTATTTAAAGAAGCAATAAGTCAAAAAGTCAGCATTTGCCATTGTAAATCCTGTTGGTGATGCCGTGACATCACTGACAGTTGGACACATTTGTGAATTGCGTGTGCTCTGCAATTTAGGTATTTTTGTTGCTGGAGATGCTGTGCCTTAGGAAACAGGATGCGACAGGTTTAGGTTGGTCACAACTGTTGTGAGCCTTGCATTCTCTTTATTAAAAGGAATCAGATATCTCCTCACCATGTGAAGGGACTATAAAACATTTCTAATGTGCTATTACATTTCTATTACATAATTATCTGAGTTATGATGTCCAAGCTGCAATTGAATCAGTTTATTAACAATGGAAGAAATGCCTGCACAATGTGAAAGTTTTTTCACATTGTGGCAAACACATAAAAAAATCATGACCTGACTCTAACCAAATTAGAGACAAGCTTGGTGAACACAGTGAAGCATTTAGCAAAGTGAGAGGAGACAAACAGAGAAAAGGAGAGAAACATAAACACATATGTGTTACTGATGGATATCTAAAATAGTGTGTGCTAACATGCTTGCCACAGTCGTGCTAATGTGTCTTTGTTGTGTTGTTTTTCTGTCTCCAGGGTAAGAAACAATGTTAATGCTGCATTAAATTCTTCACAGTGAGCCTCAGGTCATGTTATTATCACTATACTGTAACATGGAGTCCCTCCTCTTAGCTGTGCTGCCATAAATTTCAGAGCCACAATAGAGAGGGAATTGGATTCACATGACTCAGACCGCCTGTGTTTGGAATCACCAGGCCTCCTTCCAGTAATAATAATTATGTCAAGATGAGAAAACGCATGTTAGGCGTGGAGGTGTAATGAATGACCAAGTTACTGCTGACAGCATCATAATATGGTTTCACTCTTCAAATCCAGCTCTCTTAGTTGGTAGATTAGGAGGTCAGTCCATGTCATATTTCCACCCCAGCTGTAACGGTACAAAGCCCACACGAGCCCAGCTGTTTACTGAGAAAATCGATGAATAAATGAAGGTCCCCATCTCATTTCCATCTCCTGCAGCTGCTGCTGCTGCTGCTACTGTAACACTCTGCCTCGTGTAGTTGTTCTCAGAGGACCAGCTTCACTTACAGTTCATTTATTCACTATATGAACAGAGATTATCTGAGCCCTGAAATACTACCCATGTAAATGAAGATATTATAAACGTGAACTGTGTCATGTATTTTCTATCATAAGAATTAAATACTAGCAATTTTATTGTTCGCTTCACTTTTGTAGACATGGACCACCGCTGTGGTTTCTTTTAAACGAGTGAGCTGGCCATTTTCCTCTCAGAACTAATCTCAGTCTGAAGACCATTGAAGTTTGATGTTTATCTACAGCAACACTGAAGAAGAAGATGGCTTTGGTTAATATTTTCTTTCTAATATATTATATTGCACCAAAGGCACAAAAAATTCTGTTGAGGACTGACTAGTGAAAATATTGTTACTTTTTTAAGTCCTCAAACCTATAAGTGAGAAAATTGATTCCTTATTGTTTTTATAATAACAATTAATCAAGTATTTGTAAAATGATTTGGTTTGGGATGAAATAAGAAAAAAAAATCTTAGTAGTGCTTAAAGGAAACCAACAAAAACAACTCTAAACCCAATGAACGCTATCATTCATTTGCAGAGGTATTTTTCTTCAGGTGTTTTTCTTCCGTTTTAGTTATTCTTTTTTTTTTTTTTTGCTCTACCTACTCCTGAGGGAAATACCTATTCATCTATTTAGCAGCTAAATGCTCACTACGTTCACCAGCTAGTCAGCAATTGCATCTGTCTGTCTGCTGATTGTTTCTGAGCGGGTAATACACAGTGGGTGTTTTAGAGCTTTTTCTCTGGAAACAGCTGCCTGCTGCAGTCAGAAACGACACTAGAAGAACAGAGAGAGTGAACCAAATCAGTAGTGCACTAGACAGCTTAACAGAGATAAAACTCATTATAACACTCTATAAAGCTGAAAAAATGTTTATGTAGGTTGCATATATATATATATATATATATATATATATATATATATGCATATATTTATCCTAAAACTAGAGGCAGTGGAATCTGTGTAAATTCAGATACTGACAGTAACATGTTCAAACCCCAGATTTGACAACCCTGATAATGGATGTCAACTCATCTGTGCTCAGTCTTGTTTTGAATAAACCAAGTTGGTTCTGTTCTTAGTCTGGCACCAATAACATCCTCTACCAGCACCAAAGCAGCCTTGGAGTCATTGTGCTGTAGTGAGGACATAGTAGAAGACCCATGATGTGCTTAACAGATTATGACGCATGGAACTGATAAGGCTCCAACTGAAATGTTCCCTTTGTGAGGTTCTTTTTTTGCCACATTGTTTTATCATATAGCTCAGCTCAGCAGTGATAAATGTGTATGTCTGCTGTGAAGCAGGTGTGGAAATACACATTCTTTTTGTACATAGCACTTTATTTTTGAAAGGTGGCGCACTCAATATTTTGTGCATGAACATCATTTTTACATCTGGGCTTTGTAGTCTGGGCTGAAAAAAACAGACAGGCAGCTGGTTAAAGATGAATGTCTCTTTCACAGAGAACCTGCTGGATGAATGACTCACTATTTTGGGCTCCCTGCCGCTCTATTGTGATCCTCAGTTGGTCTTATTCTTCATTTTGATTTTGTATTCTCACTTGTTGTCTTTTATTTTTCCCCTAGCTTCTTTTTATCCTTTCAGTATTTCTCTTTTCTATCTTCAATCTGCCCACCTCACTCTCCCTTCCTCTCTCCATCTCCACCCGTCCTTGCTTTAAATCATCATGTTTTAGATGATCATCTGTTCTTCTGAACTGACTGTCTTCTGCTATAATCATTAGTGTCGCTATGTCTGCACGATTTTATCTGTAAGAATTCATTTATACAGCTCTGTCATCTTGCAAAATGCTAATAGCAGTTCATGTTTAAACCTTTTCTTTTCTAAGGCAACAGTGACAATTATCAGTGATGCCTCTGTAATTATGTTAGAATATACTTTATAAAGAATGATTGTGCCCCACCAATCACTTTCTCAAGGAATTAGATTTTAAAGTTAAATTAAACTCGATGGCAACCTGTTCTTATTGTGTGTATGAATTGCCAACTAATCAAGTATTACTTTTTTATTCTTTTATTGTTTAGTGTGTTCTTTATTGTTACTACAAAGTTCCAGTGTGAAACCTCTCCACAAAAGACTGTACTTTGCCTGTAGGAGCCATCTGTTGCATTCCAGTCTGCTCTTCATGCTGCATGGAGCCCATTAGGCTCTCTGTCCATCTGACATGTTATCTGCTTGCTGAAATTACCATCCAGCCTTGTCATTCTCATGCAAATTATGAGCTCTCACTCCAGGCCTTCATAACAGTCTGTCTGTTACCTGTCCTCCTCTTCTATTGCTTTCAGCTACTCGTCTGTCCGTGCTGCCTGCTCACTTGTCTACCTGTCTCTTTCTGTGACGGCCTGCCTCTTCCTCTGCCCGTCTGGCCTTTTCCTTTCCGCTTGACTCTTCATTTTACTTGCACGTCTCCTTGTATGTTCCTGTCGTCTCTCTGTACCTGTCAGATGGAATATCAGTGCATTATTAATGATTTAGCAGTCCTTTCTTTACTGATCCATCCGTCTGCTCCTTATAGTTAAGCAGCTTCACACAGCAGCCTCATGTCAAGCTTGGTTTCCCTTCAACAGTAAAGCGTCGTGCAGCCTGAGCAGCTCTCATCCTCACCTGTTACCTACACTACAGTTTCTGCACTGCTCTAATAACACAAGAGAGACAAATTGAATTGGTTTCAGGTTTCACTGTCCTTCCACCTGAAATACCAGGGATGTGAGAGTGAGCGGCTGGACGCATTAGGAGTTAGTTTTATATTAATTCATTCATCTTCTATACCCGCTTATTCCTCATTAGGGTCGCAGGGGTCTGCTGGAGCCAATCCCAGAGCATTACAGCGAGGGGCAGGGATACACCCCAGATGGTCGCCAGCCTATCGTGGGGCACACACACCATTCACACCTACTGGCAATTTAGAGTTGCCAATTAACCTCAACATGTTTTTGGACTGTGGGAGGAAGTCAGAGTACCCTGTGAAAACTCATGCAGACATGGGGAGAACATGCAAACTTGAACCTGCGACCTTTTTGCTGTGAGGCAACAGCGCTGACCCCTGCTCCACCCTGTCGCCCGTGTTGGGCACATTACTTTGAAAAAAAATTAGTTAGTTAGTTAGTAGGTTCTTCTCCTAAAAAGCAACTGAGTTACTCCATTATAAAATTAACTATTGCTTTACTTTTTTGGAAGTTTAAAAATGCCAAAGAATTTGGATTTTTTATAGTTATTTTCACAAACGAGGTGGATAGAGTACAGCAGCAAAGACAGGTCCCTGCACAGAGGTGTCAATATTTATTGCATCTCAACAGACATGAGTCTGAATCAACTTTTGACAACTGCAGCATGTTTTCAACAACAGTACAGCCTGTCAATTCATTAAGTTCTGTCTGTGTCACACAATTTGTGGAGCTGGAGCAGAAAAAACTGCCTTTTTTGCTTGAAGCTCATGTTAACAGCACCAGGCCTGCTATCATCATTAGTGGTGTCAATGTTGCTTTTGGCCACTAGCTTAAAGAAGCATGTGCCATTGAGTGGTGCTTCATTAAATTGGAGTTTCTTACATTGGACTCTTTGCTCTGTGATGACACTCACCATGTACATTTTATGTTTTACATTGATGAGGTTAAACTAGTGCCTATATTTCCATCTCTCCGTTGCTATCTTTGCCCATGACTCGACATCTCTGATAGTTTTTGTGTGTGTGCTGCTTTATGCTAGGCTTGTGTGTAAACACCGCCCACCTGATATGTCTTGTTGGCTTCACATGAAATCTTACTTTACTTTAGCCAATCATCATGACTATGCGGTTATCTCGCCCCTTGCACCAAAGGGAAAACACTACACACATTTGAAGCTTCTAACGTGTAAACTTGTAACATGTAATGACGGCGTGTTGGTAACAGTAACAGCAGGGCCGCTGCTAAGGTTTTGGAGGCTAAGCTGCTAAGCTTATAGGGAGGGCCCCCCCCCTGCCCGTCCGCCCGCCCACCAAACTCCTGGAAGCTCACGAAATTTACAGTTGAAAATAAGTCTTATATAGACAGGTACATATCAAACAATTAACTTTTTATGATACAATAATATACTGTATGTTAAATAATAAATCAGAGAGAGCAACAACACAATAACAAATAAATAAAACAACTGCATCTGAGGGAAGGCTTTCAGTTGTGGTTGTGGATGTCTCTTCTAAGGTGACTGTTGTTGTTTGTGGCTGTTTACTTGAACCTTCAGACACAACCTTCGGATGATTGTTGGCTGCTTACTGCACTGCTTGTCGATGATTCATCATCCGGTTCATCTTCTTGCTGATGTGGTGGTCTATATATTTGAGCATTAACCCTATGAATATGATTTAAATGAAAAAAATATCTCATTAGTAAAACTTGAATAAAAATACCCAAACATACAAAAATATCACTTCATTATATTATGCTATCTAGTAGCATTTGTATTTATATGATATTAATATGGTAGGACAAAATCAAATACCTTAAAAATTAACATATTCTAATCCTACACATTAAACAAAACAATATGGCATTTTGTGAATGATAAAGGTGGCCAAACATTTTTTTGCACTACACACGACTTTAACACACCTTCTACAACACTGTGGCCAGATGTAAAATCATCCCCCAACCACTGCCCCCTCCCCTCCTCCTCCTCACTACCAGGACAGACTGGGAGTTATCCCCAACGACCCCTGGAGCAGAGAAAAGATGCTACAGCTGTATTTTATTCTCTGTCCAATCCTGTTTACTGTTGGGCTAACCTAGCCTAGCTTGTCGAGTTTATCACGTAACGCTGTGTTAGCAAAACAAACAAACACGGTTTAACATGGACTTACCAGAAAGGGATGCGAGTTCATCATCTTTCTCTTTTTTCCTCTTTCGCTTTTCACCTCCAGATTCATAGTGTCTCTTGGATGATATTCTCTCATTTCAATTGTCGAAGTTTTTAACTGGTGAAAATTGCTCATTAAAGCTGTTTCGGAGCGTAGTAAGAAAAGTAGCTCCGAAGCTTCGTGCCGGTCGCGAACGATCCGAGTCTTTGAAGTTGAACGATCCGACTCTTTGAAGTGAACGATATGAGCCGCCTCCTCGTTGGGAGCTGCAGAGGAGCCGAACGAGCCGGCTTGTATTAGTGAGCTAAGTCAAAAGATCCGACTCTCCAAATAGAGCCGGAATTCCCATCACTCTCTGTACCATTTCCAAAGGACTTGGGGTCTTTTTATTACGCAATAAATAACATTTAATTTTCCCAATTTCAGTGATGCTATACAAAACTCCCGGAAAACTAATTAATATTTTTGCTATTTATTAGTGTAATAATTATCTTTTTTTCCCAATCTTAATTTTGGAGGCCCCCTTCACTAGTTGGGGCCCTACGCTGGTTGCGTAGTCTGCGTGTACGGAGCGGCGGGCCTGGGTAACAGTTGTAAACTAGCTGTAGACTGGCAACCTGCCTGGGGTGTATCCGTGCTTGGATTGGTTCCAGCAGACCCCTGTGAGCCTAGTGAGGATTAAACGGGTACAAAAAAGATGAATTAATTAAACATAAATATAGATTATATTTAGATGGAACAACTGTGACAGAGACCCAATATGCAGAGGAGGCAGGAGACTCAAAAAAGGTTCTGAAGAACACTTTATTATAAAAAAGATTGCAAGGCAAAAACAGACAGTCAAAAGGTAGAAAAAAGGGTGCTGGCAATGCAGGAAGAAAAAAGGGCCAAAAAACTCAGGTCACTAGAAAAACCAAGAGGCAAAAAACGAATACAACAAAAAGTACTGGAGGGCCAGGTTGATAAAAGGCCAAAAACAAAGCGTTGGAAACTCCAGGAGGAACGCAGGAACAAAAAAACGCTGGGGAAGCAGGAAAACCGAGCACCTGTAAAGGCTCTTAGAGAGATAGCAGGAAACACAAGATTCTCTCATCTGAAGAACTGAGTGTATACTCTGGCACTGGATGAGAGTCAGAGGCAGCCTTAAATAGTGAACTGATTGCTGAATGTCCACAACTGGGTTCCCTCTCCCGGCTGTGCCCAGGTGAGTGTGATGAGAGAGAGAAGAGGGAAAACACGGCACAGAGCACATGACAACCAGGACCATAACAAAACCAGCTGAAATGCTGGTTTATTTTTAGCTGTGAAATGCCAGACAATTAATTTTATGTTGCCAACGGCAACTGTCACTGTCACACTCCTGACCAACTTTAACTGCAATAAGGTTTCTCTGTGGGTGGTCAGAGTCCGTTCCTTGACAGACACTGACTGACTGATGGAGAGAAACCAAGGCGGCCTCTTTGATTTAAAGTGACAATCATGACAGAAAGTGGTCACACCATCAGCCATCAGTTTACTACAGTTTCAATTACATTTGACAGGGTGGACATGGTAAATCTCCGTAACACCTCCTGGTTGCTGAGTTGTTTCCTTCTGATCTCTTTGTCTTTTCCTCTGCAGTCTAATCTTCATGAGTAAAGGTCACAGTGTCTGCTTTATTCTAATCTGCTGTCACCGGACACGTCTGTTAGTCAAGTGCTTTTGGCCTTTAGCTCTTTAAAGATCAGGCTTCACCAGCTGCCAGACCGAATCTGATTCAGTTTTCTCCTCTTCCTGTCCCCAGACATTGTTCAGAGATGTCTTGACCAGTAGGATTCTTTTTTAATGTAAATTACAGATGGAAGTAGTATTACATACACTTGATTAAAACACTGAATACACTGAATGAAAACTTCCGGTGGAAACACTAAAACTAAACAGTTTTAGTATTAGTTTTAGGAACAATTGAAGCAGCCTTGTTAGCAACTGCCTTATTGTTACCATATAGTAACATACATATTGCAGGCCAAGTATTGGGGTCTTTACATAAGACAGCAACAGGAAACATGAAAAGTGAGATGGAGATGACTCATGCAAATTTGGGATTGAGCCCCTGGGTCACTAGGATGTCGCTTTTTCCTAATTTTCAATGTCATTGCTTTTGATTTGAAAACAAATCTGTCCAGTTATTGCAGGAATGCACAGCGCAGCCACCTGACAAAATTATATTCCACTGTGTTTGAAAAGTGGCCTCCGTCGATTGTTGTATCTCAGATTCATGAGGAGTGGTGAAGATCTTACCTGGTTGTGGAAAAGTGAACTTGCAAAAATTCTGGAGGGGTTTTGTGAGTTTGTCTATTCCGCCTACAGGAGTTTGCAGGGCATGGAGAGGACTTAACCACATCAGTAAGAATATAAGCCAATTCAAGCAGTGAATTATTGGGGTGTTGGGTGTTGATTGATGTTCAGATTCTCTGGATGCACTTCAGAATGGCACTTATTCTGTGTTGCCAATTATGTGGTTCTCTTGGTGGACTGGATCATGCAGTTTGCAGGCAAGAAGTAAAAAGGGAGAGTTATCACCTCCGAAACTGAGGCCATGGTTCACTGTAGGAAAACGGTTGATCACCTACTTCTTTTGAAAGGGATTTGCTGCTCTCAGAGGGAGTTTAGGCATCTTTGGATCTGATCTAAAGTATGATATATTGGTGTGATATCAAGGCAGGTGCTGACAGTCAGATGCATACGAGTTTTCTTTGGTAAAAGGTTCTTACAACAGCAAAAAAATCCTCAAACCTTATAAAACCTATATTCCATTGTTGCTTACTGCTTGTTAGGTTGTTATGATAGAAGCTGCTCATTGTTGGACAACATGAATGAAAAAAAAAATGTTTCAATACAGTTCTTTTTTAGCTTTACAATCAATGGATTTGAGTCAAAAGGCTTTCTGGGCCCGAGGGCATCACATGGCCTGCAGTCTGTGACTTTGGCCCCTACGCTATTATTGAATAGCCCAGTACTGTCCCTGGAGGGTTGGGATAAAGTCTGTTTGTAGTTTTGTGACAAAATATTGGCTTCCTGCTGCTGAAAGCAAGGGCAGACAACAGCTTGGTAATATGGAACAAGGATGAGTGATATTTACAATGTGTGTGTGCTTGTTCTTTTAATTCCTAACAAGAGTGTGACTCTAGAGTGCCTCTCCTCTCTTTTTCTGTATGAATGGTTGTTTTTTGATTGCGCTCTCTCTCTCTCCCTCTGGCTCTCTCTCTCTCTCTCTCATTCTATCTGTGCGTGAATGTGTTGAACGGGTATGCTCAGCGGGACATTGGTCAGAATCAGTCCATCTGGTGTTTGATCTCTGAGGCATCGCTGTGGCCTGATAAACAGGCACTTTGCTACACACACATTCTGTCTCCTTTCTCTATTGTAGCAGATGTCTATGTGTCTGAAAACACAGACAAATCCGAGAGGTTGTATACAACTAATAAATAACCAACACCACAGCCTTTATTGACAAGTTTAGGATAAGACACACTGCGAATAGCAAAAATGTGCAACCAGTCAAATCCATATGTAGAAAGGCTACACACGGGTTACAAATTATCAATATGTTACACTGCTTTTGTTAGTGATATGTTATTGATGTCAATCAATCAGTCAAGTCTATTTGTCACATACAATCTTATAAATTACAATCACATTGACATTTCAATTTGTGCATTAAAAAGAGTTTAGAATAGGAAGTGGGCAGTCTTATGAGGTGACCTCTTTAAGGATCCTAGTGGGAAAGGAATCTGGAGGAGTACTGTAAGACCCATCAACACATGGCACTACAACCTCTTATTGATGATATCTTATATAGCAAAGGATTGCCTGTGATACAACCTCACTGGCAAGCCGGATAACTAATCAATAAATCATGCCACAGCCTCTAAGCTGTGCTATACTTGGGAAAGGAGCCAAACAGTCTGACGTTCTATATGCAGGTAATCGATACATGGCTCCCCAACCTCTTTATTAATGATATTTTGTTTGGGAAATGGAATAACTGGCTACACAATAATGTGTGGTGTACTATCGTTTATTATCCAGTGAGAATCAAGAAGTGAGGTCAAAGACGATGCAAATTCAGGATGTCGGGATGTTAGGAGTGGTTGAAATCATGAACGCCAAAACACCAAACACTGTGATCCCTCTAGACCTGCTTTTTTGCAATTTTCAAAAGAATTTTGTGCAAAATTAAATATTGTAATGTATTGTGTGTTGTTTTTGGTTCCACTAGGGTTAGACATTGTGTGCCTCCATCCTGGTATAGATGATAAATGTCAAACACAAGATGTTATTCAGTTTATTAGCTTTTGCTGCTAGGAAGAATATTTGGCTCTTTTAGATCAAGGATGTTGCTCCAACAAAAAGGTCAGGGCCCAATCTTATAATGGAGTGCCTCCTCAATGAATACATCTCATGCATGCTTCACTCCTCAGGGGACACTTTTTAAAAAGTTTGGGACCCTTATGTCGAATTGATTGGACCAACACTCTCATATATCAAAAAGGGATGTCTTAGTCTCATGATACCAGACGATGAGAGAGCCCCGGACTTACTGAGGTCTGGGGTTTTCTAAATGCAAGATAGTTGCTTGGATGGCCTTCGCAAACATAACTACACTCGTTACATTAGGTCAAGCTGGAGCTATTAGAGCTACAGAGCCAGACAAATGCAGATCAATACTGATGTTTTACTGAGAGTCCAGCTTTAACCACAGCAACTGTTAAATGGTATGATGCTTCTTCATACATTTGATAGACTTTTATAGACATTTTAAAATTATTAATGTGTGGTTACACCAGTTTAGTTCTCTCCATTTTATAAAATCCACAAATAATCAGGTGATTGACATTTTGCCAGAAACAGACCCAATTTCCACCAAAAATACTATCAATTCACTTTGTGTCATCTAAACACCTGTTTGGATGTCCCATCCCACCTGTGCATAGTGCACTCAGTGCTGGACACTAAATACCACATAGATGGCAAAATAAGTTGCAATATCTGGAAAATAATAATTAATAAATAAATAATTGTTGATGCACTGCATACATTGGTTGTTCCTCTACCATGGAATTAATGTTCTAATCTAAGCCATTGCTTTTAATATATAGTCATATTGATTAGTAACATACTATATGTAGGTATGATATTTGAATGTTAGAATGGATGCAACTTTGATTCTGCAGATACAGGTTGTGTACTATATGTGTGCTTTGAAGGTAAGTAAGTTTGTAATCTGGAAATTATGTTTACTCGAATTGTGTGGAAAAGAACAGAAAACAGACAACAAAAACAAATGATAAACAAGCATAAAAAGTTGTGGAGGCTGCAGGTTTGTAAATTGGAAAGTTGTTCAGCATTGGCAGAGGTTTGCATTCTTTTGAAAGCCGTGTTTTGATTTATGAAGACAAATAGAAACCTATCTGGAAATGTCCGTGTACCACACAGCAGCAGTCTGAGTGCCTTACGTTCTTAAAATTCAATTTTCTACATTAAAAAACTCCTGTGGTGGAATGAAACGAATCATCTGTTCCACCACAAGTTAACAACACAGTGTTCAATTATTGCAGTGGAATTGGTTTTAAACAGTTTATGTTTCCCAAAAATGTGTTTTAGTCTGGCTTTGTAAAAAACAGCAGAATGTGGTGGTGTACTTAAAGGTCAAGCAATTCATTCCACACACACACATACACACACACACACACACACACACACACACACACACACACACACACACACATACACACACACACACACACACACACACACACACACACACACACACACACACACACACACACACACACAAACTGGTGACTCAAAATCACATATCATCTTTTACCTCATAAATCGAAATGTCATAAATCATTACTTCTCTCTCTACAGGAGCTGGAGGCTGGTCTCCACTCACCTCAGACAGGTATCAGTGGTTGGAGGTCGACCTGGGTGAGCGGACCAAGGTCACAGCTGTCGCTACACAGGGTCGCTACGGCAGCTCTGATTGGCTGACGTCCTACCTGCTGATGTTCAGCGACACGGGACACAACTGGAAACAGTACCGGCAGGAGGACAGTATAGGGGTGAGTCCATAGAGTTAAACATACTAAAACTCTTTATTATAATAACAAACAAAGAAACCTGCAATGTAACAACAGTAGCAACATGATGAAGATGGTGCAAAGATGAGTCTATATTTGAGTAAAAAAAATCTAAATATTCCAGCTAATGTTGTTGGAAACACTAGCAGCAGGACTTTTATACTGGAGTTGTCAAAGTATAATAAACAGTACCACAACAGTGCAATAAAACAGTATGAACTTTAAGCCAGTATACATGTAGTTGTTGCCTGAGGCTCTGCTACAGCATGCTAGTACAGCTACTAACACAGTGTGCATTAGAAAAGTATCACCATAAGTACTGCTACACAAGTGTAAGTATCAGGTAATAGATATTGAAGTGACAGCCCATCAGGGTCATTACAAATGCATTTTCCTGAACCGCTACAGTCATATTTACACTGGGTATGGTGTTTAGCAGGACTGGCCTGCAGGGATCCATCTAACCTGCAGAGATAATCACAGTCATCAGGAGCCTTTGACTCTACATTAATAATGGATGAACCCATGAAAGAGCGCTGCTGACTGCGCGGACCTGCTGCAAAAACACTAAAGCTGCTGTTGATAGACAGAAAGCAGGTGGATGTCTTGAAGAAAAAGTGATGTATGTTTCAGTGATGTTGGAAGTGTGTTAGAGATTTGTTGAATGTTTAACGTTTAATGAATAATAACTAAGGGTCGACTTGATCACTAGTAGTTTGGCATTCTAAGGGTGCTTTCACACTAACAGTAGCTGGTGCGCAAATGGTCCATTCCAACCAGGCACTTTGGTTTGTTTTCGTTCGGTGTGAAAGCATCAGTCACACTCGCACTAAATCAAGACCTCCAAAAAGACATAGTCTTTGTGTGCTTGACTGCAACAAATGACAAACTTTGGTGCTATCCCTATAGTGAGAACACAAGCTCACTCAGGTCCAAAAGAAGTATTTGAGATGCATCATGGTAGCAGATAGTAATTATTTCAATCCCTGTTTTTATGAAGATAAATGTTGATCCATTTTTGTTTCAATTGCAGGTGTGAAAGCGGACCACACTGGAATCTATGTTATATAGTAAAGAGTTTATTGTTGGTGCAGATCAAATAATCGAACTAGTGGTGTGAAAACTCCCTTAGTGTTACACTTTGTTGCTCTTTTCTCATCGCTGCACAGCTTGCTACTCTGTGAAGTGGGTGTCAGTGTCAGATTATCAGTGTAAAAACACTGCGGAAATGGTGGTACTCATCCCTCAAAATATGACATCAGGAAGGTGCCTGACAAGTAATTTCAGTGGAGTGTAAACCTAGCAATAGCAGCTGTCTTCAAATTGTATGTTAAAGGCTCTAAATAACATCAAAAGATGAACCTTTTGTGAAAATATCAGAATAGCAATAGCAGACTTTACTGATATTGGATCTTGGTTTGATAATGCAAAAAAAAAGTGAATTGCTTTTATAATCACAAACGGTCATGCTACTTTAGTGGAATTTAGAGCTGGATAAGCTGTCTACAATCTTTATCATAGTTAAAACACCATTCCAATAAATTCTCACGACCAAAATGTGTAAAGTTCCAAAGTAAACCAAAATTATGGTGGGTTAAATATCTGATGCAGGTTTTCATTCTCACCAGATGTAGCCTACAAGTGTCTACTTACTGGTCACAGATGCCATAACTGGGATACTGTTCACAGTGGCTGGTGTTCAGTTCTGCTAAGACGTGCAACTACTCAGTCATTATTCTACAGTTGACTGTAAGATTGATTAATGGAGAAATCAATCAGATGGACAACAGAGGTAGTGAGGCATCACTTTGAACCTCCCATTAAACACAGCTCAGTCCTTCAGTGTTTCATCACACAATTGTTGTGTTGGACCTGTGTTTGTCCCACTGTGGTGACAGTACACAGTTCATTATACAGCAACCTGAATTCTAAGAAGTTTTTTATGTCATCACAGTGAGCCGGCTGAAATATATTTGAGTTTCATACTGTACCTTCATGCTTCTTGTGAGTTCAACACCAAATCAAACAGTGCTACAAGCATGGAAAAAATATGCTACATTTTCCACTTTGAGCATGGACACTCACGCAGAGTACAACCACATTTGTCACAGTTCTGCAGAGAGGAGGTTTTGATTAGAAGTTCAGGCAAGCAATTTCCTCATATGGAAGGAATCCAGCTAATCTCAGCACTGAGGATCTTCTCTGAGAGCCGAGAACAGCTTCTCATAGCTTCTCTCAGCTTAAAACATGTTGACACATTGACACTCTACATAAACTGTTGTCACATTTCAAAGTGTATCTGAACCTCTGTAGTCAGCCTGGCTTAGAGAGTGTGTCACAGGAGAACATTGGTGGCAGAGCTGTTGGATTAACTAAAACATCTATGCTGAGCTTCTGCTTGAAGAAACACACAAGGGATGTTATTCTTGTAATTTTCTCCCCATCTCTCTTTCAACTTAAAGTGCAACTAAAGGAAGGAATAATTTACAATCTGTCCATATTTTTGTATTTCACTTTTGAATTTTTTGCAAAAAAAAAAAAAGAAATAAAGCAGCTCTTAAGTGGAGGATGAGATGCGCATGAATATAAATGTAGGACCTTCTCACTACCACCACCTTTGTTAACAGATGTGTATCATAGTGTTTACTATAGGGAAAATCGAACCTTATCTCACTTACACTTTCATTTTGCAGTTGATAATGTCAGTCAGTCAGTCATTTTCTATACCTGCTTATTCCTCATTAGGGTCGCAGGGGTCTGCTGGAGCCTATCCCAGCGCGTTACGGCGAGAGGCAGGGATACACCCCAGATGGTCGCCAGCCAATCGTGGGGCACACACACCATTCACTCACACACTCACACCTACGGGCAATTTAGAGTCTCCAATTAACCTGAGCATGTTTTTGGACTGTGGGAGGAAGCCGGAGTACCCAGTGAAAACCCACGCAGACACGGGGAGAACATGCAAACTCCACACAGAAAGGTCCCAGACCCAGGACCAAGGAGGTCTTGAACCTGCGACCTTCTTGCTGTGAGGCAACAGCGCTAACCCCTGCGCCACCGTGTCGCCCCAGTTGATAATGTGAAGACCAGAAATTGAACAGACTCTTCTTGCTTCTCCTCCTCTTTCTGTTTCTCAAACTTTTTTTTTCTCCTGAAAGTCATTTGCTGAACTGAAGACGCTCCTTTCTTGTCATCTGAGAACCTTGAGAAAACGTGTCTGCTGTGACTCCTGCTGTGAATGTCAACATACACTATACTGTATGTTGACATACTTTTTTTATTGTGATGCTGTGTGCTTGCTGCTTTTTTATGCATGTGTGCAGCAGTGACTTTGATAATAATATTAATTTTAGCTGAAAGCACATGTAAAAAGTTTTAAATCCAAACAGGGATAAGCAGGATCAAGAGGATACTACATATGCACTTCAATGTTATGACACACTCCTTTCTTCTTCAAACATGGCTCTTCATCATTTGAGAAGATTCTACTCCACCTCCTCCTGATTATGATAATATAATATAATTAATGCTTTAATTATGTGCCTAAGCTTTTATTTACCGGTGGGGGAGCAAGTTCAACTTCAAGGAGAGGGATGTAATAAGGATAGATAGCCAGATGGAAGAAAACCGTCAGGCAGTCAGAAAAAGCAGCAGTTCATGCTTCATAATCCATATTTGAATATCCATTTTTTCAAAAACTGCCAGCACAACAAAGTATTTTTACATTGTAAGCAGATCTTTACAATGGTGACAGACACTGCAAATGATGCATAAGCTTCTGATTATTTTCTCAATTAATCATTTAGTGCAGTGTTCATAGGAAGTATGTATTCCTCTAGAAAAGTGGGAGATTAAGTAAATTTTTCATGTTTGGCCAAAGGAGGGTGTGACTGTTACATAATGTCAAGACATGGACATACATCGAAATAAGGAGAGGCATGCAAATATGGTTACTGTAAGAAAAAGGCTAGAATATAATAAATTATAAATTTAAAAAAAACTAAATTATTTATAAAAGCGTGGATGTCAATCTACACCTCAGTTTTGAAATTATGTTGATTGGCCAAATAAAACCAGAATTATGATAATGTCTTTCTGCACTTTTTCCTGCATAGTGTAACAACCTGGGCATGTTACTGTTATATGTGTTTATAAATAAATGTGTTTAGGCCCAAATTTAGTTCTGTTAGGTTATAGTTTTGGGATTTCCCGAGGGTCTATGAACATAGTTTCATTAAGTTGGCTGCACGATCAGTATAGAAATAAACAGGACAACGGAGCTTTGAATTGTCACTGTGAAGCAGCATGAGGAGGAGTTGTGATACAGAGCTTTACAGTGTAGCAGGATACACTCTGCTGCAGGATAGCGCTGTGGTACGTAAGTCTATGGGATTTGAACTTTTTTTTTTCATTTGTAAAAGATTTGTTGTGGGATGGATGCTTTTATTATACAGTAACCAGAGAGGAAGTAATGGGAGAGACTTGCAAAAAAAGAAACACTTCGGCTGGGACTCAGGCCTGCTGCTAATGAGGCAAGCACTCTACACCCCCTACACCACTGCAGCGCACTTATAGGAGTTTAACTTTTAATGATACTAATGATATATTGAATATCCATTCAAAAATTTCACAAAAAAGGATACATACCATTGTGGCATGCGCAAGCTATATCCAGAAGCTGAGGTTGATCCGACAGTCAGAAAGATATGTGAGCCACAGACAGACACACAGACGCTCCTTGGTTTATAGATAGATAAATACAAAAGAAAACAATGAGAAATATTTATCATAATTTCCTGAAGCAGCAAATGTATCAACAAATCTCATTTTGTCTCCTAGATATTCAGACACGGCCATTACTGACCTTAAATTTAAGATGGAGCATTTTGTAAGAAAATTCCAGACATGCTTGTTATTGACATCATCTATGTTTTTGTCAATCAATTGATCCATTCAATTAGTCATTCCAGTTATACAAAAGCAAGTATTCAGTTGTCAGCATGAGTCTGCAAAATCAGAAATAATGTAGCTGTTTATTTTGTGTGTATAATTGTACACAAGCACTGAAAAACCCTCTTCTGCAGTGCTTGTGTGCAAATATTTATGTATCTGGTGGTTCTACTAAGACACAGATTGTGAAATATGACCACTTAATCTGTCAAACGCAGGCCATTAAGAAAAGGCTACTGATGTGATGTCACAACAGGAGTGGAAGTTATTAGCAAATACGACTGGTTTCAATGCCAAGCCAGTCACAACAGTATTACATTATTCAATTATATTAAATATTAAACTGTGACAATTCTAAACCAGGACCTCTTTAATATGTTCTATGCATTTGTTGTGTGTTTTCAGTCCTTTCCAGGTAACAGTAATGCAGACAGTGTGGTTCAGTACAAGCTGCAGCAGCCAGCCATCGCTCGTTTCCTCCGCCTCATTCCTCTGGACTGGAATCCCAGCGGGAGGATCGGACTCCGACTGGAGGCCTATGGATGTCCCTACAGTAAGTTCTGTCTTCCACACCAGCCTGATGGACACTTAACCTGCACTGGTTATTGGAAACAACACTTTATGGCAAACTTTGCAGGAAAAGGATGAAGCACACTTACTTAGAGTTCCTTACTTTGCGGCCCACAATCAATGCCAGAGTACAAAAAAGTAGCTTTAATAATATTAAAATGCAAAAAAAACAAGCTGATACAAATAATAAAATTAAATAGAAAAATAAACTATGCAGATAGAAAAATTACAATTACAATATGTACAAATGTAGTGCAAATGTGCAAAAATTCAACTATGTGCAGGTGTCAGTGATGTATGCAAAATCAGAGAAAATGTGCAAACTGTGTGCCTGAATGTTTTGCATGAAGTACTCCATAGATGTAACTACTATCAGCTGTTGAGAAGGCAATGAAAAGTAAGAGAATGGTTGGAAACATCTGATTTCTTCTTTAAAAATGTGTTGTATTTTAAAAGCTTGTTATAGTATGCAATTCCTTCTAAATTCCATTTATTGGAGTGGAAATATAAAGTAGCATCAAACAGAAATACTCAAGAAAGGTACTTCAAAATTGTATTCTCCAGGAATTGAGTAAATGTACTTTGTTATTTTCCACCACTGATATCTATTGAAAAATAAACTCTTGAAAGTATCAGCCCATAAGGTGCATGTACTTTATGAAAAACATTCACAGTCACTTGCTTTTGTCACACCGATACCTAAATACATACAATCCTGACTGCTATGTCTCCCTGTTTTGTTTTTTCAGCCTCTGATGTGGTGAGTCTGGACAGCAGCAGCAGTCTGGTCTACAGGCTGCGATCCGGGCCGAGGTGGACATCCAGAGAGGTTGTTTCTCTGAAGTTTAAAACCCTGAGGAATTCTGGGATACTGCTGTACGCAGAAGGACAAGGAGGACTCAGCCTGAGTCTGGAGTTAGAGAGAGGAAAATTACTGCTGCTGCTCAGACAAGGTACAGTACAACACAACATGTACTGATAGCCTCTGGTAAATACTGACAACTGTTGAAATCCACTACATTTGAGTGTCTCATAGGATTGTCTTGGAAAGGTAAAAGTAACTTGCGCTGGAAGACAGTTAATAAGTGGATGTTCTGTTATTTTTTTTTTGTAAATCACGTTATAGTCATGTTGGTACAGATCATTTGTTTAAAGGTGGAGGACACTATAAACCTCTGAAATAACTTTAGATTGGTTTTGGTTGGGTGAGATGGCCGACACACACACTGCTACCTGATTGGATTAAATCTTGGCTCATGCTCTGCTGCTGCATCTCTGTCTAGTTACAGCTATGATGGATGGTCCCCGTTCTCTGTAGCATGTGTTAGGGCTGGACTCTGCGAGACTTGACGCATGGTTTAGTACAGCAAAATTCTGTTAGTGTGTATGTGTGTGTGTGTAAAACCATAGGTTTCCATGCTGCCATACCGAATCATCACCATTTGGCTCACCTCTCATCAGAATCCCATTTGGCTGCTGATATAATTTCTTCATCCTTCCATCCATCGGCTCTTTATTCCTCTTATCCAATTTTTAAACATTTTCTAAATCTCCTCTATTCTCTCTTATCTCTCAATTTTATCTTGTTTCTTCATCTCATCCTTATGTCCATAGCTCATCTCTGCCACCTGTTTCTCATGCTCTCATCCCTTTCCACCTCATGTCTCCTCTCCTCTATACTTTCCTCTCTGTTATAGAAAGACTAGATTCCATATAGAAAGAATAAAATACTTTAATACATTAATAATGCAGTGGAGAATGCACAAACTTTATCTCCCAAGATTTTCAATTTTTTTATTTTTCATTTCAGACAAGGATATTTGCAGTTTACTCTTCATCCGTTTATTTCACCATGTTTTGTTGACATTGTTTTATTTCTCTTATAATTTTGTTATCCTTGTCTCTTGCATCATTCAGTCGGATGCCCTTCATCGTTCTCCCTCATTATTTCTGTCTTTGCTCTCTTCTACTAACTTTTCATCCACTGTTTCCCCTCCTCTGCACTTTATATCAGTCTTTTTTTTTACTACAGATAATTTAAGTCTTTTGTTGTGTACATTGACCTTGAGCTCATTCTGCTTTGCTGTGCTAACTGAGGATGGGCATTCAACGCAAAAGTGCTAATCAATAAATGCAGGGTATTAATCAATTATTTTTCCGCTAATCGTTCTTCAATCACGTAAAACTGTGAACACAGAAAATTTAACTTTTTTTTTTTTTTTGAACTGTAAATTTTGAACATCCCTGATAAAGATTAATCCGAGCAATAGCGATCTCTCCTGTTGCAGTGGCATCTAACGTTCTCTTTACTTTACAAGCCTATGAGGATGTTCAAAATAAGGACACAAATCACATCTAAATTGAAATGTAAATTAAGCTTAGTTCTCTGATTGTTGTTTAATGATTATTTCAGCCCACTTCTTTACGGAATCTCTGATAACAGCTGGAATTAACATGCAACTTTACTAAGATTCCAAAACCACTGTATTTCATCTCTGCTTTACATCTATTCAATGTTAGCTTTACATTTTATCATTGTTGAATTAATTTTAACATAGTCTCTCCTGTCACTTAAGTTGTTTTAAGAAGCAAACATACCATAGATCGGTGGGTCTTATTCTAGCTCAACATGATGGCAGAGAAGTTTTTAGTATTGCTGATTTAGATTTATGTTTATCGTGTCCACAAGAAGAGACCATACACATATTTCAGAGCATTGACAACAGTCCACGATAGTGACTGGTTCCTAACATGGGGCGTCATAAAATAAAAGTGAAGGAGCACAAGATGATAAATAGGGATCGAAAATAAAGGGCATTGTTCGCTATACATATTTCTTTTCATTTTTTTTCAAGCTTTTCACATTTTTTTTTCTTGATATGGTTGATAGTTCCCTTAGGGATCAAGAAACAATCTGAAAAGTTTAGAGAGAAAAATTGGTAGAGCAGTGGAGTGTAACTGGTGTTGGGGCTATGTAAGTATATGCTGCTTCAGTTTATATGGTTCTAGACCACTGGTCTAGAACTCCTGGACAGTTTGGAAATCATATATCTAAATCAAGTCAATATGACATATAATATTTAAACAGAAGAAACAGAAACTGAAGCCTTGAACCGACATCTGAATCATCCTTTAGTGCACTGAGAACCTTGTGGAACAGTCAGTCAGTCATTTTCTATACCTGCTTATTCCTCATTAGGGTCGCAGGGGTCTGCTGGAGCCAATCCCAGCGCGTTACAGTGAGAGGCAGGGATACACCCCAGATGGTCGCCAGCCTATTGTGGGGCACACACACCATTCACTCACACACTCACACCTACGGGCAATTTATAGTCGCCAATTAACCTCAGCATGTTTTTGGACTGTGGGAGGAAGCCTTGTGGAACACACGTCCAAAAATACCTACAGTACACCATTCAGATCATGTTTACAGTATGTCATAACGACGAGCTAGAAGGGTTCATATGTTTGAAAAGTTGCCTCCTTCCTTTTGATAGCAGTGAGAAGGCAAGGAAGTATGTTAGTGTGTTTTGCTGGAGATTAAACATGCTTCACATATATATATATATATATATATATATATAAATATATATATATATATATATATACAGAGAGAGAGAGAGAGAGAGAGAGAGAGAGAGATGAATGTAGAAAACCAAGTGGAACCAACAATTTAAACACAATAAAATGATTGAAAACCAGCTATATTTTCAGTCTGCTTTTAAACATTATTAATGTTGGAGCACATCTAATACAACCTGGAAAGGTATTCCAACGCCCGGGACCCCAAAAACAATTAGATGGCCTGAGCCAGAAGACCTTATAGTTCATATTGAATGAGCAAGCCAGAGCGTACTGTGGAGCAAAGCAGTTTAAGGCTTTATAGACAGGGAGGAAAATGTTGTGGTCAATTCTGAAACTGAGCCACTGCAGAGAAAGATCTGAGAGCAAGTGTGATCAAATTAGTTCTTTCTTGTTAGGATTCTTGCAGTACTTTTTTTGGATTAGCTCTAGTCTGCCTCTAGTCTTTTTAGGTAGACCAGTGAGGAAGGCATTGCATGAATAAGCTTTTCTGCATCTACCAGAGACAAGAAACCTCTTAAACATACACTAGTATATGTCACAAGAGTTTCAGCTTAAATGCTACATTAGCTATGGAAACATGTTTAGGCTATTGGCATGATAATGTGTGTGTGTGTGTGTGTGTGTGTGAAATCATTTAATGTTTAATGTTTGGATTTTATTACAATGAAAGTTGATCTTGATAAGAGTTGTCATTGTCTCCCGGTGTAATCCCATGTACTGAATAGTAGCAGTGAAATTGTAGACTAGACTATGCTACAGTAAAAAAATCTCCAAGTGTTCAGCAGAGGCTGCAAAAATGAGGTAAACACATCCAGTCTGACCCTCCTGGACATTAATAAAAAATGCTGTTGCCATTTTCTGTTTTTATCTGGGCCATTTTGCTGAGCATGTTTGCTCTTGTTTTGTACAGTCTCACACATTCCAGTCTTCTGCAGTGGTCTTTGTAATAACATGAGTGACATATCTTTGAAAACAAAGAGCTGCATTAGAATTCGCTCAGCACATTCATGCTCCAAGGATGAAAATGTTTTCAATTTTGAGACCCTATGACCTTCACTCTTCTGCCAAACCTACACTAATCTTTAAATATTTCATATCTGTTGACCAGTTACTTGTTACATAACATAATATTTGCCGTGCACATTCTTGCAGGAAGCACCCTATTGATTTCTTGGTGACCCCATCATATAACAATCCTCATTGACAGCATTCTTTCCTTGGTGGGACAACATTGCTTTTTCATATTCCACATTAAGATATTTTCAAATTGATCATAAGATTCAAACTGCTGACTGTCTACTGTTTCTCAAAGTATGATTCTCTTTCTTCCCTGATGACCTTAATATGACTGATGTAAATAGAGACAGACAGCAATAAAAAAAGGACAAAGACAGGATCTATATATTACTATCAATAGTGTGTTTCTTTTTATTTGCCCTCTGATCCCTCATATTGATTCCTGCTTTCGCTTTCCAGTCATTCAAGCAGTAATCAGATCATCCGTCCAATGAAACACTCAATCATGAGCTTCTCTTCCTTTCTTCTCCTGCTACAACTTAATAATTGTTCCATTAATCAATGCCAATAAAGTGATCTTATTAGTTTCTAAGTGCCATCCTTCCTCCTGTATATTGATTACACCTTCTCTTTCCACTTGTCTAGACTGTAAACAAATAACCTATCATAGTAATATTTTTGAAAGGACAGACTTCCTCTGCATCATGCTTTCTCTCTGTGGATAAACTTTATTTTCAGTTGTCTCTCCCTAAGGAATATCTAATCTATTTTTAATGACAGACTATATTCTGCTCTTTCTACAGTTTCCTTTCTTAGCAGTAACAATGTTTTTTCAGTTCTTTGGGAGATACAGAAATGGATTCAGTTTGGCCTTATCAACAAATGAGTTCATAAAATTGAAATTACAAAGTTGAGATATATTTATAAGCATGCAGAACAATAATGAAAAGGAAATAAATTACATGATCCTTGTTAAGCAATAACTAAAACATGTATAGCAGAATATATATAAAATGTATCAAGTATATAGGTACATGAAATAGTCACAATAGAAATAAAAAAACAGCAAGGTGCAACTGAGTTTTAGCTCAGACAGAGCTGAGAACTAATTAACCTTTTCTTTAAATGAGCTCTAAATAAAACATAATGTGTCCGGTGCTGTAATAGTTACTGGGATGGATCGAGTTCCATTCTGCTGCAGCACACTTTTAACAGAGAGTGTACAGTAGACAGACAAAAGGTACTTTTTCTGGGTGGAACAAAGAAATCCCATGTTGCTGCACCTTTTGTGAACTGATGTGCAGTTCTTTTTATGTTAATGTGTCCTGGAGAAGTCAAACCATGTATAATCTGGTACATAAGTCAAACATCTGTTTTTAATCACTTTTTTCCAACTCAAGTGATATATTTTTTTAAATATTGAGCAATGATGAAATTGTACTGATGTCTTGTGAAGGATTTTAAGTGTTTGGATAAATACAAAGACTGCTGACTTTATTCGTACTCAAAGGTAGATTTGTTGCATAGTATTGAGAGAGAACATCTGAAATCAACTTGTTAAACAGTGATACTGTATAGGAAATGACCACAGAATTCATGGATATCTTAGTTTAATCTCTGTTGACGACTTAAAAATATCATAAACTTGAAAGATTGAATTTGACCCAGTTACAGACTGTTTTCATCTGAGCCCTGAATGAAAGTTTGGAATCAGAACTCCAGAGTATGTGGACCTGCAACTCTTCCCCTGACACAAAGACATCTGGCTTGCCACTAGAAATGTTTGTCTATGAAAAACATGATTACAGTTTTGCCTTAACCATGCAGTTACTTAAATCAAGGAGTTTCAAAGCAACTTGTGTCATTCTGCTATCACACACTTAAATTCCTCTTGGCACGTCCCTCATGCTAACTCCTCATTCTTCTTTCTCACAACCCTGTTGTAGGTAGCACTTCATCCTCTGAACCACGGCGTCTGGCCTCCCTCGGCAGCCTGTTGGATGACCAGCACTGGCACCATGTAGCAGTGGAGTGGCACAGCTCTCACCTCAACCTCACCGTGGACAAACACACAGAAAGAGTTCAGATTCCTGCAGAGTTTAACCACTGGGAAATTGAGCAGGTGTGGTGTGTTCTATATCATATGTGATCCACACTCTAACAAGCTTCACTGGTGGATTACCTTCCAAGGCAAACCTGTTAAAGGCCTCTGGACTCACTTATTGAACTAAAGTTACATCCAGATAACTACTATTTTTTACCCATGCAGCTGAGCGTTGGATTGGTCCAGAAACCAATCCTATTTAAGAGGAACTTCCATGGCTGCCTAGAAAACCTGCTGTACAATGGCCTCAACCTGATAGAACTAGCGAAACACAATGGGCACCAAGTTACGATAATGGTGAGTAAATGTGGCTAAACTCAACCAACTGCACTGCATCTGACAACACAGTCACGTGTTTAGAGGAAGCCAGTTCAACAACAAACCCAGTTAAATATTTCAAGAGAGTATTGAGCTGACCTCCACAATGCATGTCCACTGGGATTCTGGCATTGACAGGAGGCAGAAGTTTTGGTTAGTTAGAGGTCTCGCGCTCTCAATCTACTCATTGATCTTCTGGACAAGAGTGCAAAATCCCAAGCTTGGCAGAAAATATAGATTCAATAAATATGTATGTACACTGTTCATAAATGCTTAAGGTAAAGTGTTACCAACATGTTTTTTTCTTTATAAAAATTGGGTGAATACTAATAGAGTTCACTAGTGATTTATTAAAGGTGATGCAGTGTCTTCCCTTACACTCAGTGATACAATATCTGCAACTTCACCACTAGATGCCACCAGAAACTACACATTGTATCATTCAGACACCTGAACTGACACCTCGACCCAAACTCACACATTTTCTTTATAGTCCCTTCTTCACTATGTGCACTAAGCACAATTCACACTGTAATACATTTGTGACTGGAACCATATAAGGGCCTCTATTAGAGCTTCAGCCATGCATGTGGATCTCTGAACCTATTTACCAGAAATTCACTTTTTTTTTTCCTGTCTGGACCTTTACTGTAATGAGAGGCCAGTTATTACTCCCGGCAGAAATGCTTCACAGCCTCTTCCCAATTCCTTCATGGTGAATGTGGAAACATCTAAAGGTCCTAATGGCCAAGATGAGGAGGCATTAGTGAGCCTCTAACCATTGTGTCTACAATCCTTTGTCCTGGATTCATTAACCACCAAGCAGCACCAGATCGACTAACTGAGTCTGATACGCCACCGCTAAAATTCAGTCTCTGTGTGTATGTGTGAATCTATAACACATACACTATGGAATAAATCCCACTGAAACAAAAGTAAGTCTTAAAACTAAATAAATTTAACCCACTAAGCAGGATGGAAATTTTACAACTAGTTTTTTGGCATGGCCTCTGTCTCTCTCCTGAATGCTGTTATATGACCACTGCTGCAGGGCAGCCGGGTCATAGACTGTTGAAATAAAGTCTGACTTTTTTTTTCTCGCAGAGAAACCAGCTGCTGCAGGCTGCTCTCTCATCTCTTTACTTTAAACAATATCAAAGAAGAGACATGTCCTCCCCTCATCCTACACTGATCCTATAGTGATACAATCTAAATACCCTTTGTTTTATGAATGAAGCTGTTCAAACAAAATCAGCAGCGAGAATATCCCTCCCCAGTATCTAACACAGAGGTCAGAGAGGGAGAGAATTACTCTGACTTGACATTACTTGGGGAGATAAGTGGAGCTGTTTGTGGGTAAGTGTTGATATTTAGATGTTTATGGTTGAATGTTTGGTCTCTTTTTACTTGTAAACAACAAGGGCACAGCTCTCTCTCACCCTATCTTTTTCTATCTCTCTTTCTTTCTCTCTCTTTCTCTTCTTTCTCTATTATTCCTCTCTCCTCTCTCTCGCTCAATAGGTACTAGTAGTTACTGTATAGTTACTGTATGGGCTTCCTGTTTTTACTGTATGATTTAGATTAGATCATTGATGAGTTGAGACAAAATATGGTAATTTCTACTTTCTTGTTGTAGTGATATTTAAAATAATGAATAAAAAGTGATTAATTTGTTTTGCATGTCGTTTGTTTGTTTTTCTTTTCAGAAAGTTAACTTATTGATTTGTAGGATTCAATCCTCTTATTTCACTAAATGGCCTTTGTGCCCTGGTGCGGCTCTAAAAACCAGGAAAAGAGACATAGATAGATAATCAAAATATTAAAAAACAATATCAAAAAGATATTGATATAAGAGTGATATATTGTGACTCCTTACTGAGCATTCTACATGCTATGTTTCTTTCATTTTCTTTCTTCATCTCTTTTACATCTCGGTGACTTTCAGATGGCCTAATCTTCTCCTAATCTTATTCTAAACCTTGCTGTTATCATTATGGTAATACCTGTGTCCTCTTTAAGAAGACTTGCTGATGAGATCCCTGCGACATCAGGTCGCATCGACACGCCCTCTGCAACTAATTAATATTCATGTTTTTGTTGTTTTATCTCACTCGTCATCATTTTTTTCTCTCCCTCTTCTCCTTCGTTTCTCTCCAATCTACATCTCTCTATCTCAGGGCAATGTGACCTTTTCTTGTGCTGAGCCAGTTTCCGTTGCCGTGACGTTCCCTGGCCCCCAGAGCTTCCTCCAGTTACCAGGGCCGACGGCATCCACCGCTGGAAGCGTGTCCGTGGGGTTTCAGTTCAGGACGTGGAACAAGGCGGGGCTGCTGCTCACCTTTGACCTCCCTCATAAAGGGGGTGTGGTCTGGTTGTACCTGAGCGAGGCCAGACTCCGCCTACAGATCCATAAAGCTGGCAGGTCTCTGCTGGAGCTCAGCACAGGTCAGTCTAATCTGAAACCTTAAACCATAAACCCTACACCTTCAGATCCATAACAACCAGTAACAGTTAAGTTATTGGTTTGTTTGGATATTGAGTCAATACATATATGCATAAGACTTAGTTAGCCACCACTGTTCCATATTATTCTTATTCCAAATATGAAATAAATTAAATCATGTGTCAGGTAAATAAAAAAATATTAATTGCCTGTCTTATTGATGTCCACAAAGAGTGGAAATAAGTCTTGGACATTTCTGAATTTTTGTCCTTGTTAGTTTTATGTGGGGATGGTCATCAGGTTGTTTTCAAACTGCAGAGCAAATAAATACACAATGATAATTGTGACACATACACCTCATAAAAATCTCTAATAATTGTTTGAGCAATAAGTCCTTGATTTCAGACATAAAAGCAGGCAAAAGCAAGCTTTTAGTTTTCTTGGCTCTGGATGCCTGAAACACTTTCATTGGCAGATGTGATTAGGTATTTAAGATAATGCTAGTTTCATGTATTTTTTAAAATTAAAAGTGTAATCTTAAATCATAAAATGAGGCTTAAAATGCATATGATGGCTACATACATGAAAAGACTGAGGCAGTAAACAGTGGATGTGCTGGTAGTCAATTTTTTTTAAACACAACCTAACCTCACAAATGCATGTAACTATTTGTCGGTTAACAATGTCCTCTTATAGCTTTGGGCATGGTCTGTAAGCTTGTTAGCAGGACTGACTGAAACCAAGCGTGTTAAATTGAAGAGCTTAGCTATTGCCTGAAGGTGGTTACAGATTTCTCTCTCAAAATCTGAATAAAACATACATATTTTCAGGAATACAAGAAGCCATATCTGAATAAAAAACTAAATTGTGTGAGGACATCAATGAACGTATTAAATTATCAGAAGTGGGCTTTAAACCAACAAGCACTATGCCTATTGGATCTTAGGTTCAGCACCTTAAGCACTTAGCCATTCAGTGATGGCTGTGTGCTTAAGGTTTTTTGCTGTTGCATTTGTTTCAACAGCAAAAAACTCCAAAATGTTAAGAGATACAGTTACCTGTACATGAATATTAGTCAGTTAATGATCCCTTTTTGTCTTTGGACATAATGTTTAGTAATTTTTTTATCTGACCATGCTAACAATTACAGCTTATGTTAGAGCAGATAAACACACTTTTTAATATATATATTTTTAAATACCTGCAGGAAGTGGATTGCTACCTGTTTTCACACAGAAAATACATTCTGAACCGCCCTCACACTTTATAACAATTGTGCTCACCACTCATTTTCCCAAATTCTGGGTTTTAAGTCAGGACCATTTTGTAAAAGATGCTTTAAGTACTTCCTCATACAACAAAGATTTACTAGTTTTTGTATTTGCTTATTTTAAAATAGCATTTGCGTGCATATGTCACATACTATGATGATACTTTATGTAAATTTGGTCATTACAACATGACTGCTCTTGCTTGCCCTTCACCCGGAAACAATTTGGTAATGCCATGTGCTGAGAATAAGAAGGAACTTCAAACAATATATATATATATATATATATATATATATATATATATATATATATATATATATATATATATATATGGGCAGTAATGGGCAGTAATACTACCGTGAGTCTCCTCCACCCATGGCTCCAACATGCTTCCGCTTCATGTGCTCATGTAGCGATGTTGTGCTACTGTGTCATGCCAGATCAGCGGTGCACATTTTGAGCCTGACACATTAATGTCAAGTGCTCCCATACTTTTGAAGACTAGGTTTGTACATTTTTTTTCTCTGCTGTGACTGCCTCCGCCATTTTTAAATGCTTCTTCCAGGTGAACTACACAAGGCGTGGCATTGGTTTACTTCTACTGCTGCAGCTTCTTCTTCTTTACAGCAGTTGAAATCCAGTTTAATAGTGCTTTACTGTCCCAGCAGTAGGGAGTAGCAACTGCACTTACATGTATGATAACATAGACCCAACTAATTGATTATTAAATTAGTTTCTATTATCTATCTATTTTGATAATCAATTTTAATTGAATTAATCAATTAGATGTTTCAGGACTACTCAGTTGGTTGTTTCTTTAATGGATATTTGGTTCACAGGTTCTGGTCTAAATGACGGTCAGTGGCATTCTGTAGAGCTGAACTCCAGACAAGGTCGTCTGATCATCACTGTGGATAAAGATGGAGGCACCACTCATGCCAGCCCTGCATTCCCTGTTCCCATAGAAAGTCATCTCTTCTTTGGCGGTAAGAGTGGAACAGGTCGTCGCTTAAGTTTCGTATCAGTTTCTATAAAATTAATTATTGTGATATATAAAATAAAGTAATTCCCTGTGTAATTTGACTTTATATTGTGTCATTATATTACATCTGTCATTTGCACTTTAAGTGATGTTCCCAATCTCTCCTGTTCAGGCTGTCCTGCTGACAACAACAATCAGCAATGCAGAAACCCCTTTAACATCTTCCAAGGCTGCATGCGTCTCCTGACTCTGGACAAGCAAAACATCGACCTGATCAAGGTGCAGCAAAAGCAGCTGGGAAACTACAGCAACCTGCAGGTTGACATGTGTGGAATCATCGACAGGTCGGTTTCCAAATAATCTGTACATCGACATTAATGCAACAAATTATTGGTGTTTTATTACTAGTGCTAACATGGCCATGACCTGATATTCTGCACACTGTATACAGATTTATCATACCAATTTTGGACTGAATTCAATATCCATGACATTACATTCTCTAGCAGAGGTGAGGTAGATCAACATGGAGCTTTGGCTCACAGCGCTGACCTTTGAGGAGACTTACAGAGTTGAACATGGAGGAAGTTGTTATATTAGCTGTTTTGCACCATCTAATTTAATAGATGCCTGCTCCACCACTGTTCATTCTTACAAGTCACAAAGCTTCCAGCAGGACATATTTTGGATGGGAGAATATGTGAATAGTTTTTGCTGGGCCACCTCCTTGTTGGATTAGGTGCTGATAATATGTCCTCTTTTAAGATGTAGTATCCTTTCTTATTCACTCCTTTTAATTATAATGCATATACCAGGAGTAGGATTTAAACCCATGAGGACTTACATCAATTGTATCTTACCTGTAACACCTTAAACCATACTGCCATACTGGTAAAGAAAGTAAAAAGTCTATACTAAAACAACTTTTGAAGATAAAGATAAGAACACAACGCAAATATTTGAATCAACAAGTTAAATTTCTTGGGAGACATGGTGGAGCAGGGGTTAGCGCTGTTGCCTCACAGCAAGAAGGTCGCAGGTTCACGACGTCCTGGGTCTGGGACCTTTCTCTGGGGAGTTTGCATGTTCTCCCCGTGTCTGCGTGGGTTTTCACCGTGTACTCTGGCTTCCTCCCACAGTCCAAAAACATGCTGAGGTTAATTGGAGACTTGCCCATAGGTGTGAATGTGTGAGTAAATGGTGTGTGTGCTCCATGATAGGTTGGCGACCATCTGGGGTGTATCCCTGCCTCTCGTCTGTAATGTGCTGGGATTGGCTCCAGCAGACCCCTGTGACCCTAATGAGGAATATAGAAGAAGAAGATGAAGTTAAATTTCCTTAGATTTTAGGTGCAATGATGCCTTGACTACATAAAAAATAATAATAAATTCATGTTGAATAGGAACACCTTAACCACTCAGCCATCCTGATAAGAAATGATTTTGAAAAGGTATTACTGTAATCCTGTTTGCAAATAGATGATCAGGTTGACTCTGAGTGTGATAAGTGAAACATACACATTTAAGGTTGATGAGCTTTTCAAGTTTGTCTTGAGTGCCATGACTTCATATGTAATATAAAAGGTTGCTTTAAATAGGTTTCACTTGTTTTACAACAATTAGTTTCTGTCAATAACTTTTATTTTCCCCATCCCTGCAATATTATAAATTTCCATAATCTATTGCCTTTTTGCTGTAAATGCTTTATTCTGTTCACCAGCTAGTTGCTACTGTATTATTGCTCTTCTGCTGATTGTTGATGAGAAATGTGAGGATGAACCAAAGTAAGTTTCAACCAAAACAACGTGCTTCAAGACACTAAAACGCTCCTCAGAGCTGAGAGGAACTGCAGAGTTGGTTGATTATTCGCTATGGGTTACTCACTACAAATTACAGTTTACACATTACACATTAGGTCCACTTTTAAAATGAAGAAGTATTAATTACAGCCGCTTTATTAAAAAAAAAAGATTTAAACCTATTTATTAGGTACTCAGTATTATTTAATACAGCTGTAACAAGTGAATTGGAAGATTTTAGACCTCTGTAAAGATGTGTATTGTATGTCATCACTGACAATTCAGACCAGGAGTGAAAGAGGAGGGAGAGCAGAACCAATCAAGCATAATGCAACACAATTGATGGTACAATTACAGGAATTATAAACCCTTCTCTTGGGGATAAACAACACACATAGAAACAAGCACATAGCACACAGTGACACCAACATACACACACTTATTGGACTAATCATGATACTCTGCCAGATTAGGAGAATTTTCTCCAGTCGTTTAATTAAATGTCTCACTGTTTCTGCATTTATCATATGATTATTCAGCAGAATGCAGTTCCTGCATAGATAAGACTGCTCACTGGAGCAAAGCTGCAAACAATTCTGGTTCCCGGTGAAGACAAGAAAAAAAAGTCGACCATCTGCTCTCACTGTAATTCTGCTGATTGAATTTTAGGCCCATGGGATATTTTGTACTGTAAAGTCAGGTGGAAAAAGCCAAGCTTTAGTGTGGTAGTAATATACTTCAGAGGAGGTTATTACATTAACACTTGTGTGTACGTGTGTGTGTGTTTTATCATCGCTGCCTGTAGTAAAGACTATTATTAGCTCAAGCAAACACTTTATCACACTTTTTTTTAATGGTAAAACACATTGCTAAAAAATAAGTCACATTGTCAGAACACTTTATAGAGTAAAGCGATAGTCTACATATGTGGACCAAACTGTGAATACATCTTCATTACTTAAATGCAAAATATATTTAATGAACACGTTCTCCAAAATCCATAAGCTCATTTCTCATTCATTCTCCACTGCTTGTGCTAACACACTGTTCTCAAACTTGTTAAAATTTCATACATTTCTTCAGAAACCATCTTGAAATATATAGAAAATTTTGTAGAAGACGACAGGTTGGTCGAAAAGAATAATGGCAAGGAGAGGGAGAATATATGGAGGACAAAGAAGAGGAAGACCAAGAGCAGTGGTATCTTTTTAAAGATTATTTGTTGGGCATTGGGATAGAAAACCTTTGAAAAGAGAATGGTGGAGCTGTATTGCTGTAATAGAATCTCATAGTGATTCAACCTGGATTTCTATTAATAAGCTTTTTGCAATATTTTTTTCTCCATTCAGCCAGTCTTCATATTGGGATGGCTTATATATCTGGTTTTGTTTTGTCCTAACTGATCCCTATAAAGTGCCATATCTGTCTCTACTGATTCAAAAAGATGTCAGTTTAGAAGGTATTGTATCTGTGAGCCAGTTTACAACAAGCTGTTCTGATCTCATGCTCAACAGTGTTTTATTAATCTGTTGTCACTGTTTTTCCTGAATGAGTCGAAGAAGATGACATCCCTGAATTTTATTCTCACTTCAAACTATTGAAATGACTGTTGTGCAAGTGATGACTTACACAATAAATATGTTTTGGAGGGTACAACTTCTCAACTGAGAGGCATCATAACCAATTTTGATGAGCAAGTTATACAAATTACCACTATCAATTGGTAATTGTGCAAACTGTTGACAATGGTACTTACTCATTTGCAAAGATGAACTAAGGCAATTGCATTTTGTTGGAAGGAATGAGAAATTCCAATCTGTTGTGAACAAGTGCCCAGTGGTTTCAAGGGTTGCCCGTGTTGTTTTATGACTATTCATTTCCATTTGAGAAATGAGCCAAAGTAGTAAATTTCACTCTGATGAGTGAAACAGATTTCTGCCAGCTTGAGATGTGACAGGTGTGCAATGTTGGATAAGAAAGGAAAAGTTTCCCACACACCGTATCACTCACTGCTACAATGTTTATTGGTGAAACAACATATAAGTCTGTCTGACCTTCTTCAAGTCTAGTTTTCCTACCAATAAATATTCTAGCAGTGAGGGACACAGTTTGTGGGAGCTTTTTTCTATTTTTCAACTTTAAAGAATGAGAAAATCTGACCTGACTGTAAATCATATCAGCAGTCAAACAGACACTAAAAAGGAAGTGGCAGTAGTAGGTTAGTCTGATATTGTGAATTTAACATGAATGCTAACTACCTAACTTTAGATCAAAGCAGTATAGATAAATGGAAGTAAAAAAAAAAAGTCTGAGTGTAGCAGGCTGACAGGCTGCTGAGTCTGTGCTTTCAATAAAGGGGAGGTTGCAGATTCTGTACAGTCATCTTTTTTCTATGCAATATCCCTGCCTGAGCAAACACAAATTGTGCAGAATCCCACTACAAAAATTCTCTACATATTCTCAAGCGCAAGACTGAGGAATGTGGATAAGTCAAATATGTGAGATACTGTAGGCGAAAATATGGGGATTGTATTCCTATCTTTATTCAAGAGTGGTCTTTCAATTTTGTAGCATGATTAATTAATTTCACATTTAGATTTTGTAATTCTTTCCTTTAAAGCCTGCCTTCACACTCAGCCCCTGCTTGCATGTAGACACTACACTCGGCAGTCCATTGGTCAGGATTTTGATGGGGTTATTATACAAACAATCCATGAGCAGTGCACAAATCTACAAGCAGACGTGCATAGAAGCAGCCTGCGTGTGAGGAGAAGGGTTTGAACTGGAACAAGCAGGAAAACAGGAAATCTGTGCAAACACCAATATGTCTGAGTGATGCAAACAGTCTAAGCAGCAATAGAGTAAACATATATGGCAAGCAGAAGCTATGTATTTGAGTGTGAGTGCAGCTTTTGAGGGAAAGGAAAACATCTGAACGTGAAATCAATAAATCATGCTTTCAAATTGAAATACCAGGCTTTTGAATAAAGAGAGGGAGAAATCCCAATATAAAAGGGCATAGATTTGTCCAGACAGGAAAAAAACAAGCTAATTTGCCCAGTGAATGCATCAATGAAGATGTTTATTAAAACCTTTCTTAAAAACAACTCAGGAAATGTGCATATAGAGCCAGAGACAAAGGAGCTACAAGTATGTACAGTGTTTTTCGTCCTCTGGCGTGCCTGTAGAACGAAGCTGAATGATTTCTTCTACGATTTCTATAATTTTTAGATTAAATCCCTAGATGAATGAGGAAATCTTTACTAATTTTAACCATTAAAGAGCCATCATTTTATGTCTTGAATTCTGTTGTTTCTGAATTGTGATTGTGGCACAATTGTACAAACAAAAACCATCATTATTTTGAGCATGGAATTTACATAACCATAAGCCTACCAACATAGTTTTTCTTCTTTATTGAGTGAAACTACTGGTGTTTTCTTTCTTCTCCTTTTATGACAGCTTTTTCACAAAGGTGTTTGGCAGTAAAACCTCAGATTTGTTTCTAAATGTACAAGCTGCCAAAACAAGGTAAACCATCTTTGCAATAAACCTGGTTCTGAATCACAGCCATCCTCATACATTGAGTTTGAAATTGGAGTTCTAGCCCCAGAAGATTTGAGATGTTAATGAATTCATAATATGTATTATAATTTTAAATGTTTTTTTGTCAAAGGTAAAGGTTTCAATATTATAAAGATAAATGAAGGTAAGTGCTGAAGAAGTGAAAAGATGTTTAATCTTCAACCCTTCCTCAGTCCCCAGAGGAGGTTGAGAGTGTGGTTTAGCTGAATTGTCTGAACTGCGAAGAAGTATAGTATATAGTATAGTATCTACAGATACTATAAAGTTTTATCAGGTGTGAGAACAGTGTTGTTTAAATTAACATATAAAGTGTTATATATAATTTAACTACAATTTATCACCTCTATTAAAACATTAAAATTGTGCTGGTAGACACTTCCTTAGTTTTGCTCTTTTTAAGGAGAAGACTGATTGTCCAAATGAGGTTTTGCATAATGCAATGCGACAGTTACCGTTTATTGAGGCCCATGTGCTGACTCTACTGGAGTGTCCACAAACAGCCTGCTCATTCATTGCAAGATAAATGGCTCAGCTAAAGCATAAAAGATGCTTCAGCTGCTTTTTCAAACGATATAAAAGTTCCTCTCAATGATAACAGATGAAAGGTGATTTTAGAGCCTGTCCTCCCAAGAAAAGCAATTCAATATCAGCCTCCAAAAACAACCTATGAATTAAGTGGCCTCATCTAGAGGCTGCACTGACCTGGAGAAGTGACTTAGTTCAGATGAGGTGAAACATTTACATATTTTGAGGTAGATAGAAGTTAGATCCTAAAAATAGTTTCCAACCTACAGTCGGGACAGTTTTTTTAAACATACAACTACAAATGTTGTGGTGTTATTATTAATAGTAATAATAATACATTTTTATTTGTATATTTGTTTATCACTTTTAAATGTTCTCAAAGATCCTTTACATAAATAAAATCTTCTTTTGGTATAGCACCAGGTCAAACCAAGTGTGTTTTGTGCCTAAACCTAACCAAACCTTCACCAGTTTTTTGTAAATAATGTTGTTCTGTGAATTATTGCCAGGAGTGGCACCGGATTACAAAAAGTTTCTATGAGTTGTTTTATTTATAGGATTTGTTGTTTTTTATTTAGCTTTAAGTGCTTCTTCTCATTTTTGTTTTTTGGTAGTAAATCCTGAAGAATTGTTTACAAATGTTCAAGCTGCCAAAACAAGTGAATGGATTTTTCAAATCTGCTGTTTCAGTATTTATAAAAGAATAACAGCAGTTATAGATTTTTTCTCTTCTTTTGCTGACAGCAAAAATAAAACTTCAAGTTCTTCCTACACACACAACTAAAGACGAACATAAACACTTTACAGTAAACTTCTTCTCTCCCTCTCTCTTTCGTTCTCTCAGGTGTTCTCCTAATCGATGTGAACATGGCGGCCGCTGCAGTCAGTCCTGGACCATTTTCCACTGTAACTGTTCTGACAGCGGCTACAGCAGCGCGACCTGCCACAGCTGTAAGTCACCTGTCAGTTAAACATCACCTCTGGTTAAGAAACATGCTACAGAACTGCAGTGCTGCAATGCCCATGGCTTGTTGCATGTCTCTCCCCCCCCCTTGTTTTCTGTCTTAAACCTCTGAATATAATCAACGTATAAAATATACATTATATAATATTATAATATATATTTATATTTTTAAATAATCTATTCCATGTGAGTTGGGTAACTCATTAAAATCTCAGGAACTCAACTTCAACCACAAAAAAGACATCATTTTATATTTTCTATTAAGTTGTTTTTTAAATGTTATCATGCCGCTATTGTACAGAAAAGCAAAAACATTGATTTCTTTTGAGCGTAGAAGTTCATTTTTGAACAATACATCAAATAAAATAGTCAAGCTCAAACATCTACTGACAGAGTTTTTCTACTTTAGTGACTGGAACTCTAGGTGTTTTCTTTCTGCTCTTTTTTAACACATTTTTCAGAGTTGTTTGGCAGTAAAGCTTCATGAATTGTTTCTAAATATTTTTTTTCACTGTTAACTTTTTCTTTTTTTAACCAAGACTACAATCCATACAAAAAATCCTAATCATAATAATATAAACAGTAATATGTGCATCATGTATCCTTCCCTTAATGTTTAGTGAGAATCTTTTGACCAATCAGAGGCTGATCAAGCCAGAAATTACTTCATTTTACCAACTCCCAATTACACAGCAGTTATTTTAGAGAGTGGCCTTCAACAATGATGGATATTATTTGTTATGTTTCTGTGATGTGAGTCGTTAGCATAACATATAAGTAATATGCTCATTTGCTTTAGTTAGATTACCATATGGTATGATTAACCTTGTGAAACATGACTGACCCAATGTGTATTTGAGTTATCATAGATTTCAGTTCTTCCCATCACTGTTTATTTACCTGAGTAGCCATCATTGATTAAGTATAGCTGTGAAAATAGTCCTACACTGACCCTTATTGGTTATTTGCTGTGTGACACCTTATCATGTCATTGTAATTCATTAACGTCATCGTATACCAAGGTAATTATTATTAATATTATATATTATTATTGTTGGGTGTACAAACATCAGGAAATATACTGAAGTACAGTGGATAGTCCTGATAAACCTCATGTAAAGGATCAGCCAGTTTTATGCAGCCAGTGTATCATTGCTGAAGCTCCTCTCAACCACATTCAGACCAGAAGTTGTGCATGTGCTGGCATGGTTTTGGTCTGTTTTTGTTTATAATGCATGTTTAGAATACAGATCAGACCATTCATACCACACACGTGTTCAACAGGGCAGAGGGCGGAAGCACCACGCCACTCCAACTAGAGAAAAGAAAATCTGGTGTGAATACCGTGTAACTACCGCCCCGCATCGCATACGCTCAAATGCAGTCTCAATCGAATACTAAGCAAAAAGCAAAAAGGAATTGTGATTTGTGGGACTACGGTTTATCATCCCATCTGCCTGTTCCCACATTGTGCAGTCCTCCTCCCACCCGCGCCCACAATGAGCTTGTGTCCCACGCTGCACTGTTTTTCGTCGCATCCCATGGAAGTGCAGGGCTCGAGTTTGCAGGTTATACTCAATTACGTAGAAAATCTAAAGGCTAATGCTGATTTACCAATTACACATGTACTTTCCAGCAGTATTGTACAGGGCAGTTACTGTATACACGTGTTTCATCTGTGGTGTGCAGTAGGTGATGCAAGCAAAGACTAAATAATGTTTCTTTAGTGGCTGCAGACTTCTAGACTTTATCTCCCCACTACATTATATTCATGAATAACTATTTGTAGGTGAATGTTATGATTGAGGTGAATTAGGCCATAGTGAATGATAGTAAGGTTGACCTGACATGTTTACTAGTTCTATATCAACTTTGTTATGACAAGTCCTTGACAGTTTCTTACACAGTTCACCTCTGGTGTCTTTTTTTGTTTTGTTTTTTTATCAATGTTCTTGTAAAACCCTTTTTTCTATCCACATTGAGGCAATGTGGTGAATAAAAAGGCCTTTGAAGGTGGAGGAAAGACAGGGAGATAATCAGGTGAACAGAGTGTGGGAACCTTTCGATATGGATTTGACTTGAAGGGGTTGATTCTTTGACTGCAGAAGATGCACTGGTGTGTGTGAGAAGAGCGGAGGAAGACTAATGGAGAGCGTGAGGAAGAGGCAGGGCTGATAAAGGTCTTTGTTTTATTTATTGAGTCTTTGTTTTCCTATCAGTCATCACTATCCTCTCCAGTTGGACTCATCTTTACTTTATGGGAAGCTTCTGCACAAATAAACCTTATTTTTTCACTCTGGTTTTGAGATTGCGATTCAGCAGTGACACATATGTATGAAGCGGTTCCATAATCCTCCACAGTCAGAGCTGATGTGTTGATGTGACTCATATTGACTTTTGGAGCTGCTGATCTCATTATTTTTCCTCCCAGCTGTGTATGAACAGTCCTGCGAGGCGTACAAACACAACGGCAACACGTCGGGACATTTTTATATCGACGTGGACGGCAGCGGACCAATCAAACCACAACTGGTGTACTGCAACATGACAGGTGTGACACATACATTTTCTCTCCCCCTCATCCTCCCACCATCACTCAGTGTTTTCTATGATTAACATTTACATAATTGTAAACAATGATTCTCCTCTCATCACGCTCTAATCTACTTTATCTTCTATCCCCTTTTGTACAATGTTCTCTCTCTTTCTGTTCCCTTCTCTACCCCCAATTCTCCTTGTCATATTGCTTCATTTAATTTGTATCATGGTGACAAAGCACTTTTTTCTTCTTGTCTTTTTTCCATATAGTCTGTCAGTGCTTTACCCGATTTACATAATTGTATAAATGTGAATAATCTCTTCGATTTGCACTGCTGTTTTTCTGTCTCTCTTTTTGTGTTTGCTAATTACATACAATACATGTCCAAAAATATGTGGAAGCCAAAACATGTTGTTAAAAATCTTTTTCCAAAATCATTTGGAATTTGCTCTAATCCAGGCACACGACCAGAAGTTAGTCACTAATATTGGGTGATAGTTGGTGTTTCAATTTACCCAAATGTGTTGTGTGTGTGTGTAACAAGTTTGTTATCAGGAACCAGTCAACTTTTTTTACGATGAAATCAGAAAAAGAAACTTATTCATGGATCTGGTTTCATGCATTGTCAGGTTGAAACACAAATGAGCTCTATGGACTGCATTTTCTTACTTTATTGTTGTTGTTTAGTTTAAGTTGTTTAAGTTTCCCTTGCCCAGAAGCGGGTCACCAGTACCAGTTTTTATTCATTTAGTTTTTGTCTTCCATAAATGCTGGGGGTGCACAAGGGTGCCTTGTCTCTGCACTCGCATACTCTCCCATAAGAAAGTTTCTGTATCTTATCTCTCTTCCTTCAAAAACACTCTCCAAGGTCGGTCTTGGAGCATCTCTTCTCAAAACACCTCTGTAACTTATCTCTTTATACAAAAACGCTCCAACAGAGAGAACGGGGCTCATTTGCTCATTTCGCTCATTTGCTCATTCTTCTTCATATGAGTTGTTGGGAGTTGCTCCCAGCGGGAGGTCCAGAGTGGGGGTGGAAATGTTTGTTTCCCCCTGGCTCGGTGCTTGGACACTGGGGTTCACACTGGTGGACGAGAGGTTAGCCCCCCCTTTACCTTTGGGAGGGGGGAGGGGTTGTCACTGTCGTCTGTGCCTATACACCAAACAACAGTTCAGAGTATCCACCCTTTTTAGAGTCCTTGCAGGGGGTGCTGGAGGGCAACTGGGTGCACCCCCAGTCTGAACCCAAGTGGTGTTCTATTTTTGGACTTCTGTGCTCATCATGGATTGTTCATAGCAAACGCCATGTTCAGACATAAGGGTGTCCACATGTGCACTTGGCACCAAGATGCCCTAGGATGATTGACAGTTCGATGATTGACTTTCGGGGCAGATCTGTCAACTGATCACCATCTTGTGATACTAGTCCGACCTAGCAGACCCAAATGTTCTGTGAGGGTTTGCAGGGAACGTCTGACTGAATCTCCTGTCAGAAAGAGCTTTAACTACCACCTCTGGAAGAATTTCACTCACATCCAGGAGAAGGCGAGGGACATTAAGTGTGAGGGGATCTTGTTCTGTGCCTCTATTGTCAAGGCGAGGAGGAGTGAGGAAGCAGGGTTTGGGAAGCCAGTGGATGGCTCGCCTATCTCTGTAGTTGAGATCACAGAGGTAGTCTAAAAGCTCCTCGATGGCAAGGCCCCCAGGGATGGATTAGGTCCACCCTGAGTTCCTCAAGGCTTTGGATATTTTGGGGCTGTCTTGGTTGACATGTCTCTGCAACACTGCATGGACATCGGGGCCGGGCCTCTGGATTGGCAGACCAGGTTGGGGCTTACCTTTTTTAAAAATTGTAATGGAAGGGTGTTCTCCAACTACAGAGGGATCACACTCCTAAGCCTCCCTGGAAAGGTCTATTTGGGGGTCCTGGAGAGTAGGATCCATAAGCTATTCGAACCTCAGATTCAGGAGAAGCAGTGTGGTTTTTGACATGGTTGTGGAACTGTCGATCAGCTCTATACCCTCTAGGAGGGTGCATGGGAGTTCGATCAACCAGTCTACATGTGCTTTGTGGACTTGGAATTGAATTCAACTGGGTCCCTCAGGGAGTCCTGTGGGGGGTACCTCCTACAGCCATGGTTCTCAGCTGGAAAAGGGTAGAGTGCAGCCTCTGGGTTGGAGATGAGATCCAGCCTCAAGTGGAGGAATTACAGTATCTCGAAGTCTTATTCACAAGTGAGGGAAGGATGTAGCGGGAGATTGACAAGGGTAGTGGGTAGTGACTGAAAGGACAAGATCACAACTACAAGTGGCCAAAATGTGAGCTCTCCCTTAGAGATAGGGTGAGAGGCTCAGTCATTCGGGAGGGGCTCAAAGTAGAACCCATGCTCCTCCACATCGAGGAGATGAGGTGGCTCGGAGATCTTGTGAGGAGCCTACTGAACGCCTCCCTGGTGAGGTGTTTTGGTGACGTCCCTCCGGGAGGAGGCCCCAGAAAAGACCTAGGACACGGTTGGAGAGACTCTGTCTCTCAGCTGGCCTGGGAACGCCTTGGGCTTCCCCTGGAAGAGCTGGACAAGTGGCCAGGGAGAGGGAAGTCTGGGCTGCTGCCCCCATGACCTGACTTTAGATAAAGCAGAAGAAGATAAGATGAGACAAGTTTAGTTTTTTTATTAAATTATTTCCTGTTTGGTTTTTGTCTCTCCTTTGAAAATAACTGATTTGCAATTGAGACATGTTGTTGTTTACTATTAGAACATAGCCTGATTCGCCCAAAAAGAGACTTGAAATAACATAAAGAGTAATTAAGAACCAGTTAAGACTTCCTTGCAGTGATTGTTTTTCTGTATTCACACTTCAGAGAGCTATTTATCAACTTTCTATTTAGAGTGAATTCACAAGTGAGGTGAGATTCGTGAGATTCGTATTTTCTGTACACAATGGAAAACTTGTGGCAGGTGAGAATATATTATATATAGTTAGTTATGTTATTCTTGTCCTTAGCTTTTAGCTCTTGAAGTCGAAATGCACTGAACAAGGGGAAAGAGAAAAAGTGAAAACTTTGCTTCCCTGGTCTTAAGTCTTCTGAGCTGAAACCAAAAGCTCATACTTTTATACTGTTAGCCATTTTTTGTGATTTTCATGATAGCAACGGTTGTGTTTTCTTGTGTCTGCCTGTCTATCATTGTGTCAACCAGAGGAGAACACATGGATGGTGATCCAGCACAACAACACAGAGCTGACCAGACTCCGACCATCTCCAGGTGGAAACCTGCACTCTGTCCACTTTGACTATTCAACTGAAGAGGAACAACTATTAGCTGTCATCCACCAATCAGAGCACTGCGAACAGGAACTGTCCTACCACTGCAAGAATTCCCGCCTCCTCAACACTCCAGGTGAGACCTGTTTGTTTATCCAAGAAAGAAGGAAGGAGAATGTGACTTTTTTAGATGTGAGGTCACTTGTTTCTTTGCATTGAAGCTGGTTTAAAGCCCATAGTCACCGCTTATGGTCATCTCCATCTTTTCCATTTTGTAACCAGGGAATTGCCTTTCGTACTCTGGAAAAAAAAAAAAAAAAAAAACCTACTACCTCGGACTGAAACTAATGCCAACTTCAACTGGTGCCTACTTGGGCTAATGTTAGCTACTTTGGTTTATTGATTGTAATTGAGTAAGATTTAACTTATTGAAGTATTGCATGAAAGCCTGCTGTGAGGGCCTTAATGTAAGCATACAGTAGAGCTGCATGTACCTATAATGAGTAAAAAAAAAAAAAAAAAGAAAAAGCTGATGTTGGCACTTTACAGTGATTCTGCATTGTTTTCAGCCCTAAGCTGTGGCAGCTGCCTGTTGAGTCAAATCGTAAAACGTAAAACACTTTTTTTTTCTTGTAGGTGCAGCCTATTGATGTAAGCTGGCTTTCTTTATAGCTGAAATATCCTCTCTGCTTCCTTTACTCCAGTGGGAAAAATGATTAAATCAGAATAAATGAGGACATTATAATATAATATACATCTTTCAAATACTCCATTAAGGTGTTGTTTTTTCACTTATGTTGATAGCTACTGAACTGTACAGATATTTGTTTTACATTTTGTGCTGTCACTGAATTTAATTTAATAAGAGTGAGGTGCATTATATGTACAAAGACTAAAAAAATGTGTAAATCCCTACAGCTCCATGCTGCTTTCTCGCTCCACCAGACAAAACAAACTGATTCTTTCCCTCATTGCTGCAAACCTAATCAACCTCCAAGGACGTTATTTCTATTTAAAATTGAGCCTGACAAATGGATTGTGTACGATAGAGTCCAATTAGTTTGTCTTTGTTTTTTCAAATGTTTCTTTCTTTCTGTTTCCACCAACCTTAAAAGTACACCAGCCCCATTACTTAGAACCCTTTATTACTATAAATTCACCATTTATTTTAAATATGTTTTGAATTCAAGTGGCATACATTGTTATAGTTTTACAGCTCTAGAGAAAATCACTCAGGAGGATATTGATGGTATTTAATTGTTTCATGCATTGTAATCTTCTGTCCATTTTCTATCTGGTTGCAGCAAAGACACAAAGCAGGAAAGGGGTTAAACAATAAAAACCAGCGACGAGGTGAAAAGAGGAGGATAGATAAAAAAGTAATGTATGGATGAAGTATTTTACTTAGCTTTTAGTTTCCAAAACTTACAGCAAAGTAAAAGCTTCTTACAGCAAACCGCTGTAAAAGCTTCACTCTGTACATCCACATTGTAAGAAACGAACACTGCATGATGCATTGACAATGACATATTTATGGACATGGTGTTGTGCAGAAGAGACATTCCAGTAAAAAGCATAGGATAGATTTTGGGAAATGGATAGAAAAAGGAAAAGTGGTTCATTAACTCAAAATGATGCTCACAAAGGACAGTGGTAAATGGCAAAGGGACTACATTTACAATAGACTTTTTGTTCCACTGATTACACAAAGCAATGCATTCATTCATTTTATTTTATTGCCTTGTTGTTTTGAGCAAAAGGCTAGTTTTCAGTTTCATTGGAAGAGTTGTTTTTTCTTATTGATATATAAAAATACCAAATAGATGTTTTGTCGTGTTACTTGTTGTGTGTGTTGTTTCAGAGGGATCTCCATTCAGCTGGTGGCTCGGTGGCCCTGGTCCCGGCCGTCTCCAGACCTACTGGGGTGGAGCTCAGCCAGGCAGCCAGCAGTGTGCCTGCGGCCTGCAGGGTGACTGCGTGGATCCACAACACTACTGCAACTGTGACGCCGACCGCATGGAGTGGTACTGATCTTCATAGTGACAGACACACATTTTTTGTTTTGTCTCAGGAAAAGAAAATAATAGTTTTGAGGTAGAAGAGCCTTTTTTCAGAATATTACAATCTTCCCAACCTGTACTTTTTCCCTATAGTGCCCACTTTAACACATTATGGGGACGCTCAACAACGACTGGCTAAAGAAATAGCATAACACCTTAATAATCAGTCTGACTATTAATTATATGAGGAAAATATAGTAAGATGAGATATAAGAAGAGGAAATGCTGAAAAGTAATCTCCCTGAATAAACTCACTTACTTTAATTCCTAATTCTAGGACACCAAACTTAACTGATGCTTGGTGCACAAAACACAACTCTTTTGAAAGGAAAAAGAAGGAGGAAATTCTTTTTCTTGTTGTAAGCAAACCTGCCATGCCTCAGTTCCTTCCTTTTATCATTTCCCAGAACAAACTGTTTGTGCAACAAACTGTTTGTGCAACAACAACTCTATTTTTACAGATGCTTCTGCTTCTTCTTAATATTTCATCAGATTCACAAAGTGCTATATACATGTCTCTGTTCCAATCCTGGCTGTGTTTTTATACAAAACTGTGCTCAGCAACAAGGCTACAGGTAGATAATCTAAAAAGTCTGAAATGTGAGTGGAAATGGACAGAAAGTTTGGGAGTAGTTCTGAAACCTAACGTGTTGACTGTCATGATGGAGATGATTTGGTTTTGGATTAAAAAGGTGCCTAAGACATCACACCTACACAATGCAATGTTTGCATCAGCTACTTTCAAAATGCAATATTTTCATGTATGATGTAACTTTAAAAGTACACCGTAATAAATCTATGCAACTCAGCAGCAGATTCAAGATTTATCTTCATCCTACTTTTTTCTTAATCTGTAATATTGTTATAATCATCCTACTTCTTCATCTTCTCTAATTTGTTTTCCCCTTTTTGTCTTTTACCTTTTATATTTTGTTCTTCTTCATCTCCTCTATGAAACTTACTTATATACTTCATATATACTTCATACTTCATGGTCTGATCTGCTTATTTTATTCCTTTTACTCTCTGTCTTCTCCTCTTCCTCTTCTTTGCCCTTCTTTTCCTCCTCCTCCTCTAGGAATGAAGACTCTGGCCTGCTGATTCATAAGGAGAGCCTCCCCATTCGGTCTTTGGTGCTGGGTGATGTCCAGAGGCCGGGATCAGAGGCCGCTTATCGAGTGGGACCACTGCGTTGTCATGGAGACAGTAAGTCAATTATCAGATGTTAAATCTTACTATTATTTATAATAATTTATAATATATCTGCAATTAATTTTGTCTTGAATATTTTCAGTTTTGTTTAACCTTAATAAATAAATTTAAAACCTCATTATGCTTATCACTGAGCATTTTGGCAGACACAAACACATATACTGCATATGGAAGATATGTTAAAGAAATGTTTTCTTTACAACATATCTTCCATTTTATTCTACAAAAAAACAGATCAAAATAACCATTCTTCATTTCTTTTAATTACTTAGATAATGAAGTGCTTAAATGAGTTTGGCACAAATCTCAAAGCAAAGTCAGGATTACTGTGCACTTTACAACAAATAGGCTGAATTGTTTGTTACACTATGATCTTAACAAAGAGATTTCTTTTGTTTCTCAGAGAACTTTTGGAATGCTGCGTTTTTCGACAAGGAGACATCATACCTCCACTTTCCCACTTTCCACGGAGAGCTGAGTGCAGAGATCTCCTTCATGTTTAAAACCACAACTTCCTCTGGCGTTTTCCTGGAAAACCTTGGAATCAAAGACTTCATCCGGATCGAACTGAGCTGTGAGTAACCCCTGGAGCATTAAAGACTGAAAACAAATCAAAACACTTAGAAGTGATCACAGTGTGTGTCTTTCAAGATGACAGCAGCTAACGAGACACGTATGCCTCCATATATATATATATTTACATATTTACAGCCCTTCACGGTGCATGTACAGTAAATTATAATAAGGCAGCAAATAATGTGCAGTAGAGCAAATACTGTGCAGCAAATGCATTTAGATGACTTTGAAAGGCATTCTGTCCTTTTAGCTTAATTTTATAGGGCTTTAACAAATTAGAACTTCTCATTTTTTTCTTACAATGTAAGCACTTGATTTATCATTGCTGAAAATACATTGTTTGAAACAGCCCCCTGGTGTTACAGCTGAGAGTCGTAACATTTTTCCACTAATTTGTATTTGAATTGTTAGAGTTGAAATGTAGTGTGTGTGTTGAATCATTTTATTGACTTGCTGGTTTGTTTGGAGTTTATGTTTTTTTCCATTGTTGCTTGGACTTTTCCAATGTTTATTCAGCATTGTTGTGCAGACCGGTTTTCTAAACTGCTCCATTCTCCCCCCTGTGATTATGCCTCCATGGATAAAGTACATTATCTGTGGAGGCATGTGATTTGAACTCACGTGAGACAGTAATTGCATTCTCAGTCTAACAAATAAAATGTCAATAAGCTAAAATCAATAAGAAGGGGAGTTTATAATCATCATTTTGGTATCCTTGTATTTAATCCCATTTCACTGATGTCATTTTATTGTCATTGTCATTGCCATTTTATAACTTCTCAGGGGTATTTCTATCCTGATCCTCCATTAATTCCTGTCTCTAGTATAATGCACACCTTTATGAGTGCCACAGTGTGTCATTTAGATTATGACAGTAGTAACCAACCGGGAGTTATTTAGTTTATGGGTGCCATGGAAATGTGCCTGCCTGGGTGAGACGTATGTTTATAGCCTACCATAGATTGTGTCATTTAAAATATAGGGTAATATATAACATATATTACCCAACAAGGTGTCCTTGTGCTTGTATGGTTATAAGAGTGCAGCATATGTGGCAAAGTATGTGATACACATTTATGAACTGCAATGGTATGTGTCATATAGAATGCCTTGTATAGTAGATGCACTGAATGTGTGTTTACTTGTTTTGGAACTCTTTCACCTCACTTTACCTTTGTTTTCTTGTTTTTATTGTGTTGTGCTGCATGTTGGAGGACGTTGTTTTGGGGATTTGAAGGGACATACACAGAATCTAATACAGGGACGCTGCCGTACAAACCAACAGCCTCGCTCCTCGGGGAAATCATTGTCAATGTGGTTGTTCCAGCTCTGAATACTGCTGCTCTGTTTCCGGCTGCCTCAGATCACTTTTGTAACACTGTGGCTGGGCCTGAGAACAATCTCTAAATGAAGTTACCACAGGATGCTGGGATATTGTTTCATCATGTAGTGTAGTCCCATAGTAATACATTCTCCACCTTCTATGAGCACAACATGAAGGATTATGGTTTGCTTCGCCTGCACTCTCCTAAATTCTTTTCCTGGTAGTTTTAGAGAACAGAGAACTGAGCAGAATGCCTGTGAAGAGCAGGAACAGAGGCACTCTCCCTGGTGCTGAAATCACGCCTGCACCAAAAGGATGAGGCGCTGACCGTGGTTCTGAATCTGATGCTGGGGCTAGATTTTGGCGTCTGAAAGTGTTAACACCAAACTATACTTTCTACTACTAGTTTAGGTGGGATATTCTGTCTTTCTCAGATTTGATTTGTGGAGGTTACACTATACTGTGCAACGTGAAACAAGAACAGTCAAGCAATTTGTAGAGAAGCAATCAATAGTGTAGTTCTTCCATGTAATTAGTACACACCGTCTTACCACATTGTCTTGTCTTTTCTTCGTTATCCAGTGTGATTTTCCAAGTCTGCTTAGTTTTAAATTCTATGGGGTTCTGTGTTTTGTTGTTGTTGTGAGAGAGTAATTAAACTCTGCTCCAGTGAATCCCACATTCCCCCTGTCTGTCTGTGTGGTCTCCCCAGATGATTTGAGTCCAACCGAACCCGCTAGTTAAAGCTTCTGTCTCTGTTCCCATTTGTGGCATTGGAAGTTCATAAATCATTCTAGCTGCACCTGGCAAGATTTTTGTGTAAAGATGCACTTGTCCTAAATGCTGCTATTGGAGTTTATTTGTGTTTAGTAAAAAAATTATCTTAAAAACCCTTTGGAGTTTTCTATTCAATGAACATTGTGCTTATATTGATTGTTACTCACCAGAAAGCATTGTGTGTATACTTAAGGACTGTTGAATGTTGAATGCATTTCACTCCTCATAAAACATTCTTACATACATATTTTTAAATATTTCAAAGACTGCTTTTTCATATCCATGTTTACAATCACCATCTCTCCTCTTAATCAGTGCTTTGCTGCATTTTATGGCATATTGAATCCTCCTCTAGGTCAGTGGAATAGTCTGAAACTAATGGCAGGACTGTGTAACAAGCACACACTGAACAGGCACCCACTCATAAAATCTACTCCATGGAGGTACAGGATGTTGGAAACTCCACAGAGTGCCTTTTTTACTCAACAACAGCGATAATAAATGAGCTTTCTTGTTGTCTCCATTAATCACCCGATACGTCTCTTGCTATTGTCTTTTCTTTTTTTCTTTTTTCCCCCAACTCTTATGTTGCCTATTCATTTTTCTTACCTCTATCAGCCTCCACTCAGGTGGTTTTCTCCTTCGATGTGGGTAATGGGCCGCTGGAGGTTCACGTGGAGTCGAGCGTCCCACTGAACGACAACCGGTGGCATCGAGTCCGAGCAGAGCGGAACGTGAAGGAGGCGTCGCTCCAGCTGGATGAGCTTCCTGCCGCCACACAGGAAGCTCCTGCTGACGGACACTTCCACCTGCAGCTCAACAGCCAGCTGTTCATAGGTGGGGAGTGTGTTTCTTTAAGGGGCTGCTTATGATTATAGAACAGCCTCTTATGATGGTACGAATGTGAGTGTGAATATTCTGAGCCTGTGTGAACTTTAGCTCCATTAATCTCAGCAATGGTGGGTTCAATGGTTACTTTCTCAAATCATCTGAGACCAAAACGAATGGAATCAGTCTCTTTCTCTCTTCATCTCTCAAATACCAACTTCCACACTCGCTTGCCTAGTTTCCTTTTACTCCCCAGAGATCTTATTTTTTGTCTCTGTGGTTCCTGCTGTAGGGGTCAGGTTGATCACAGAACTTTTAATCAAATGATTTATTTTTGCCTCCCCAAAAGCACAAGCATTTCTGTACAATGCTATGTCCTGTTACTCAAAGCTTTTATTCTTACTCTGGTCATTGGTCTCTTGCAGTAGGGAAGAGAGTGGCAGATTGCTGTGAGGCTGCAGCTTTTATTTGTTTGTTTTTTATGGCTTTAAGGTCCAATATTGTAGAAAGTGAGATAAATATATTATATGAAAGGTTAGTTGTTGGTTAGCTGTTGTATAAATACTGACCTATGTTTTAAAAATGCTCGATCTACAGAGAAATGCACACAGCCCCTATTCAGAAACTGTGCCTTAAAATAAGCTGTCACTACTTCCTGTGAAGTACTTCATGTCAGCCAGTCAGAGGAGAGGCTCATTCATATTAATGAAAAAGATGCAAAACTCCAGAGAGGAGATGTAAAACTATATTGAGATGATATGTGGTATCTTTAACATAGGCCTTTAAGTTATTTTAGTTCATCTCTGTGCAGGGTCCATTTGTCTCCTTGCTGTTTTGCACCATTCTTTAAAGTTTTCCAATGTCCAAATACCATCTTCTGCCCTTTATATGGGGTGGGCATCATTACACTACAATTAGCTGAAACTTGTCTGCTCAGCAGTATTGGATATAGGATAGTGCTGCACATCTATTCCACAAGTAAAGAAATATTCTGATTCGGAATGCAAAACTGTTGTTGGCTAAATGCCATTGGATGCTCAGCACTATTGGATATGAAAGTGCTGAATTGATGGTTTTGACCACTAAACAATCATCACTATAAATAAACATACACACAGGAGGGGGCAGTTTACATATATATGTGTGTGTGCCCGTTTGTCTGTGTGTGTATTTCACCTGCATTTTTATACAAAAGGAAAGAAATGCATCATTTGTTATTAGGTTTTATCATTCTGCAAATATTAGGTAATTCGCTTCTTGTCAATAAACACACACAGGGAAAACAAACTAACAAACAGTGATGACATTGGATGAACGCAGGCAGCATTAGCAGCAGCGGATCGAGGTGAATATTGATTTGCTGAATGTGTTTATTCTGAATAGCCAACAATCAGTCAGATCACATATGTTTACATCTGAATTATCAGTACAGCACACTGGAATAATGGATTTATATGTTGGATTGGAAATGTCCTGCCGTTATTCAGCAGAACATTTGGCAATGAATGTGTTTGCATTAAAATGTTTGACTTGACAGTCTTGATTTGAATTGTAGATATGAAATAATATAATGTATATTCTGTAGTAAAGTGTCCTTCAGCGAAGCAGTTTAGAGCTGAAATGTAAATGTAAGGTACACATAATATCCATAAATAAGCCATTTTATTCAGCTTTTACATAATCATAAGCAGCAATGTTGCTGTACAAGCTGTATGATTATGTACAGTTTATTTATGAGACATAATCCTGCTATCAACAAATGCATAAGGAAACATGTTTGTTTGGATTTCTAATCTTGGGATGAATTATAAATAACTAAAGTGTCAATGTTTAATCAATGTGCATTTATCATACTACAATCATACAGATTGATAAGTAAGCCTACTTATGTGAATTAATTAGACACAATGTTGTTGTCTATGAATTCATAAACATTAATTCCATAAACATTGTATTCATCAGTCTTAATTATGTCTTGTTTGTACGGCAGTAAGTATAATGTGTATGTATTAATAACCCGTGTTATGAACTTGTATAGGTTTATAAGCCACATTATTGCTTTTCCAGTTTCTATATAGCCATTTTAGGTGTTAAATTATCTACACACAGAATTTTTAAGAGAAAGATATTTGCATTCATTGCAAACAGCATTTCATATTACTCTGTATTGCCTTGCTTGGATAGATAAGCTGTAGTTTATTGCTGCTACATCAGTGTCCGTGTTGGCTGGTGCATTCAGATACTTGTTTTTTGCATCCTGTGAGCATTTCCATTTTGTTTGGGTTTTTAAGAAAGAACCAGGTGTAATCAGCTTGCTTTCATGGTTCTGCTTGATTTCAACTACCAGAGAATGAATGAGAAAATAATGAGGAACTCCTTGTGAACAATTAGTTAATGTGTAACTCCTAATCAAATTTTAGATTAATTAATGATTAGTTAATTAAGAAACAAGTAAGCAACAAATCACAAATGACTGATTAATCATTATACTTTCCTATGCTAATGAACTCTATTAGATAATGATGAGTTACTAGAGAACAGACTGTGAGATCCTATATCAATAAATAATATGAATACAATAAATTACTCATTAACTAGCCGTTAACTCCCTGCCACATGAGCAGCTCTGTAGGGCTTTGAGCTAAATTGATTTGATGTGTGAAATATACAATTTGCCTTTTCATTGTCATAAAGATTTTAACTGACTGACAGAACATCTGTAGAGCCCAGTGCTAATGTGGCTAAAACAATTCTATTATAATAAAGGAATAATCATTAGCTGTAGCCCTTGTGTGGTCTTTGATCATTTATTCAATATCTGCCCCACAAATATGTGGCAGATGGCCCCAACTTCTATGTGTTTATTGCATATTGTCCTTTCATGTTGAGACTCTAATTCTCCTCTCACAGCTGTGTGGTTGTATCTCTCTGTGTGGTTGAAGTCTACTTCCGTTAAAACCCACATTGTGAGATTATTTACTCTTTCTTTGCTTTGCTTTCTGAGCCTGAAGGTTGATTTTATTTGTATTTTGAACCACATACTTTGCCTTTGATGATAAATTCTTTGATCAACATTTCACTAATTGTTTTTCCATTCACTCACTCGTGGTGTCATGCTTCAGCACAGAATGTGCTCTCACAGTATGATCTGGTCTTGAGAGACGTTAATCATCTTATTAGGGCTGAGGTTATACTGTGTAAGAGGTTGAAATTCTCACTGATCTTGAAGGTCCCGCTGATAGCTTTGCTCCTTTCGTCCGAACTGGAGTTCATCGGCATTTGGATTCTTTGATCTTTGCTTTTATCTTCACTTCACAAATCCCTCATTATGCTCTGTATAAATGGTCTTAGCGGCCCAGAAGTGATTCTCGTAAGAACTGTTTTCATTTAATGTTGAGAAGCTGTCATCTTTGTTTAAGCTGAAGTTGTACAGTGATATTTGGTTAAAACACTTGACTCACATTTCACATTTTATCACTTCGGAGTTCCCATATTCTAGAGGTTGTTGTATTCAATCTTTCTTTAATGGCTACCTCACTAACCAGAACTTTAACTAATGTAGCCAGTGTTTGATTCGACAGTCATGTTTTGTGATTGTTGGACTTTTATTTTGAGAAGTTGTTGTCATCCTGTCTTCCACTTTCATGAAAGATTTGGTATAAATGTTGAGTCATGTCTCATGAAACAGTCATCATAGGCTTTATGTGCAGTTTATGACAGCTGCTATGCAAGTGTTACCAACTCACCCATCAAGTAAAGTGTTACTGAAACTATTTTTATAAGTTTAATTTTTAAGATAAAGTCATGAATACTTTCAGTGGGGTCCCTTAGACATTAAACTTTTGAAGTCCACATTCCTGTAGGCTTAAACCACTTTTCTCCATTGTGTCATTTTGGTTTGATGGAATTTTCACTTTTATTCTCCCATTGTATCATCTACCTGTTTCAGTAATTGACTAGCTTGCACCAGAGTAAAGAGAGGAACACAACAGAACTCCAAGACCTATTGGGGTGGAAAAACTGCAGCTGCTGTCAGCTTCGAGAGCTGAGCACATCTGAACTTTGAAGACAATAACAATTTCAATCTGTGATCTTTGCAGGAATTAAAGGTTGTCAGGCGTGAAGTTTGTGCATGTGTGTCCTGGGATAAAGACACAAGAGTTTGTAATACTATACACATTCATATTATCTTTGTTCTAGAAATGCTAGTATTGAAACCAATATGTGGCATTGCAGGAGGAACAGCATCCAGGCAGAAAGGTTTCCGTGGTTGTATTCGCTCTCTGCAGCTGAATGGTGTCACCCTGGACCTGGAGGAGAGAGCAAAGATCACGCCTGGGGTTCAACCCGGCTGCCCGGGTCACTGCAGCAGCTACGGCTCACTCTGCCAGAACCAGGGCCGCTGTGTGGAGAGAGCCAGCGGCTTCCACTGTGACTGTGGCCTGTCGGCATTCACTGGAGTCTTCTGCCAGACAGGTACACACCTATGTTACAGCTGCAACAATTAGTCAATAAACTTATTAAATATTAATACATGTAATAACTTAATAAATATTTTAAAAATCAACTATTGTTTTATTCCGTTTTTAACCAAAATGACCATAATTTGGTGGTTTTAGCTCCTCAAATTTGTTGATTTAAAAGGAAGGAAAATGTGTGACTTTCCTCTTACTTCTATGTCAGGCTTTGTAGACCTATAGAGCAGATGGTCACACTCAGTAAAACAGGCCACAGCTGCAAATGCATTTAAGTTCTGTAGACAAAGTAGAAGCCGTAATTGTATCATATATATTAACTCAACATTAATGGTGCCATCTGCCTTGACCTCTCTCTAAAACCTATCTAACCACTTTACAACATGCAGCACAGTGTCGTGTTATGTTGCCATCCCCTCCCCTCTGCTTTACATTTACTACAGTCATATATCTCACCAGCCAAGGTTAGAGCTATTTTGATGTTATTATTTCAGCTGCGGCTCATTTAAAAGAAGAACAAAAGAGTCAACTCAGGAGAGGAAGGTGTCCCTCACTCTGCAAATCAGTCAGCTTAGAGCTGCTTATATCTTCATTTCTATAGGGATTCATTGAATAGATTTTCATGAAGGACTTTATTATAAAGCCTGTATAAATGAAAGTAATGAAGATGAACATAGAGGTAGAGATGAGAAGGATCAGAGGCTCTCACAATATTTAGGAATTTTGCTGCAGCCTAAAGGTATAAACAATCTATATTATTTCAAAGAAATCTTTTATTGCTTTTACTGCACTTAACACTGACCAAGAAGTACTTAGCCACCATGTGACATCAAAGGTTGATGCAAATGGTGTGTTTGATGTGTTGGAGTCTATGTCGGTCATGCTTTGATGTTAAATTCATTACAGTGACATAAAGCATCAAACATTCACCTTGGCTCAATAAATCAAGCGAGCTCAGCAATTTTAAGTTTCCTCTTCCCACCAACTGTTGGTACCTACTGTATCTCTGCATCTCCATCAGATGGCTGAGGCACAGAGTGTAAATACCTACTGCTGTGCCACATGGATCTAGCTGTGTTCAAGTTCTGCTCTTTTTCCTGACTACTATAAACCTTGTTTACTATCATTAGTAGAAATGGTTCATGTCTTTATTGCTCTTGCTTTGGGAGATAGTATTTTGACAACAGCCTTGAGTTCTCTGGCAAGATAATTAGGCAACACATGGTTGTCAAAATGCTGTAAATATTTCATTGAACTCAAACAACCCTGAAGTATTTATTATAATATTGACACTGAGTGGGAAGTTACTGTAAATATATGGATTTTGCTCTGCCAGAGAAATCATAATTCTCTTGCTGATAATATTGAATAAGGCTTCGACTGGAGGAAGAAAACAAAAAAGCTGGTTTAAAGTGAAATAAATGGTGTTCTTGGAGAAGGAGGAATCTGTGGATTCCACATCCAACAAATTCTTCATTTCATTCTTTTTCCTGATTTTTTTCCTGAAACACATTCTGAAGCTTGTAGAGGTTAAAGTACTTTAAAGGGGCCCTATCATGAAAAAAATAGATTTAATGCTTTGTGAAAATATTTAGGTCTGTTCTTACTAACACACAAATTATGAATTAAGACCACCCACTCATTCTATTGTTATCTGGCCTCATCTGGTTACCTTCCTGAGTGTGTGAAAAGTCAGATTTGCATTGTTTATTCTTGTTCAGTGGAAATATTGGTGAATTTTCTGGCAGGAAAAAGGTCTATAAAAAAGGAAAGAAAGAAAACATCAAGTATACCTTCTTAATAAAGAAAACCAACTCTTCTTCTGCAAACATCAAAAGCCTTCATCTACTATCACTCAAGTTTTATAAAGGTTGGATAAGAAGCAGATTTTTTAAGGCTGTACTTTTTAGTAGAAGGAGCTGCCTCAGATACCTTGTTTGTTTGGCCAGTGCCAAGTATTTCTAAATCAGCTTTCTTCTTTCTGATTTCGACTCCTCCAGAGGTGTCGGCCAGCTTCAAGTCAGGAACATCTGTCAGCTACAGCTTTAAGGAGCCCTATGAGTTAAGCAGGAACAGCAGTAGCCTGCCATCTTCCATCTACTCAGACATGACTCTGAGAGGAGAGAACGTCTCCCTGAGCTTCAGGACCAACCAGAGTCCAGCTCTGCTGCTCTACGTCAGCTCCTACCACAGAGAATACCTGGCCCTGCTCATCAACAAACACGGTGAGCAGCCAACGCTTTTATTTTGAAGGATGCTGTTTGTTTGTCTGATGTTTAAAGATGAGGTGGGGTGTCTGATTTAAATTATCAACCTTTGATTTTATTTTCTTCAGCTTTTATGTCATCACTAATTTTAATCAGATCTTAGAAGCTTGAGATAAAGTGTCTTTTTTATTTTTAAAAAATCTTTTATCAGAGTCTGTAATAGGACCCCAGAGCAGACACAGAGCTAGAAGGTGGTGTAAGAGACTATATTTTATTATCTTAGGTGAAGGTGAGAGACAGGCTTGGAGAGGCAAGGCAGGATTCGGTGCAGGTTCCGTGGAGGGGGGTGCCACATGTGAGCTGGGCTTTTGTGAGGGATTCTATGGAGGATGAGCTGTGGAGGATGAGTTTTACCGGTGTTGCAAAACTATCTGGCAACAAGTGGAAGGAAAGTGCTGGAGCTTAAATGCTGCAGCTGATGAGATGATAGCCGAGAAGTGTGCCAGTACTCCACCACTGTACCCCACTTGTACCTGAAAGGAAAAACACAGGAAGGGGAGGGGCACACACAAGGGTGGCCGATCCAGCTTGCCCAGGTGAGTCCTATAAAAGTCTCTGATGAGGGAGGGATCCAAGATAAGACCACAGCAGATTCACAACCATTCCTTCAGACTGTAACCTTCTCAGTCCACTAAATACTGGAATCCCAGGATTCTCGGTCCACTGGACATCCAGAATCCAGCGGACTAAGAATCCCAGATAGCTATCCATGATCCCCAGAGACCGGCTTAAGGAGGAAGTGATCACTCTTTCCATCACAGAAAGGTTCTGTGATGGAAATAGTGTTGGCTGTTACCCAGACATCACCATGAAGGGGGACATGCCAGTAGAGGAGCAAGAGAGGGTGTTATGCGCTTATTTGACCCAAGAGAGCTGACGGCTCCAGGAGGAGGGCCACCTCCAGATCTTGGTTGGCCCGTTCAGTCTGACCGTTTGACTGGGGTTGGTAACGGATGACAGGCTGGCAGGTGCTACTAGCACTTCACATAAGGCCTTCCGCACCTGTGAGGAGAACTGCAGCCCTCAGTCTGACACCATGCCCATTGGAATGCCATATAGATAGAACACATGTTGAACCAGCAGGTCTACTGCAATGTGGGACCATGGTGTCTGGCGGACTGAAAGCGGGTTAAGCAAGCCAGCAGGGAGCTGGTGGAGAGTCTTCCTACAGGCACAGGTGAAACTAGCAGGTGTCTCTGCTGATGGACGTCCACCAGAAGCATAGCGCGAGTGTCCAGCTGGCCCCTGGATGACAGACCAGGACCTGCTGCAGCACCTGTGGTCTTCAGGGCTCAGGAACAAAGAGACTGTTAGGAGGACAGTTACATGGGACAGCCTTGGTCTCAAGCACCTCCTTCACTTGCTTCTCAATTTTCCACTGAATTGCACTCAAGGCACAGCCAGAAGGCAGAATGGTCTCTGGCGGGGTGCTGTCAAGTCAAAACGTCTCAGGAAAAGGGCCCCCCTGCCTTCCGGGAATTCAAACTCTTGGGGGTCTGAAGGGTGACATGAACTGAGTAAGAGGGTGCAGCAGTCAATGTAGGGGTTATGCTTGGCTTGGGCCAGGGAAGACCAAGGATCAGGTGGAGAAGAAATAACAGAATTGGATGAGTTCTCAATGGTTACCAGAGGTGATCAGGGAGAGGGGAACAGTATGTTGAGTGATCTGGACGAGAAGCTGACCATCCAGTGCATTGACTCTCCAGAGTTCAGGGAGCGGGACCAGCGGGATGGAGTGTGAGGCAATGAAACTCTCATCTAGTCAACCAGGGGGGTCACCAGTAGGCTATGCTGACCCCACTGGAAAACAACCTTGAGCTGGGTTCATTGGGGGTCTTGATGGTTGGAGGACTGTGCTAGGCTTTTGGCCAGCTGGGAAAGTCAGGGCAGAAGTGGTCATGCTAGGCACAGCCCCTCCCTGAGTCTCTGCTGGCGCTCTGCAGGAGACAGCCATGCATGACCTAGCTGCATGTGCTTGGAGATGGAGTTTGTCAGAGAGGAGTGGCAGAGAATAAGCACCACAGCTGTGGCTGTGGAGACATCTTTGGGTGGCACAGAAGTGGGAGCCGACACGGGGGATGATGATCTGTGGCCCCCCATTCCCGCTGCCTGTCCCTCATCCAATTATCCAACCTGGTGATGAGCTCTGCCAGCACATCTGCCTCCATTCTAGTACTGGCCTGGGGTAGAGGTGAGGCTCTCTGGGCTGGACAGTGGGATGTGATGCCATTTCTGGAAGTGGAGGAGGGTTTACAATGGTGGCAGAAGAGGCTGCAGGGGAAGCAATGGGCGTGGCCGCCAGATGCGAGGACATCGCTGCCAGTTGGTGTTCGAGGGTAGTGACAGTGGTGCCCAGGCTAATCACCTCATCCATTAGAGAGACTGGGAATGCTGGCCGATCAGGGATCCCTGTCTCATCAGGGCTTGGTGCAGCACCTCTGAGTCACAGTCTGTAGTAGGACCCCAGAGCTTCAGAGAGAGTGGTGTAAAATAGTGTCTTTTATTATCTCAGGTGAAGTTGAGAGGTAAGGCAGGGTTCAGTGCACGTTCCGTGGAGGGGGGTGCCACAGGGAGTTGGGCAGTGAAACTGCGTCCTTACTTCTCTCATTCAGTTCATTCCATTCAGAGGTTGAGTGTCCTCTATAATTTATGAAAAGCTTCTTCTAAGCCTCCCTTTCTCCTTTCCTGCCTTTTTCCTCTCAGCCTTTATTCACCCCTGTTGCATCTTAACCCATCCCTACTTTAACCATTAATTTTCTCCTCGCCTTCTTTTCCTATGTCTTAACATTGTTTTATAGGAGCTTTTTAAATATTGTTGTCGACTTTGTCAAACAAAAGATGATCTTATCAAGCCATGTACCTTTTTTCTACTCTTTGTCTTCCTCCCACAACTTATTCCAATTACTCGGCTTTCCTTTTGTCTCCTCCCAGCCTCTCATCCTCACTCGTGACATCGACCTCTCCTCATTTTCCTGCTCCCTTCCTGTCTTCCTTATTCTCTCTCATTCTGCTTTGTTCTGCTCTTCAGCTTTACCAGATCTATCCTGATCTGTCAGACCTTTCCTTTCTCTGAATTCACCCTGTCAGCTTCTGCTGCCTTTTAATCCGTCCAGGTGGGCTGGCTATTATGTTTTATCTCGAGCTTGGGGAAAAAAAAGAGTTCACTGGTTTTATCACTAGGACCTGATGAGTGATGCTGAGGGAATAAGAGTTTAGTGGGCGGCTAATGGGTGGCAGGTCATTGTGTTACTGAATACAAAAATCTTGCTGATGTGTTTTATAAACTTTTGATTCAATTAATTATGTTGTGACTTTGGCTTTTTAAGAGTAGTAGGAGGCACTTTCAATGTAAAAATTTCAGCATCCAGGAGTCCTATAAAATTGGCACTTTGCAGCTAGATTAACTGTAAATGGATTTTTTTCTGGGGTTAATGACTCAGAGAAAGCTGATGGACAGCAGGGCATTAAGGTTTCATACTGACCGTGGAGTCGTCAGGTAAATGCACTTATACAGAAGTGTCCAATTAAATCCTCCAGAGCTTTGTCTTGTTCGGCTCATTTCTTGTCTCTTCTTCCCTCTGCTGCAGTTACGCCTCCTCAGCACAAAAACAGAAGCTTTTCCCTTAAGTCTCATACATTTATTATCACAAACTACTACAACAAACTATTTGCACATAATATATATTAATATATATTATTATATTTGCACTGTTTGTTTGAAATAAATAGCAAATCATTTTTTTTTCTATTCTATTCTGTGCTACTTTATTCTATTATTTATTGGCTTAATTACTATGCATACAATTATAATACATGTAATTATGTATGCATCTGGAGGATGCTGTGTTGTTTATTTTCTTCAAAGGTCCCATATCATGCAATTTTCAAAGTTTTGATACTTCTAATATATTTGTGATTTAAAGTACAAAAATTTGTCTGAATGTTGATTTTGCAGCACCTCGCTGGAATTCCAGAAAGCAAGCAGGAAGTTTTTGGTCTGTCTCATAAATATTTTTATTATTATTATTATTATATATTTGGTTGGAAGATTGGAAGAAAAGTGGGTGTAACAGTGAGGGAGGAGGATGGGATGGTGAGGGTAGGTAGGCTGCAAACTGATACTTAACCCAACGCTTCTAATGCTGTTCCATCAGTGTACGGATGGTTGAATGAAACAGTAGTGTAAAGCACTTTGAATGGTCAAAAAGACTAGAAAAGCACTATACAAACCCAGCCCATTTACCATTTACAAAGTCAAAGAAGTAGACACAAACCATGAAACTGCCAAATTTCTAAATCCAGGCTGTCTGCATTTCTCTGTTTTTTCTGAGCATTAGATCCATGAGACAGTTTCTATATAACCCACAGTCCTTATCACATGAAAGTGACTATTTGTATGATATGGGACCTTTTAAGTCTAAAGACATCACTCGGCTTTATTAAATCTTTAAGCTCTTAATATTTGGAAAGTAATTTGATTTTGATTCTGTTATTGATGGGAATTAGCTCTGATCCTCTTCATATAGAAAGCTTTATTAATTCAGATGCTCACCATGTCAATAAGATCTTAAAAAAGAGAAGCAAAGATTAGAAGAGACGATCTAGATGTTTTTATCAAGAGAAAAAGGTTCAATTGGACAACCTTTGCCCATGTGCATGTGTGTGTGTGTGCGTGTGTGGTGTTGTGGGTGAAGATAAGCTGGAGGTGAGATACAAGCTGGACAGCAGTAGAGAAGCTGAAGTGCTGAGGAGCAGAGTGCGGAGCCTGGCGAACGGACAGCTACACACTGTTACCATCAGGAGACTGACAGACTTTGTGTCTGTGCAGGTAACACACAGCACATATCATCATTTACACCATGTACACCTTGCTGCAGAGAGTTGGATGAATTTCAGGAGATTTTGAAGATGACAAAATATTTCAGAGAGACCAAAACTAATACTGGGAAAAAATTGTAAATGTAATATATGATCTAAGCCTATAAAAGGACACATGCTGAACAATCCATTAGATTTCTCTCACTCATAATTATAAAAGCTGCTCTCTCTCACTCTTGGCAAATCGGAACTCTTGGAACTCAAAATCAGAGGAGAGAGTAATCAATTTGACTGACGTATCACCCTGACATGCTCTGCCTTCTGCTTTCAAAATAAAGGATGAAGACACATTTAAACATTGAAACCATTAATTAAACATTTGAAAAAATCTAACATCATTATTGTGTAGTGACCTCTTATTGGACATTTGAAGGCGAAAGTGACCTCTTGTGCCAAAACAGCTAGGAAAAAAGGGCATCATATGATAAGCTCTTCGTAACCCTCAACTGACAGAGTTGTGTACATCAAACATACAGAGCTACACGAGTAAGGAATGGAAGCCATATGTTCTACTATACTTGCATCTGAAGCTGATAGCTGTTGACTAAATTTAGGTTTTGTACTAAAACAATGTTACAACCCTCATCTCATTTGAAAACAGGCAAAGTACTTCTTAATAGATAAAAACAATTTACTATTTTTTGTCACAGTTTTGTTCACCTGCCATTAAAATGTGTTGTTTTCTAACTTTTGAGATGAGTCACCAGCTTTAACCTGCTGAGACAGACTTTGTGTATAATTGTAATCAGTAAAGAGGACGGCACAAACATCCCGACAGGACTATGTTGTCTCTCTCAGCAGTAATAAAGCCCCAGTGTTTACAGAAGAGGGCAGTGAGGACAAACTACACATTAGAAGAGAGCTTCAAATGAAATACGAAGCATCTTAATCGTATCTGGATCTACTGAATCTCTTATCTTGTTAACAGCAGCCTCACATGATATATGAGGTAAACTTGGTCTAACCAGGACCCTGCAGCCTGTATGGCTGTATAATTATCAGCACCCTGAGATGAAATACAAGGTGACCTCGTCTTGCATGGTTGCAGCCTCCTGATTCACTGTGTTGTTGTGAGGCTTTAGTGAAATATGAGGTGAATCTCATCTTTCACCCGTTTCCATCATCTTGAGTCATTATTTTAGAGACATACTCTGGGGACATCAGGTGAACCTCAACAAGGGTTTCATTGTGCAGTTTCCCGATGGCCTCAAAGCCACATATTATTGTCTCCAAACTTGCCATAGAAGTGGACAGTATCATGTCCTCTCCCCTGAGCAGATGTCCCATTGAAAAATGATTCACTGAGGCATAAATCACTCTGGGCAACCAATACACTGTGTCCTCTGTTCCATTATCAGAGAGGTCAGAGTCCAGTGTTTTCCTCTGAGGGGTTCCTGTTTATCTCACAGCAGGCTCCAGTTACTGTGGTCCACTGTGTTCAGACTCTGGAAGTAAAACTCTCCTAATATAAAAGGAATCCTATCACTTTCAGGCAACAAGAAATATTTGGACCTGAAGATTATCTTTTTTTTTTTTTTTTAGCTTATATTTTTCCCTTTTGGTTTTTTATGCTTAATTAGTTTGTCACATATAGAAATGTCTAATAGTCAAGACTTTATGTAGGTAAATGGTTAAATAAGAGACTGTTATCTGTGTTTATTGTTTCATATACACCACTATGAAACCATTGAACTGCACTGAAACTAGTACTCACAAAGTCAAATGGGACTAAAAAGTTAAACTGTTATCCCAACGTGATGCGGCTCTCTCTGTAGAGCATCCCTCATTAAAATAATCTCCAGTGGAGAATTGCACCCCAGATGACTGAATGTTTTTCCCTGAATGTACGGACTCTGTCACTCATTCCTCCCACTGAGCTGCTGCGATAAAGGGAAAGCTGAACAGTAAAACATTAAAGTAAAACCACTGAGGGTTTCTAAAAAGTTACTGTTTTTATATAATGAATCTAATGGGGTAACAAGAATAGTTTTCCCATAATTAGTAAGAGAAATTTACTGGTTCTTTCAGATCGACAAAAATGCCAGAGAAGACTTCAACCTGACATCTGACGGAGAATTTAACGCCATCAAGTCGCTGGTGTTGGGCAGAGTGCACGGTAAGTGAGGAGGAGGCAGTGAAGAGCAGAGACAAGGCTTTTTCAGTTAGAGAGCACTCAGACTCACACTCATTTGACTAACAGCTTTGGAACGTATGTGTTCTTCTGAGACTTAAACTGCACTTTCTTCTGAAAATCTGTTGATTTCATTATACTGAGTGCTTAGCTCTGAGTCGAAGTGTAAACAGAAAAGTAATTTATCCCAAAGTGAAGATGGGTCTGACCACACAATTCATTACAGATTGTGTTATTACCTCCACCAAGGATGCAATGTTTTAGGCGACATTTGTCTGTCTGTCTGTTACCAAAATACGGTTTTGGTCGGATTTTCGTCAAATTTTCAGCGAATGTTGGGAATGGTACCATAAATAGATGATTAAATTTTGATAATTGAAGTTTTTGTTGTTTGCTAACATTGTGGTAAAAGGACCTTCAAACAGTCACTATCGTTTGGGGTCACCTGGTGGTGATATCTTGCACCTGCACTAGGCCACAGTTGATAAGTGCGGGTTTGACTAAGCCTAAAACACTTTCCATGCTTGAGGTAGCTATGAACTGTTGAGGCTGTAACTTGCAGACATATTTTGATATTTATTTACATATATAAAAAAACAGAGTATTTGTGAAGGTGCAAGTTGCAAAAAAATCTTGAATGTGCTTCGTACCACTACTAGACAGATGAATAAAATTTCTTGTAAAAATCAGCTAAATTTCCCATGTTTTTTTGTTTGTTTGTTTTTTTCAGTAATGCATAAACACTCCACAAACAAAATGTTTGGACAATTGATACTCGTACAAAGTTCTATTGCAAAATTGTATTGTAAATGGTAAAATAATAGTTTCCTTTGATTGACTAAGAAATAAACACTTCTCATGGCCCTGACAGTCATAACTTTGAGGGTTCGTCCAGTAAAAAGGTGTTTCTCCTCTTTTACATATTTTAGCTTCACTGTGCAGAATGATGGATGAGCAAACTTTGTTTCCTCATTCAGTCTTTGGAGGAGACTTTTTTTATATACTGTTTTTCCCAGAATCTATGAATATTTTCATATTGTCTTAATGATGGAATTTTAAGTTTTTTGAGAAAAAAGACAAACATAAATTATTATTCAATGCTATGATGCTATTATTCAATGATTATTAGAATATGTCTTAAAATAACATGTGCTATTATAAAGAGAAATTACTAAGACGAGAAAAGGAGTCAACAGTGACAGTTTAAAATGTAAAACAGCAGACATATTCAACACTGCAATGTTGGAAATAGCATCTACATTATCATTAATTGTTGATATTATTATTATAATATATTATAATAATAATATTCCCTTAAAACAATAAATGTGGTCACTACAAAAAACTGGCATCTTCACATGTGAAAATGTCTTGTTTTTGGTACAATTAGTTGAATATTGAGTGGAATTGTCTCATTCTAATTCTAAATTATGGCAGATAATGTAGCTTTTTTCACATTTTGGGGTCAGTTTAAGAAAACAAGACTAACATTTTCTTTAAAAAAAGAAGATTAGAAAGATTAAATTCACTAAAGTCAAGAAAAAAAAGTTGGAAATATGCTAAATTATCTGCCAGTGGAATAAGATAATTCTACTCAATATTGGACAAATATTTTCACCTCTTATGATTCCAGTTTTTGCAATGTACCTGCTTGAATTCAGTCCTTGTTCTAATATTATGATCAATTCTGGACTTCTGTATTACACTGTTCATGGGACGGCTGGAGCTCAGGAGGTAAAGTGGGTCGTCCACAATCAGAAGATCAGCAGTTCTATTTCCAGCTCCTCCAATCCGCATCTCAAAGTGGCCGTGGGCAAGATACTGAACCCCAAATTGCTCCTGATGAGTTGGAGCACTGCATGGCACCCTCCACCATCAGTGTATGAATATGTGTGAAAAGGTGAATGTAAACATGTAGTGTAAACCATTTGAGTGGTCGGAAGACTAGAAAGGTTCTACACAAATGCAGTCCATGCATTCAAGTGTGAGCATACAATCTTTTGCCTGGTCCAAATTCAGGAAGTCAGACTGGTTAAACTTCTGTACCATGCTTTATACTTTTAGATCTGCAGTCTTGGACAGGGATCTGTACCAGAATGATTTTGTTGGGCTGACACAGTAATTGAGTCATTCATGTTGTCTTTGAGCAGCTCCATCAGAGACAGACTTGAGATATAAGCTGTTAATAACATAAGGGGCTGAGGGCCTCATGTCATTAACAGGGTCGTCACTGCACAGCAAAAACAAATCTTTATTAGTAGTATAGCAGTAGTCGTACCTGAATCAGCTTTTTTTTCATCAGGCAAAGTGCTGTTATGTTTTTATTAATGCAAGGTGCTAGCACTGCATTGTTTTATTCAAGTGGCTCTTAACTAGAATTTTAAGACAAGCAGCAGTTTTATGTATTTTCAGATGTATACATTATAATAGTTTGCAGTACATTGTCCTGAGTTTGAAAAAAAAGATAATCTTATTATTCCATTTACATAGATATGATGCAGTTTGTTTATGTCTGTGAAAAGCTTTTCACCAACCTTAGAGAATTTTAATTGGACTCAGCAGACATGAATATATGTCATGATTGTATTTATATTAGTGTTTATTTTTGATTAAATTAAAAATGACTTTGACTCTCACATGCTGTAATTTAAGCTTTGGAGGCCTGTCTGCTCTATCAGTATTGGAACATTGCAATTACTTCTGTAATTTGTAATTCGTAGGCATGAAAATTATCACAATTGTCATGTCAAGTCAATTCAAGTCAATTTTATTTGTATAACCCAAAATTACAAATCACAGATTTGTCCCAATGGACTTTACAGTTTGTAACTCAAATTTTTTAACAGGAAAAAAGAGGAAGCAATCTCAGGAAAAGTAACTGAGGAGGATCCCTCTTCCAGGACGAACAGGTGTGCAGTAGATAATATGTGCACAAGATGGAAACAATATATTAGAACAGGAAAAAATGAGTATGACATTAAATAGTATGACAGAAATATATTGCATTGTGGTGTATTTGGACGATGAGGTGACAGGATCCATTGGAGCTTCCAGCTTTCACCAGGACAGCATCAGACCCTCCAGCAACCGAAAGCTCCTTGTAGTGGCTGCACTGGAGCATGGTCTGTGAGAAAACACAGGACCTGAAAACAACAGGTTTAAAAATGGTACATCAGTAGGTCATGATTGTTACAGATAGAGGAAAGTAAGAGAAGATCAGATTATCTCATAAGATCCCGGCAGACTAAACCCATAGCAGCATAATAATGTCTTCGGCCAGCCAGGGCCAACCCTAACTATAAGCATTTTTTGATTTCACAGGAAGCCAGTGTAGAGAGGCTAATACTGGTGAGATACGATCCCTTCTTCTAGTGCTTGTTAATATACGCGCAGCTGAATTCTGGATCAGCTAGAGGCTCCTTGGGGACTTTTTGGTGCAGCCTGACAATAAAGATTTGCAGTAATCCAACCAAGAAGTAACAAATGCATGGACAAGTTTATCTGCATCTTTTAGAGAGAGGAAGTGCATGACCTTTGCTGTTGCATAGGTGAAAAAAAGAAGTCCTAGAAATTTACTTAATGTGGGCAGTGAATGACATATAACTCAGATTTCTTGCAGTGGTGCTGGAGGCCAAAGAGTAGCTACTGTATATCACTGAATGTTGAATTTCTCAGGTGTTCAGGCCCAAGCACAATAACGTCCTTAAGTTAAGTAGCAGAAAATTACAGGTCATCCAGGATTTTATGTCCTTAAGACATACTTGAAGTACTTTGCTGGCTCATTGGCTTAATTTGGCTTAATTGACAGATACAGTTGTGTATCATGCGCTTAGCAGTGACAATTAATAATTTTCCTAATAATCTTATCTAAAGGGAGTATATAAAGGGTGAAAATCATTGGTCCGAGCACAGAACCTTGTGAAACTCCATGTCTAACTTTTGTATGAATAGAAGAAACATTGTTAACATGACAAATTGGGAATGATCTGAGAGATAGGACATTTGAAACCTTCACCAGTGCTGTCTCTGTGCTTTGATACATTCTAACTGGAAACCCTCCATTGTTTTGTAGGAACTCACAAAGCTGATTGGTGACTGCTTTTTCTAGGATCTTAGAGAGAAAGGCAAGGTCGAATATAGGCTAAGCTAGCTTTAGCTCCACCCAGGCTAAGGAGAGGAAAAGAGAGAAGTTATCATAAGCTAGGTTAGCTGGGCTAAATAACTATATTCATTGAAGGAAACACTAAAAGAAGGAGATTGCAGAAAGTGCTTGATTAAAACTACCGTGCGATTAACATCCGTTGCATAATTTAGCTTCAGACATGAGACTAGGCAGCCATACAGATACGCTGCAGCACGCAACACAGAAAGAACGGAAATAATGCAATAAGCTCATCATAGTACATAGAGGGATTAATCTGTTCTTTGTCTGATCTTTTGTCTTTTTGAATGTAAAGCTTGTGTGGTGGAACTCAGCTCAGTGTAGCGCAGTGTTTTAACCCCATCATGTCAGCATGTGACCCGTCCTCCCCTCTGTCAAACCGGAGGAGGCAGAGAGTCAGATCAGGTTCAGAAAAACAGCAGGAAAGTGGATTTCCCTGCCAACCCTGTCATCCATCAGGTTAACTAATGGACCCAGAAGGAATAGACAGAGAGGGGGAGCGAGGTGATGGAGTGGAGCATTTTTAGATGAGCAGAGTGTTCAGGCTGCAGTCATGTTTTCCTGATGCCTGCTCACTCCTTCAGCTGCAGTCATAAACATGTAGATGTATGCTGGTAAAACCACAGTCACCTCTCAGTCATGTGAGCAGACAGTGATGCAGCTGGTTACGGCAGCCCACGTCTGCTCACTCTGTTGTGAAGGAGTGGAGATGAATCATGATGGGATTTATTAGGATGAAGGGATTTATTAGGATGTAGTATATCATCACCATTTTTTAATTCTGTAATGGCTTCATGCAGTGTAAAATGTTATCTCTCTCTTTCTCCAGATTCTGAAGAGTTGGATCCAGACCTGGCCAGGTTAGCATCTCTGGGTTTTACTGGCTGTCTATCGGTGGTGAGCTTTAACTCCATCAGCCCTCTGAAAGCTGCTCTGCTCCACCCAGACACCAGCCCTGTCATCATCACTGGACCACTGGTCCAGTCCAACTGTGGCTCCTCAGCTTCGGCCAATCCCTACGCAGCAGAGAACACACACCACCTGTCAGGCAAGACACCCGATTTGTCTTTTGTCTTAAAAAATCAATAAACTTGTCAAGCAGTCGTCCACCAATCAGGAAATCTGCAGTTCAGTTCCGAGTTTCTCCAGTCCACATGTCAAAATGTCTTTAGGCAAGAAATTTAACCCCAAATTGCTCCTGTAATGTGTCCATTCCTTTACTATTGAATGCATTGGTTCATTGTTGGTTCGGCTTTGCACATGAGATTTGTTCACAATAAGAAAAAAATTGAAAATTGCTGTAGCCTTTCTTAAAAAGTCAATGAATGTAGAGGTTCTGATTTGGACAATAAGCTTGATGAAACTCAGTTAAGCTTTAAGACGCAGCCACAGTCAGTGTGTGTCTCAGAGACAACACACAGACTGGTCTGTACCAGACTGTAAAACTGTGTTAATTAGATTAATAATAGGCTTAATTCATCAAACCTGAAGCTTTTATTATGTGGCATGACAAGCTAAACTGCTCGACTCATTCAGACTTTTTTTCCTTAGAAATACATATTTCAACCTGGTAAATGGAGCAATGACAAACATTTTGAAACACAATAAGTTGTTGTAGTTGTTACTGCTAGAATTCCTGAAGAGTTCATAAAACTGGTCGTGGTTAATGGATCACAATGAAGATTTTGATGAAATGTTCTAATTATCACTGATGAAATTATGTTTAAAGTTGGTGATCCAGTAAAATTTCCAAACTCCTGCCCTTAGCAGTACTGTAGACTAACATGCATCTGCTGTTTTTTCCCTTTCTGTTTGGATGAAAGCTGCTCTTCCAGCTCATAGGGGGCTCATTACTTCCACACAGGATCCTCCCTGTTTTTGGAGAATAATGACAGTGTGATCAATGCTTTAATTAATTTGGGCCACAGTGGGGATTTTCTTATGGCATTTCTCTCCCGTTGCAGTTGCTATATGAGAATCCTTTGGGGAGCTGCTGCTGTATTCCCTGTCTGCTCTGAATGCTATTTTGATCTTGTCTCTGAATTCCTATTCTGTATTTCATTTTTACTCATCACATCTACTACACTACTTATTTTCTTCGCATGATTTCTGCATTTATTTCTTGGTGTCATTTCATTTTATTTGGGCTTTTAAGTACCTTTTTTACCTCCTTCTACCTTCTTCATTTCTTCCACCACCTTCTTTCTCTGCTGTAGACCAGTCGGGTTCAGTGGGTTCTGGTCAACCTTTAGTCAATGCCATCAGGACTGACTCTGCTCTGATTGGAGGTACTGATGTTTTTCACTGTATTTCACTGCATTGGAACACCTTGTTTCACTGGTATAAAACCAGACTCTGTGTTTTTTTCTGAAATAATATCTGGAAGTTTTTTTTTGTTGCTTTGTTAGAAAAAAACAAAGACAAAGTTTAAAGCTTACACAGCAACTGAGTTTATCTGGGCAAAGTTATGGGCAGATGTCAAGTTTGGAGAGTAAAGTGATGTGCCAGGCATGAGTCCATTTAAAACTAATTTAAAACTCTGTTGCTCTGCCAGCACAGATTGATTCAAAGTAAAGACTGAAAAGATTCATCTATAATTGTGCAGAAAAGGTGGGACCTAGATTAAAGTAATTTGAAACTGTCCATTAAACTGGCCTGACTTTGTTTCATTGCAGTTCAGTTCAGTTCACCTAATTAATCCTATGCAGACATAGATTGCTGATGGGAAAGATTTTTCACTGTTATCTTAAAATATATTCTCCCTTTATAATGTAATGTAGTATTAAATTGATTTCTGCAGAATGTTGAGGTTTCATTTAAATCTAACCTGCTCTCATGTTCCCAAATGTGCTCAACAGAGCAGAAGGGCCTGGTAGATTCGAACGATTTGAAATGCTGTTCAATGTACTTGAAAGTTATATTCATGAGATATTGAAACAGATTTTGGACCAAGAATCCGAAAAGACTAGGGTCTGATATCTTAGCATTTTTGAATCTTGAGATTGGTTTCCCTTGCAGGTTTAATAGCCGTCGTCATCTTTGTGATTGTGACTGCCCTGGCGATAACGGCCCGATTCCTCTACCGGAGAAAAGAGACATATCGAAACCAGGAAGTGAAGGGGGTCAAACAGGAGGACAGCCCCGATTTCCCTTTCAACAACCAGAGTGACCCCCAGAATGCCTCGAGTGAAAACCCAAAGGAGTATTTCATTTAGGTGGAAGCATGAGGATCTGATAAACTGGTGTTTGGAGCTGAGGGGCAGACCCAGTCGTCCTGCCACATTCTGCCAGGACGTTACACTGCACTCTGACCAACTCAGAGACTTTCCTGTCAGAAGTGGTGTCTCAGCATGTTGAAGGCAAAAAAATAGAACAATTAGTGTTTGCCTTCTGTTGCTTTAAACAGTTGTAAATTGTGAAGATACTGATACAAACAAACAGGCATCAGTGTCGATATCCTTGTTTCAATTGTAAATATTCAAAAATGTAAATGTTGAATTAATGTCTTTGTAAGAATTTCTGGCTAATGTCACTTTGTCATATTGAAATATTGGAAATGGTGGAGATATCAGTGTTTTAATGGAATCTGAGAATGGATAATGTGAAGCTAAGCTCACTTGTTGTTGGGTTCCTTCTAGAGTCAGCTGGGTATCTAGAGACAACATGCAAGAAACGTACTACTTACTACTTTTTCTTTATAGTGAAAGTTCAGTCAGTGGTTTGGAGCGTATGGTTTCACCACACTGTCCCTCTACAGAAATTCTACAATGTCTTACATCTTAATGTTTTGTTTTACTTCCACCATCCCTCCTACTTCCTCCATAGGCCGCTACCATGCAGGTTAAAACTGTGATATTGTGAAATCTTCTGTCTGTGTATATCCCACACAGCAAAATGTGATTCCCAAAATGTTCTGGGAATTTGTTTTTAGTTCTGGGAAAGTTTTGAACGTTTGTCCCTTCCGTCCATTCATTAGTTGTCATTGGATGCAAATGTTTTTGTACAAATAACATCATGCTTACATTATAGTATATAGTAGGAAGGCTAGTTAAATGTTCTAGAGAGGTTACTTGAACCTTTTCCCTCAGCATTCACTTACACAGCAGATTTTCTGACATATAAGCATTGTTATTGTTAGGATCCCAGAACATTTTGGGAAGGTAATGTTGACAAAAACATTTGCACCACATTTGTACATTTGCAGAATGTTGTGGAAGGATTACCAAGTAGAAAAGTGAAAGGAGCGTCACAGGAACATTATGTGCTAGCTGGGATATAGACGTTTCTTTTGCCATATTGCAAAATGTACCCAAAATCATATGGACTTCATCATGGATTTCCATTTTTATGGGTTGTGTACAGAAACATGTACCTGTGCACCATTCAATGACCAATCACATGTATAATTAAGAAAGAAAGCTGTAAAAAAAAATACATTTAATCATAGTATTTAATCCAAAACGTCACAAAAAGGGAAAGTCCCAAATGCATAAATATTGAACGCTACAAAGGATGACCAGTGGCCTCTCTTATTTAATTCAGCATGGGAAAGCCTTTTTGATAAAGTTTTATGTTAAATTGAAGCAGGTAGAAACTCTGCCACCAAAGTGCAACTTCCCTTCCTGTGGTTCAAACAACTCAACCAACTTTGTTCTAGTGAAACTTGGTTCCTAGTCTGTAGTCCTTGTATTTGATATTCCTGAGCCATTATCAGGGCGGTGGTGGGCTGATGGTTTATTTCTTTTTTCTTTTCTAAACATGGAGGCACAGAAATCCATCCACCAACCTGGATCGTTTCTAGATTCGTATTGTGAGTGTGTGTTTCTATCAAAAGCTTTTACATCCACACTTAAAAGGTTTCTCCTCCCTGCTGTATGGTGCCTGCTGGGAAATTCCTATAAAAGCTTTCAATGTCTCTGAGCATTGAAGCTTTTAATATTGACAGACTCTATAACACTGAGGCTTCCTGTCATCCCGTTCAGTGCACGCAGAGACAGTTAATGTGTTTTTGAAATGCAAATCTGCTTCGGTCTGACAGGTGGATTTGACTTGTTTGAAGACAGAGAGATGATCAGAACGAGAGACATGGATGTAATGAAAACAAATCAGGTTCGACACTTGAAAATTAAGCAAAATCTCTCTATGCGTTAATTCAGACCATGTGTAAAAAGTGCTGCTGACGGAGGGAGGACGAGAAGCAAGAAGAGGATCGACAGCAGCTGTTTATTAAACACACACCGCTGTCTCTCAGCAAGACCTCAAAGCACAGATGGGATTTTAATGAGAAAAGTTGACAAAACTTCAAAAAGGGCATCTTTTAAACTTCATCTCTGTGTATTCTTATTTTGAAGTGAAAAGCTGACGGAAGACATTGTTCTCTGCTGTGTCCCTGTTGACAAGTACTCATACCCGCTGTGCATCAAATCTGCACACGCTGAAGACTGAAGCTGAACAAGTAGCAGATGCCAAAGCAGAGAGGTCAGCAAATTTCTGCCCTACAAAGGAGGTGGTCTGTTATTAACTCAGCGAAACAGCGATGGCACATTACCATCTCATCTCCTACAAAAGGCTGCTGGATACAGATGTAAGGAAAACAAGCGTTATACAGAAGAACAGCATCAGGACAGCTCGGGTTTATGTACATGCACATCTACACTTCAAACCATGTTCAACCTAATGGTTTGGTTTCTTTTCTGGTGAGATTTATAGTTAAGCTGAACGGTCCTCAGTGTAACTATAACATACTAACAGTACTATAGGTAAATGGTAAATAACAGTGATGTCATTGAGTTTGAGTGACATGCCATGAAAACATCCAGAAGATTTGAGTCATATTCTGGTACAAAATACAGTTTGATGACAATAAAATATTGTTTTTACAGAAATTAAGCATTATATGTCATTTTCCTTACTCCTATTATATCCTTACTCCTATAACACATGAAGAGGTCATGTTATGGGAATGAAGAGGAAATACAATTGAAATGTGAGTTTCAACAGGACAATGACCCCAAACACACCAGTGAACCAGCAGCATCTTGGTTCCAGACCAACAAAATGAAAGTTCTGGATTGGCCAACCTAATCCCCAAACCTTAGGCCCATTGAAAATGTGTGGGCTGACATCAAAAATGATGTTTCGGAGACAAAAACAAAAAATTCAGAGTAATTTTGAGGCCAGAATTGGTGGACTCCATGCAACACAGATGTGAAGCAGTTCTCAGGAACAGTGGTTATACACCTACATATTAATTTAGTGGTTCACAGGAATAAATACGGAAGAATTTTCAGTTCATACAGTAAATATTTGAATTTGTAAATAAAAACTCAGACATTGCTATTTCATTGAACAGCCTAGTATTATTTTTTCTTCCTTTTCTGTAAAATAAATAAAAAAATGATACATTTTTCTTCACATTTTGATTTTGATTTGATTTAGGATACAAATTGCAATGTTTCCAATGCACTGGACTATTATATTGAACACAGCTGTATGTGAATGAATAAACATTTAAGAAGATACCCTACAATACAGAAAACGTCTTTCAACATCCACTACAATAATTTGCTCTTCCAAGAAAAAAAATTGGCAAATCTCCAACTGTGAATTATTGAACTCTATGATTCCTCAGATGAATGAAACTGACATAGAGTACAGCAAGAGTTCACCCTCAACAGCGAGCATCATTAACTTGCACTTAGCTCTTTATTGTTGCTCCCTTTGAGCTTAGCATGAGTACATGACGTTTCTGATGGCTGTTAACGTCATGCAGTTCAAAGATGAAGAAAATGTGCAAAGCTGTGAAGCTTCCAGGAGCAGACGAAGTCAAAGAGCTTCGCTCTGAAGAGCCACTTAGCCTCTCTGCCTCTTTAAACTCTTAAACGCCAGAGGTTACAAGCGTATTCAACCGCCTCACATCAGTGATCCCGGCTTGATTCGTTTAAATCTCTTGTTGTTGATCAGAGACGAGATGTGAAGCTGATCACTGACATCACACATCACTTACCTTCATTAATGATATCAAAGACCAAACCTCAGATCAGAATCTCTCCTGCCGACTATGATAAATGTGAGAAATGTTCTCTCATCTTTAGGCAGCGCAGTATACAATTCAAGTGTATGATTAGGATGATAAAATACCGCAGCTCTGTCTCCACGCTGCTGGCAGTGATGAACTTCAGGACTGTTGAGCTGTAAAATGTCAAGTTGTGGAAGCAAAAATCATCCTGTTTTAGCAGTAAGATTTTAGTTTTATCATTTGTACTAAGATGTATTTGAAGAGTTTGTAGTCATTCATCATCAAAAGCTACTGGCTTTTATTCAGGTCCATTTCACTGCACTCCAGATGTGACAAGTTGTGGCAGAAAAGCCACACACAAGTCACACAGCAACACACACACACACACACACACACACGCCCACATACACTCAGTCACAGAAACCATAATCACACATAACAGAAAACACAGCAGAGACAGCAGAGAAGTCATGTATGGACTCTCCAAAGACAGGAAGAGAGTTCACCTGCAGGCCACTGGTAAGAGACACAGGTGTAGAGAGAGAATTTCCCCCCAAAAAAATACATCAAATCTGACATGAGGCAATGGTGTGGAAAGTTACAAAAGTTGGGAGGGATCAAGAATGAAATGAAAACTTTAGCCCTGGAAAAGCTGGGGTTATAAGAACTTGGATTCTAGATCAACTCTTTTTTCCTTGTATCATGATTCGATATGAGTTATATCTAACTCTTAGTTGTTGTTTTGTTCTTTTGGAATTTGAACCTTTTTTAACTCTCCTGGTTCCTGGTCAAATTTGACCGTTCCATCAAGGCTCATCATAAAAAATGTAATAATACATATATTATCACCTCTTTTGGGATCAATTTTTTTTTATCCACATAACTTCTTGTGAACATTACAAGATTTGAACTTCTTGTTATTTATGGCCTGTTTGTCTCAATTATCTGAACTTATAGATGTTGAATTCTAGTTCTAAAAACACAATTTCTGATTAGTCTACTGTTTATCACAGAATACTTTGGGACAAAGTTCATTTTGAGATGTTTATTTAAGATGTGGTGTGTGCATGTGTGTGTGTGTGTGTGTGTGTGTGTGTGTGTGTGTGTGTGTTCATCTGACAAATGTAGATGTACCCGAGTTCAATTTCTTACATTAATTCTGGTCTCCCCCATTCATTTCTAATGATTGGTCACTTTTGACCAGGTGGGCACACATCATGGGTCACACACACCATTCACTCACACCTATGGATAATTAAGAGTCTCAATTAACCTCAGCATTTCTTTTGGATTGTGGGAGGAAGCTGGAGAACCCAAGCAGACACTGGGAGAACATGCAAACTTCACACAGAAAGGTCCCAGACCCAGGTCTTGAACCTACAACTTTCTTGCTGTGAGATAACAGCGCTACCAACTGCACCACCATGTCACCCCACACAAAGTTGTATGTAAATTAATACAATATAGTTTGTGTTCTGAAATCCTCTTTGTGAATCTGATCAAATTAACCATATTTTTCAGAGACAAAAACTTTAAAACAGTCAGATTTGACCAGGAACACATCATGAGGTTGAAGTTATTGAAGGTTTTTTGGCCCAGATGAAGTTTCACCACAATGACGTCCCCACATAGTGAAAACTTCACAAACCAATCCATAAGATCTGCCCCAGCTGAGATTCATTCCATCCATGACATAATTTGTTCTTTGAGAGCAGCTCCAGCTACGTCATCCATAATGAACAGCTGTGTTGAAGCTAATGAAGCAATGGAACAGAAATCTGAACCCTGCAGAGATGCTGGAGTCACCCACTCTCTCCTTCTGTCTCTCTGTCCCTGTATCTCTATATAATCCTGGTCAGCAGCTCTTCTGTGCAGATGTTGCAGATGTTGCTCACTCAGTCGGCTGAAGTAAAGCTTCTCATCGGCAGCTCTTCATGGAGGAACAGGTGGAACCCAGAGGTGTCTTCCTGAAGGGAACCTGCTCTGCCACTTACCTTATAAACATGTAAAAAAATGAAGGTAATTTAGATTTAAAAGGCTGCTGTTATTATTTTAAATGTATTGGGGAAAGAAAAAAGTGAATGACTGTAATTAAGCAGAATAAATCAATGTAGTCACACTGAGTCATTTTAAAGATTCAAAAGTAATTTCTATTTCTGTAATAGTTCTGGTGAATAATGTGATGTGTCACATACTTCCCATAAAAGTAACTTAATATTAATGGTCCCATATCAACACTTTTTTTGTGTTTTATTTAAAGTTTTAAACCACTAACTTGATATATTTGCAAATATATCAGCTCAATGGGAGTTTTACACTGCTCTCTGAAGTGCCCACTTTTGGTCTATTTCATAAATATTCATGAGCTTCTCTTCTGATTTTTACTTGAAAAAAGACAGTGGGGGCAGGCAGGCCATGCTGAGAACCTCTACAGGTGGAGGAAGCTGCTGCAGAGCACCACAAAGTCACAAAGTACAAATGAGCTGTGAAACTACAAAATTTCTAAATCCAGGCTGTGTGTGCATTTCTTCATCTGCTGAGTGTTTGATGCATAAAATGTTTTTTTATATAACCCCTAGACCTTATCTGAAGCTAAAACAACATGAAAGTGTCATGATATGGGACCTTTAAGATCTGCTTTATTATATGTTTGGAGGGAAATGAACAGAACAAATGATTATGTGCAACATTGGAATAGAACCAGTGCCTCTGTTGGAATGTGGATCATGTGGAATATGTTCCATTTGCTTTAAATTAAACTATTGATACCAGTGTTTTATTCAATATCCTTACAGAAACTGAGCAGAAAAGCATGTTCCTTAAGGACACCTGCGGTGAGCATTACACATAATGTATATTTTTCATGCTCCAACTTATTACTTTCTATTTTCACTCTCATTTTGTTCACAGCAACACTACTTGTCATTCCATGAACAGTGCTCTTAGTAAGTTTAAATATATTAATATATTTAAAACACATCAGACTTCAGTGAAATCATGTTTTGATTTGTGAGTCCTGTCAAGCGTCAAATATTTGTCACTGCCTAATTTTCAGTTTATTTTCTCTACAGCTATCAACACAACCGGCTTTTACCATTTTATTATAATTGCTGTGATGACACAGTTCCACATCATAGGTTGTGATTATTTCTGATGCACATGTCGGGACACAGTGTGCATCTAAAACGCTCCTCTGCAGAATAATAATACAATTCAATCTGCAGCTCCATCCAGGCAGTTCAGATAAATATAAATAAACAAACCCTTAATATTTTACATTATGAAAACATATTGAAGTTTGATGTAGAAGAGGTGATAATAGGACAAGGCTGGAGATTTGTTGACAACAGAGTAAGAAAAATGGAGAAAATTACCAACATTATCCTTTAAATTGTGTTTCTGGATACTGTAGATTGCATCATTACTTGCAAACAGTGGTATTTGGCAAAACTGTGTAAAAGCAACTCTTTATTGAAGGTGAAGTGCTGTAAGAGACATTTCTACATATTGATTTCTCTTATTAAATCCACACCTATCACAAAGAAGAAGATGCAAGCAGATGGGTTAGAGAGGGATTTTACCAGGATTTGAGGTAATTGATGGTGGATCACACAGCATGGTCTTAGTGTAATATCAGAGACATTTGATTTATAGTTTAAGAAATCTGAGTAGAGGCAGTGCTAGCTAAAACTCTCAAAAAGTAAAAAAAATATATATATATATATATATATATATATATATATATATATATATATATATATATATATATATATATATATATCCCTCGCTATGCATGAGAATGCACAAGCTAAACAAACTTCTAATAAACAATGACAACAAGCGTTGTCTTCATATTCAAAGATAATGATAACATACTAGATGGGAAACAAGACTTATTTTTGTTTATTTACTGTAAAAAATAAATAATATTAGAAGAAAACTGGATTCACATAAGTATAGACGAGCCTTGTAATTTCTAGCCACCATACTGTGTTCATACAGCTGTCAATATAGTAAAATTGCTGCAACGTGAGTGTGAATATTCATTCTTGACTTTGGAGGAAGTTTTTTTAAAAATAGTAATAATATAATTCAAGATGTTGTCTCATTAAACAGCAGTGGGACAAACAGCAGAACTTCTCTTCTTCAACTTGAAGCCCTGGATGTTTAGTCCTGCTGCTCTGCTGGAGAGAATCTGCCGGCTGCTGGTAATTATCCAGCCCACACGCAGTTTATAATCTGAGCGGCTGTGGAGATGTTTCTTGTTGTGGAGTTTGGATTCAATCAGATGAGTAATTAGACGGCAGAGTTTGTCCGGCTAATCACCAGCCCACCTACATCATGCTGCACAGAGCAGAGCCAGGCCGGTATCACACCTAATTTCTCTTATCTAACAAAGCAGAAAATCTGTTAAATGTGGCACCCGACTCCACTGAACAGCTCATTAAAATCTATTAACTTTGAAGAATTTGATAACTGTGACCGTGAAAATTTGAAGTTGAGCACTAATCCTAAAGTAGGAGAGAAAACAATCAGACTGCGATACACTTTATAAGTTGATTTGAGGGAAGGCAACTATCCGGCCCTCAACTCAAGTCCATACATATCAAATTATATAGGTCAAAGGGGTTATAGCAAATGTAAAGCAGTTGGATATAAATATATGTATATATACATTTATATATCAGAGATGGGGGAGCTTTCTAAAACCCTCATTCCAACAGGGCCAAATGTGCCCGGTGGGGAAATTAAAGTGTAGCTGCCAGCTCCACCTCACCCTGCGTGAACACACAAACGAGCAGAGAAAACCTATCTTGGTTTAAATAGTTCCATTTGCAAATACATTATTCATGTTCCCTTGGTAAGCACTAATATATTTTTACCTGCCACTATGTTTAATTCATCACTTGGAGAAATTTCTCTTGCCTCAAAACTAGGGGAATAAATTGTAAGAGTTTTCCACAGAGAACGTCTTGGTTTTCTGTTTTAAAAGACAGATTCACCATTTTTCAAGTCTATCTTAAACAGCAGTCAGGTGCATTGAAGCAGGTTTTTCTTGCTGTAACTATTCCTCCTCTTCATACTGAAGATTAGAATAAACATGCTTGTAATGTAACTCTATTGAGACAGAATGTGAAGAAAATCTTAGAGAAAACAATATATAAATTCAATGGAAAAGCAGCAAAACCGACTTGAAGAAATGTTCAGTAAGTAGCTCAGTGGTGGAAGAATTACTCAGATCAGCTTCACTTCAGTGAAAGTAGCAATACTATGTACACATTAAGTTACTTAAGTTACTTACTTAAGTAAATGTAAACAATTACTATCAGCTAAATTCACTCAAAATATTAAAAGTAAAAGTACTGTTGTTTATTTGGAGGAACCATGAACTTCTCAAACATCAGTAACATAATAAGGAGCCAAACAAAGTTTGAGAACTTCTATGAATAGTAACCTAAACTGTCAAATTAATCTAGTGGAAGAGAAATTGCAATATTTAACTACAATATTTAACTATATATACTCAATTAAGTAGAAGTACCTAAAAATGTAATTAATTACAGTACCTACAGTAAATCAGTGTTCTTAGTTCCATCACTGGAGTAACTGTTATATGAGACGCTGCCTATAGGCCAATGTTGAATACTTCACTTTATTATTTGTATGTATTTTTAAGAGTTAAAACTAAATGATAATTCATAGATTAATAATAATAATTCATTAAAAATTAGATAATTAAATATTTAAATAAATGAATAAATATCATTGTATGGGGCTTTTGAAAATAAGGAGTAAATTTCTTTCATATGTTCCAGGAAAAAAAGGAAATAAGAATTCTGACCTTTTTTCTGGAACAAATAAGTTTAGTTCAGTTAATAATACATGTACTGATGCACAAACTTTGGACACATCTTAGTGTTGTTTCCTGGAGTCGCTGACTGAATAAACCCCAGTCCCCATGCAAAAATTGTAATAGTGACTTTTAGTCTAGAATGAATAAAAAAAAAAAATGTTTTTTAAATTCTCAGAATTGTAACATTTATGGAGGATTCTTAGGTCCACTAAAGAATTATAGAATGAATTTTTAAAAAGTATCTTTTTTCCAGTGCTCCTAATACATTAATAACAAATACCTGAATATGGATCAGATCCTTCAACTCTGTGTATGATGTTTCTTTTTCATTTACTGCTGGATAAATCAAAATTCACTAGCACAGAAACTGCAGTTATTTTCAGAAGATTAACTCAAAAAGAGCAGGTGCTTATTCATGATTGAATCACTACTCTCATTCTTTACTGTTGATCTTCTCAGAAGAAGAACTAGCACATCAGTGTCTGAAGGTAGATTCAGTTCAGTCAGTTGAGCTCCTGCAAATGCTAAAGTAATTTGTTTTTGATTCCCATCTGAGGACTAAAGTTATCAGCCTTTAAAAAGACATTAGACCACATATGCTGCCCCCTGCAGGCTGCTATAGGTCAGTATGTCAAAAAAAACAATCACGTAAAAGAGTGACAAACATAGAGATATTTACATTTCAAAATTGGCTATAATGTGATTAAAAGAACCACTCATTATACAAGATTAAATACATATTTAAAAAAATCTTAAAGTGAAATAACCTTCAATGACAAATGGACACACGTGCAATCACAGAATCATCATTTTCCAGCCATTGGTTCATTTCTGCCTCCTCTGATCCATAAAAAGAGTGAAACCACAGAGCAGATGGCAGAGATGGGGATGTACATTCTTTCATGATCACATTCAGCAGAATGGACACCAAAACACTTTATCTGTCCAGATGAAAAGCATCATGTATTTAACACCTAGTTGGAGTCTCACACATACACACATACACACACACACGCACACACAAACACAAGGCTAATTAGAGGAAATAGATTCAGGCATGGCTGAAAGAAAACACCTGCCGTCATAATGAGATCTGATCCATATTCATTCCAACATCATTTATATGTTTATTCCTGCTCGCTGTACTTGGATCTGGTGGCTGTTTTCATCATCTCTGTCTATAGAAGCCTCTGACACAGACTGAGGCACAAACTTCTGTGTGCTGACATTTGATTTTTTCATTTTAATATCTTGTCCAGCAGGTTGTGTCATGGTCATTCAGATTATTTGCTGCTGGCAGTCCTCACTGTGTTGGAATGGCTGTTTCACTGTATTTTTAATTCCAGAGCCTCACATTGTTCCAGGACGACCTCTGTCGACACATTCTTAGATGTTAGCCATGAAAGTGAGGTTACTCTGTGGATGTAGCTCAGTCTCCAGATGAAAACGGTGACAGTTTCTGCAAACAACAGATTGATTGGCGTTCCTTTTAAGTTTGACTTTGGTTAGCTCAGGGAGGAGGAGGGTTGGGTGGCTGCCTGTGTACAGTTACAATCGAAAACTTCCTATTCCGTGTGTAATCCTCTGACTACTACTGTGACTCTACTACTCTAACTTTTGACATAGTGAGATAACTCATAATCTACTCTACATATATATATATATATATATATGGATATATTTTATAGTATAGCCTGTTGAATTAATCTGTGTGTATTTCAGTTAAATCCATGACTTTCTACCTAGGTCAAAAGTTCTATTTGTTCAGAACGAAATACCTGCAAAGCTAATGATGTTCCCATCAGAAGCAGCTGTTCTTTGTGTTTAGCACTAATTACCAAGTATCAGCATACTCCTACATAAAAACATATTCATTATACCAGCTAACTATCAGCTAGATATACAGCTCTGGAAAAAATAAGAGACCGCTGCATTTTTATTCTGAAATCAGCATCTCTACATGTATTCCAATCATTCCATTCCAGCGTCTGTTGAATTCCAACACAAGCAACACCTCATTCTGCTTAAAGAGGAACTGATTAGGTGAAACCTGAATCAAGAATAAGGGTAAAGACTTGTGGAGAGCATGCCAAGATGCATGAAACCTGGGATTAAAAACAAGGGTTATTGCACCAAATATTGATTTCTGAACTTTTCTGAAGTGTAAATATTAGTATTGTGTTGTTTTAAAATGAATTTGATTATGTTTATCTGCATTGTTGGAGGTCTGAAAACACTGTCTAGTTTTGGTTTTTTGACCATTTGTCATTTTCTGTAAATAAATGCTTTAAACGATAATATTTTTATTCAGAATTTGGGAGAAATGTTGTCAGTAGTTTATAGACTTAAACATAAACCGTTCCTTTCGCCCAAACACATACCTAGAAGTAGTAAAATCTTTTTTTTTATCCAGAGCTGTATGGCTTTGAGCATGTAGCTAGTAACAGCCTCTTCTAGCTGCTGGTGTGGCTGCAGACTCAGTTCATCTCCATCAACAGCAACATGTCTGAGCTAATGTTTCCCTCTTCAGCTCTCTAAGGCAACAGCACAGTTAGAGTATAACCCAGTGTATAACACCTCTGGCAGATCTTTACAGCCACTTAAACCCTCGTCACTCACATGTTTGTGTGTTTGTCTGCGCCGTTTTCTCCTGAACCAGACGTCTGGATGAAGGCGATCACTCTGTGGGCCGGCAGCCTGTGTTTTCAGGTGAGAAGGTTTTATTATGATAATTTCCCAGGAGCCTCACATCCCTTCACTCCACCTCCTTGTCATGTCATTTCTGTTCAGCTTCACAGACCTATCATTACTCTGTGGATCAACAAGTCACTGCAGCTCCATTTATTTCTCTAACAACGATACCTGTTATTTTTCTGCTCTTATACTTCTCTGTCTTGCTGTACGTTTCTATTCCTCCACTGCTGTAAAAGCAGCAGCAGCCATTCATCACCAGTGAATGAATGTTGAATGTTCAGGGCTTTTTTTTCTCATTCAGGCTGCAGCTGTCATGGCCGCCTCTTCCCAGAACGCTGCTGGCTCACAGCTTCCTACAGCGACTCACTGACCACCCACAATTATCTACATATCTCAGCCTGGCCCCAGGGGCTCATGGGTAATCTTTCATCCACTCCTCTCTCCTTGGTGTGTGTGTCATCTGTACATTTATTTCCTGTCTGTCTGTCCTGAAACTGGGATCCCTCCTCTGGTGCTTTTTCTAGGTTCTTCTACTTTTTCACTGCATTGCTATAAACATTGTAAAGGCCCCTGTGGCCAATAATGGATGAGTGATTTTGAGCCATGTAAATAAAATTGACTAGAAAGGACATGAGGGGGAAACAATGGTTCAAGACCAAGACGGTTTGAACCCAGGACACTCTGATGCTGCTGTGGAGGAAGTTGGACCAGTTGGACCAAAGTTTGGGAACTTATTTACCAGACATACACACCCATCTCCACACAGAGAATTAGAAAATGTTGTTTTTAATGAATGTATTTGAAGTTGCAAGGTTCTTCTCATTTCCCAGCAAAATGACTGATCACAATATCCGCTGGTATGTCTTGACCTCCCAAAACCCGCATTAAATTTCTAGAGAATCTAATCACCACTTTCCAATCTCCTGATGTTTACGCCAGCTGCAGGAAACTGGAATATTGGATCTTTGTTCTGCTGTGAGTACAAATGAATCTGAAGCAATCCTAATCAACTCAGCTGAGTGTTTCCTACAAAACACACTTTGTCATCAGCGCAGAATACTGATCACCTAACATAGATAACATGATAACTTTGTGTGAGAAGAATAAAATCTGTCGTTCCTGGAGGAAATGCAGCATAGCAGCGATGAACAGTGTCTTTCCAGGAAATACAACAACTTTAGGGTGTGGAGTGACATGGAGCCTGGTTGAACCACCACACATCTATGATTAAAGTCATAATGCTAACTCTTCCTGGGATTTATTTGAAGCTTAGGTATCCCTAACAAGATATATCTCAAAATAATTTTTAATCTTCTCAATCAAGCTTCTCCATAGAAAGAGCAATGTCTCTTTAACCTTCCTGTTGTGTTTGGGTGAAATCTGACTGATTTACAACTTAAAACACTCATAAACAAAGATTTTTTAACATCTGATTGCCTCGAGGTCTTATGATAACCTCCATAATATGCAGTGATGACACCACTTTCATTGAGTATTGACTGTTTAAATTAACCTTGTTACCAGTAAAAGTTGAGTGCCCTAGGAAATGAATGGGTATCCAGACGATATTCATCTATCAGACAGAAAATATACCCATACACACACCACACACACATACACGCACCACACACACATAAACACGCACGCACGCACACACACACGCACACATAAACACACGGCTAATTAGAGGAAATAGATTCACACATTCATGTTGAGTGTGGTCTTTTAATTTATATGTTCATTTTTAATTGTTCAGTGCAAATTTGTGTTTTATTTCTATTTCATGTCTAATTCTACTAATTCTATAAATTCATATTAAACACTACTTTAAGACATTGTTCACAGTTAAAGCATGTTGTATAAAAATTTGGTGGTGATAAATGTTTGTTTTTTAACAGCAGTTAAAACAGACTGGTCAATTATGACCTGGAACACTAAAGTAAGGGGTCAACAAGTCAACACGACTGGAGGGTCAATATTAGTGAGCCTTTCCTCTGATTGGCTGATTTAGCTGCGGATTGTGTGTGTGTGTGTGTGTGTGTGTGTGTGTGTGTGTGTGTGTGTGTGTGTGTGTGTGTGTGTGTGTGTGTGTGATGTCACATCTCGATCGATCACATCTTTGTTTTAAGGCTCAGTGAATAAGGGCTGTGTGCATTTCTCTGTAGACTGAGTGATTTCAAACATGGAACAGTGTTTATAGACCTAACACTCAGACCTGTTTATGAACAAATCTCACTTTCTATGACATGAAACCTTTAAGAAGTTTTGTGATGAAAATCAATAAAATGAAATGTCAGCAGTGGAGAACACCAGAGCTCTACAGCATAGAATAAGAATACGATAGATCTGACTTTGGATACACACAAAATACCTAATAAGAACAGTTCTTGTTGGTTTGGGTCTAAACCTGATATTTGTTATCAATAAGGAAAATATAGAAAATCAAAATATATCAAAATCCATCACCCTGCAGATTTCGTTAAATTCCTTTTTTTTATTGCTTCATATATATATTTTATAATAATTATTATATATTATATGACAATTAGACATTTATTTATTTCTCATTTGTCTTTTCTAATATTCAAATCTTTAAATCCTTTTTAACTAGATGAATTCTTTGAATGTTCAATCACCTTTTATCCATTGAAACCATTTATTTTTTTGCTTCATTCTTTGCCGTCTCACTCTTGTCTGTCTCTCTCACTATCTCTTTCTTTTTTTTCCTTTTTCTCCTAGCAGACTGCAGCGGGCTGATAGCAGGCCTTCAGTCAGAGAGGAGGGAGCCCTGATCTTTCTATCAGCACAAAGACAAATGAATGAACTTCCGACTGTGTCTCTGAGCCTCTGAAGCCCCCCCCCCCTCCTACTCTTCCTCCTCCTCCTCCTCTTCACCACTCTTGCCCTCTCATCTCCTCACTCCTTCTTCTGTCAGCTCGTCCCTTTGTCTGGTTTTGACTTCTTGTCTCCCTCTGTGACTCCTTCCTGCTCTCATATAAACTGGTGTCACTCACAGAATGTTTCTCTCTGTGACTATTTTGCTGTGTGTTTATGGAGCTGTGGAACTTTTCCATGTAAAAACCCAGAGTCCCATCAATCATTTCCGAGTCAATCGTCATGTTCAGGTATCAGTTTTAACAGCTGATGAGGTTTTGACCTCATCATGTCTGTCTGATCATGAGCTTTACTGCAATACACCAGAACTAGTGTGTGATTTGATTGTGTCCATAGATTTATAAATGCAACATTTTTTGGATTCTAAACCTCAACAAATCTGGGTGTAACCACCTACTAGACTGTGACAGCAACAATTATGTATAATTTCTGCATGTCACATACCTATAATGATGTCTTGTTCACAACCTGTCAGACTGTATGACATCAATTGATGCATCTCAGAGTGTGCTGAATGGATGCTGAACTGTAATGTTACAAGGTAAATTGATAAAATGATTGTATATGAAAGCTACACCATGAGCTTATTTTGTTGCTGCTATCTGTGGATGTGTTTTTCCTCTTTGCTCCTGAAATGTGGTATTGGTCAATGAATTCTGCATCATTTGATGCAGTTTACTGATTGTAGACATACAATCTGTACATTGCATTACATTACATTCACAATAGAAAGCCTTAATGGTTACCAAAAAAATATATATGACATATATGAATAATATGACAAAATATATGGACGTCAAAGACAAGCGGCAACTTTTGATCCTGTTTAAATTGTACTATGTATGACACACAGTATGATGTTTTTCTATATAAAAGATCATTTAGAAAAGAGAGATGCATTTGTCAATTTTGTTGTAATATATATGTATATATATACACATGTATATATATATATATATATAGATATATAGATACACATAGTCTATATATAGACGCATGTAAGTGCATAACTTTCTCTCTCCCATTCTCTCCAGAAGTTTTCCCATAACTGCTGAAGCTGTGTTAGTACGAGATGAGAGATGTGGTTCACTGAGCAGTTTCAAACAAAACTATGACGACCTTCACTAGTTTTTATAGCAGGGAACTTTTTGTAGTAGTATAAATAGACAATTGCAGAGTTTCTTCAAAGACAGCCCAAAATTACACACTTATTTGTTTTGTATAACTGAAAGATGAGCTAACCAGGCTGCAAACATTTAATATTCAGCTGCAAACATTTAATATTCAGCTGCAAACATTTAATATTCAGCTGCAAATATTCTAAATTCAGCTCATACATATGCAGAGCATGAATGTTTTAGGACAATAAACCAAACTATGATTGATAATTAGACCCTAACTCCTATCACCCAGCTTCAGACACAACATTAGAATACCTTTCTGGAACTGAGATAAGATGCAGTGGCAATAATTAAGGATGTGACAGATTTTCCAAAATGTAAGAATATTTAATAAGAATTACAACAATTGTACATTTATTAATTTGAATATCAGTTGTCTTGACTGGTCTGCGTTTGGTTCCCATTATCAGTGCTGTCGGTGCTGGCAGGAGCGCTGAATGGAACCTGGAGAGAAGAGTTGATGACCTGACTATAAGAGAAGAGAAAACACTGAGATTTTTTTGATGTGAGAGTAGAAGATGAGTGGATGAACAGATTAGAGATAAAGGGCAAAAGAAACTAATGATGTGAAAGCCAGTGAAAAAAGCACTCAAGGTGAAAATAACCTTAACTTATACTTTGTCATCCTCAAGTCTTTCTGCATCCATCTTTCTTTCATTTTCTCTCTTTGGATTTTTACTCCAATTTGTGCAACTTTTGCTTCATGCCCAAGGACTCAAAAGTTTGAGTCTGCACTTATCTTTGTTGTGCTCTAAAATAACATCTCACCTTTCATCTTTCTTTTTCTTCTGGCTATTCCTCTTTTCCTTTTCTCTTCGTTTTGTCATTTCACTCAATTGATGTACAACTTTATATCAGAGCACTCACACCTCTTCAGACCAATAAAAATATAAGAAAGACAATCAAGATTTTGTCATTTCTTCTTCTGATGTTTAAACATCAATTATAGACCATTAATTGGTTACTTCATTATTAATAATCTCGGAGCTTCTTTTAGACTTTTGTCATTTTTAAGATTTAACAAAATACATAACAAAACATAATTACTGCCTTTCCCAATAATACGAGGGGTGTTGAGAGAATAATTCAAAGAAAAACACAAAGCTGTCCTAAATCTTGTTGTAGATTAAATACATTGTCTTTAGTTTGCCAGTGGAAACATTTCCATAAACTCTTCCCTCTGCCAAGTGGAATGAAAAGTGGAAACAGAGCTGAATATCTCATCAGAGAACAATGAAATACATTTCATATGCAAATAAAACAGACACATGCTGCTAAAGGAAATTAGCAGTTTAAGAAGGATCATTCGTGTCTGGTCTCATCTCAATTTCAGAAGCTCACAGAAACTCTGTGTGTGATTTTGCTGTAATTGTTACATCCCCCCTGAGATTTCTCAGTGAGAAGAGTGAGCCAGAATATGCAAAAATAAAAAAAAGAAAAGCAAACAAACAAACTCACAGGGCGAAGATGAAGCGCATCAAATGCGACTCCTAACAGTCCTTCTGAAAACACAAACAAGGACAAACTGGATGTGATTTGGACAGCCGGGGGACAAATGAATAACAACAACACTGAGGTATCCTGCAGCTCCTCTCTGCCTGACCTGTGCTGATACAGGTCAATGGACCAGATTGTTTTGTGGTCACGGGGAGAAGAAAATAAAAACAGTTTGGAAACTTGCGGAGCAACTCTGCAGCAGGCTGTTGGTGACACTAATTGGTTTTGCAGCCTGAGGTGAAACACAGAGAGAGCGGGCTGCTGCTTCCACGGATGCAGCTGTAGGTGATTGACAGTTTAAAGGTAAGAGATGGAGCTCAGGCTGAAGCAGGAGGCCGGACACGGGGTGAGGAGCCGCTGATGAGGTTTGTTTGGTGACCAGGAAAGTGCAGGGGTCTGAGGCCAGGGATCAGGTCTGGAAGTGGGCCAGGAGGCTGGGAAGAGGAGGAGGGTGAAGGCTTCACTCTCACACTGAACCAAATCTATTACTACTCAGATGTCTGAGTCGCAATGAGATTTCATCTCAGCTCTCATTTGGCTCTTTTTTTCCCAGAATAATCACATTTGATCAGATTTAGTGGCATTTTTGAACTGCACTACCGTTAAACTATGAAATACTGTAGTTCCAACAATACTTTTTCTGAATTTATTGGAGTAGCTCCATATTGGATATTGGATAAGAAGATCAGAAGCAGATAAAAGGATCAGTCAATCCTCCAAATATAAAACTACAGCCAGCAGCTGGTTAGATTATTTTACAGATTAACCTTCCTCTCATGTTAGTTTGCTGTTTCCATCCCTAATGTTAACGGGTCTGTTTTGAGTCTTAAATCAGCTGTAAAATACACTAAAAACCATTATATATCAACCATTTTTTTCTCATCTCTTGGTTACCTTGTTAGTTTTCCATAATCATTAAAATATTGGTTTTATTATATTTTGGTGTGGGCCTTTTTTTGTCATATACCCCTCGATTTCAATTTTAAAAAAATGGTAAAATGAACCTTAAGAGAATCATATATATAAGTAAAAGGTTGTTTTATTATCTGACTATTCCTGAGGGGTAGTGGAACACATCTCTATAATAAATTTGTTTTATTTATTTTTTTTATTTTGATGTAATTATGTATAATATAACATTGATGGTGTTATGGGTCAGTTTCGACCCATATTTATTTACTTCAATAAAAAAGCTAAAAAATACCCTTTTCAGAAAAGGAACTTTGATACAAACACTAAATGAGGATCAGAGCAGGTCAGTTGGCCGTCAGTGCACTTATAACTTCAGTTTTGTGTCTAATTACTGCTCTATATTCTTATTTTTATAACTGGGTCAAAACCGACCCTAACAACACAAAGGTCATCATTTCAACCAGAGTATTTTATGAATTAGTGAAAACACTTTTTTGTTTGATTTTGTTGAACTAGGGGTATCTGACAAAGTCAAAAAACGTTGATGCAAATAACAAATATAAGTGTTTCTTATATGTATTAAAACACACGAGGAAGGTTAAACAAACAAGATAATTGAATTTAAAGGAATTTATGCTTTAACTATGCGGATTCTCAGTGGAGCATTAAACTCCCAAATCCAGTGATCATCCAAAAAATAAGAAATGGTAGCACATTTCATATTCCAAAGTATTTGAATGTCCTTTTCCACCACTTTGGTCCAGGCTGAAATATTATTGGATATATTGCCATGACATTTTGAACAGTCATAGTCCCCAGAAGCCTATTCAAGCCTATTGAAGCCTATTCAAACGATAAACCTCTTTTTCACATCATCTTTGTTGAGCCAACACTTACGTTAAACTACATTACATCATATTAGAGAGACGTTCCAGACTGGGTTGCTCGCTTTCTCGTTTATGCTTTAACACTAGAACCACTTTCAGACAATTTCAAAGATCCAAAAAGTTACAGATATCACTAATTTATTTGCAGATGAGCTTTTGATGCACTTTATTGCTAAAAAAATCTATATATCCTTTTTTTAAGCTATTTTTAATATCAATGGGTTAATGGGGAAAATTAAATAAAGGCAATAGGGAGACACACAAATAAAACAATCATTCGTAGACAACCAGTACCAAATATTTAGGATATTAAATAGGTGACAATAAGCAATAGATATACACATTTCCTCACTTCTTTAGTACTCTGAAGGCTTTGTTGAAATGTTACTTTTTTTTTCCTTCTTTATTTATAAATTTGTGAGGTGCTACCGTTAAACTTGTTTCAACAATGGAGATATCACATCTTAATTAGAAAGCTTTAGATGTGCTGGTATCTTTGGACAGAACCAGGCTGGATGTTTCCCCGCTGTTGATCAATTTTTCACACCTAGATGAGCAAAATATGAAAATATTATGTCCGTCACAGATTGTGAAATCATACACAACATCCCTCTAGGTGCAGAAGGAGCATTCACGAAAAGAAATATTTAAGTGTGTGTCAAAATTGCAAAAGAATCCAATTATGTGCTTTAAATATCAGAGGAATTTTATCTCCAAGGTCATTTTTAATCCACAGCCTGTTAATTGGTGACCCTCAGATTGCAGCTCGCAATCAGTCATGTTTGAGATGATAACACAGGGGACTGGATGGGAACACTAATGAGTGAAGCCTGAATGGACAGAAGCTGTAGCCTGGAGCTGGTCGAAAAGGTCAGAATACAGAAATAGCCCCAGGCCAAGAAAGGTTTGATGAAATCGAAAGAAAAAGAACTTTAAATCCACGGCACTTTCTCAAGTATTAGAATCACCTCCATCTTGTACCAGGACACTCACTTTTCCGCTATGTTTGACCTGCTGAAGGACTTTCTGTCATCTTCCTGTTTAAGCTGTAGAGGTGGTGGGACTAGTCAAGTGCTGTCAGCTCTGTCTGCTCTTCTTCAAGCTTCAGCAGTTCCACAGATTTTCTATCTTTTCCACTGGAAGGGGTCAAAGAACGGCAGCTGCTGTGAACTCAAACATGTCGGTGGTATAATAAACAGGGTCTCCCTGGGTGAGGAACAGGGGTCAGGTTTCCTGAGAGGGGAAAGTTCTGTCCACAAACCAATTCTGGAGCCTATATGGTGTCTGACTTCTTTTTTTACCCATGGCATTCTTTAGTCAGTTGTTCCACCACTTTGGTCCAGGCTGAAATATTATTGGATATATTGCCATGACATTTTGAGCAATCATGTTCCCAAAAGGTTGAAGCCTATTCCAACAATAAACTGCTTTTTCACATCTTTGTTCAGCCAACACTTACGTAGGATGCCATAAAATCTCAAAAGAGACTTAAACATGTTGACCTTTCTATTTATACCATCAACACAAAAATAATTTATGAAATATTTTAGCATAATCTTAAAGAAATAGTTTGACATTTTAGAAAATACACATACTTAAGACTTGAATATGAATTTTGATTTTATTTAATTTATATATATATATATACTGTATATATACTGTATATATATATATATATATATATATATATATATATATATATATATATATATACTGTATATATACTGTATATATATATATATATATATATATATATATATATATATATATATATATATATATAGTTTTAGAACTATGTATCAAAAGTTTTTGATATATTTTGAGTTGATGTGATATATCACCTTGATTTTTCACTTTTTATTAAAATTGTTATAGTTTAATGTGTCATGTGACAGATGATGATGTGACAGCCCAGAGGTCTGATGTGGATTATGTTGCTGTAGGATGAACTCCTGACTAACTAGGTCTAGATCATGGAGTTCTGCTTAGCTCTAGAGCTCTAGTCCTAGAAAAGACCCAGACATCAGGCTTCATCCATGCTGATATACAGACGGGGGTTAATTAACCAGAGAAACTTGGTTGGATCAACTTTACACACTTTATTTAAGTCCATTACTGCAGAAAAGCTGTAAGTCTAAGTTGTTAACTATTACTTGATTCCTGAAAATTGATATCTCTCTTTTTTGGGTCGGGTAGTTAACTGATTATTTTTGTACCATTTAAATGTCCCATATTCTACACTTTCCTGTTTTTTATATGGTACCAAAGATCATCTCAGTATAGTTTTACATGTATTTTCTCCAGCTTCTTTCTAAGTCTCTCCTCCTCCTCTTTAAATGGCTGTGGGGGGTGTTGGTGGTGACTGTAGAGTAGTGACATCACAACTTCACATAAATCATGACTGCTTGTTTTAAGGCACAGCTTCTGAACACAGGCTGTGTATGTTTCTCTGTGGATTGATTGTTTTTGAAACATGGGACAGTATAAATACACTCTCTCCTGTCATATATACAGTAAAATATATATAGGGGTCTAATAAATCTATAAGGTATTCATTGGAATTAAACTGATTACATTTCAATAAAAATGTAAAAATGTGTGTTCTAAAACTTTTGAACTGTAGTGTGTGTGTATATATACATACATACATGTATATATATATATATATATATATATATATATATATATATGGGTGTTTTGTACAAATATGATGTGTTGTCCAGTGAGCTTTAAAGGTATCTGTCTATCTGCAAAGAAGCGAATACAATTTCTTTAAGACTTCTCATTGTTACAAAAGACCTTCACTCTCAATGACTTCTTAAAACCCACAACAAAAAGCATTGATGGAACAATTTGGTTTCCCTCACAATTATTAAGCAGTTATATACTAAGAAAAAAGCTGAAACAAAAGTTGCAAAAGATAATAGTCTGGCATCACCAAACATACAAACATAATCAATTTTACACAACAAATGAGCTACACAAAGGGAAAAAAACAACTTGTAATTGTGTAAAATTGGTCACACAAGATTTGTTAAAGAAAACCACAAGCCTGATATATTTCATTATCACATTATTCAGCTAGAAAACAGTGATAACTTGTAATCATCTGTTTCTTTTATTCCCGCTGTTTGGTTTTAACTCTCTCTCACTTTTAATCTCACACCACAAGCTGTGTTGTTACCACAGTTTGTACAAAATCTAAACCTTCCTCTGATCGTTAAGACAGAATGTGACACTTCTAGTCTCCCAACAACCAAACAAACTCAAACTTCAATTACACAATGTGACAAGATTGAGAAAATGAACAAATACTCACCTTCCATTGAAACACAACAAGGAACAGAGTTCAAACTGAGGCAGTGACGTGTCTACTCCTTCCTCCCCTGACCCCGGCTCCATTTACAAGACAGATTGAGACAAACAAACACTTATTTAACTCCTCTACTACAAAAAATGAACTTTTGCCTGGTTTTAAGACAAACTGTGACAGCAAACACCGCAAGCAGAGATTAGACTGTGACACCCAACTGCTTCACAGGACTCACTTAATGCTTCAAGTCTGCAGGATGTTGGGGAAAAAAATGAGATGGCACTGAGCCAACTCATCATCATTCTGTTGGAGAAAATACAAGACTTCCATCACAGCAGAAAGGATGAAGGAAGGAAGCGATGGAAGGGGAGATGATAGAGGGTTAATGTAAAGGGTTTTCTGAAGAAGAATGGTTAGAGGGAGGCTGCTGAAGATTAGAAAGAGGTTTGAAGGGATGGAGACAGTCGAGGAGGCTAATGAGCTGCAGCGTCACAGCAGGAGAGAAGGATGCTGTTTATTCTGTTCACTCTGCTAATGACTTTTACTAAAGAATGACACGGTAAGTTTTTAAAAGCTGCAACTTTCACTAAAGGGTTTTTTTTTTATTAATGACTCTCACCAAAGACTCACACACATTTACTAATGCCTTCTGTGAGGACTTTTACCACAAAATTTCTGACGCCCACTAATGACTTTTTAATGATGTTTACAAATCCCTGTATCTCTATAAGTCCAAAGCCACTGCAGTTCAGCTATTTAACAGTTGTGAACAGCTGCCTCAGCAACACAGTCACCAGAGGGAAACACTGACAGTTTATGTTTCTGCAAATCACGGTTGAGTTGAATGTCAACGTTTCATATGTGACAGGACAAATGTCCCAGGTTGAAAAGTGCCTGATGTATCAGTGTCTATTTAACAGTGGTGTCGACCAGGAGTCTCCTGCAACTTCTCCAACTACAACACATGAAAAACTGTACTGTACCACTTTTGATTGAAACATTGACATTCTGAGAGTTCTGTCGAAGGTTTGAAGGCTTCAAATTATTTTTTCTCTAAAATTTGATATGCACTAAAGAACTACTTTGATGTGCACTAATGAAAGGTGTGAATAAAAAGATAAAAGTCCACAACAAAATGAATCATCAAAAGAAAATATAAGGACTTTATATTATCTTTAAAAAGGGATAGTACAAGTATAAAAAGGTCCTTATATATCCTTATCAAAATGTGTTAATGAGTCTGTATCAGTGTTAATGATAGCATTGTTCTCAAAAAATAGTTAAATGTTAATAAATGAATTAAATAAGATTTACTAGCTGTAATAAGATATTAGTCTTACTTCAGATCTGGTAGCTGCAAAAAGCAAAGTTAAGTGATAATAAATATGTGTTAAACCCAAAAAGGAACAAGAAAGCAATAAAAGTTAAAGGTTTAGGTTGCATTTGTGATGCTATTGTGAACTATAAGACTATAAAATAACAGCAACAAGCTATTTTAGACGTGTGCAGCTGATTTCTTCCCATTTGAAGACCTCAGCATTTATATATCCTTATTAAAGCATTCATAATATTATAAAGCATTTTATAAGGGCCTAATTAAACATTAATTAATACCTAGGACCTAATACTAGGACCTTAAAATGTTTCCAAATATAATTTCATTCCCTTTTAATGTAGCTTCTGAGATTGTAAATCCATGAAAACAGTATAATATTGCCCTGGTGTTTGATTTTCAGAGTACAGTTACATTCATTCACCTCCAGTAAATACATGTAAAACTCCACATGTATGGTTAATGACCTTACATGTTTAACAGGAGAAATCCAACAACAGTATATAAATGACAGAAAATCACAAAATGCATGTTATGTCTCCTTTAATTATGGTGATGGAGTTATCATAATGTGATTAGCGGTGGGCCTTTCCTCTCAGGGGAAATAAAGTTCACCGTGTCTAATGACACAAGATGTTAAACTGCTCTCCTCCTTTGTTTCAGCCGCCCACTGGACCAAAGCCAAGTGTGAAAAAGGTGTTCTCTTTAATTAGATTTCTCTCCTCGACTCTCTGGGGTGTTGGAATATTCCAGAGTTCCCGGTTGCGTCTGCATAATGTATCATGAACACACAAGCTTGTCCACCTGACTTGCAGATGAATATTGATTCTGCCTGATTTGTAAAGGCTACAGCTTCTCTCCATCTCTCTGCGGGGCTTTATTTTCAGCCTTTGATTCTTTATCGTCTATATGTCTGTTTCTGTCTGACAGGAGTGGAATCATTAAGCTTTACAGGATCAATAACTCTATTCTAATTTCTGACAGTATGGACAAATGAGTCCTTATCTTAAATTGCCACCTCACCTTGCCCTTGCTGCTATAAGCATATTTTTTACTTGCACACATACATATACACAGAAACATTCAGAAAGTAAATCACAGTAAATACCCACCAAAACCTGGTCCACACTCCCATCTATAATCATAAAATCAGATCTTTTGCATCCCTCCTTGTTTTATTTCTACCTTTTCCGCTCTACTTTTGCTGGCTTATGTTAGATATTTGAGCTTCATTGGTCAGAATGATGTATATGCAGAGTTCGACACTAGAAGTTTTCTTATTCATCTGCTAAAAGAAGAGATCCTCTGAGATCCTTGAAAATCTAAGTTAAAGGGGCGTGCCTGCAAGCATGATTTATGACATCACACATTAGAAGCCAATCCTGGTACAATATGCATTTGCATATGCAATATGCATAAGTGTGATTTGGAAAGGAAACTTGAAGCTTGAAACTTGAAGAATACACAAACACTGAGAATGTACTTTACAATGAATTAATTAAAGTGATCAAAATTAACAGTATTTGTATGTTTATTAAAATCTGGATATTTTTTTAAGGAGGATGAGGTAATATATGCCATTTTAAGGATTATTCTAACTTTTTTTTAATGGAAAACCTATATCAGACACAAACCATTATTCCAAGTATAGTATTTTTTGTGCATTTATAAACATGTCTGGAGGGGATATTTAAACCATTTAGCTGATATATTCATAATATTGGCTCAAAAATGTTTTAAAACCCTTCTCAAGAACAAAATATGCAAACCTTTAGCTAATATTGTAAAACTCATATTCACTTTGCTCATTTGTTCTGTCTTTGGCTTCCAAAGTGAAAAATGTCTTTAGGTTCCTCAGCACCAAGTCACTATTTGTCTATGTCTCTAATATATATAGATTATTAGATCTTTACAAGTCTTGAGAATCAGCAGTCAAAGAGAGAGTAATATAGAAAGAGGCAGACAGACAGGCAGCAACATAAAACACATAAAACTTGCTAAAACAGACAGGCTCCCATCTGTAAAATAAATGAACATGTCATCAGAAATGTATGGGAGGGAAGGCTCCCTCTCATTTCTCTAGATAATCAGGGATTATCTCTAGATGGGTGGAAATAAACAGCTTTTATAGACAGACCTGTCAGCCAGCAATCCATATATAATGTAAACCAAGTGTCTGGGGAGCTGGGAGGTTCTGATAAAGACTTATAATACACACACACACACACACACACACACACACACACACACACACATATATATATATATATATATATATATATATATATATATATATATATATATATATATATGAAATACTCATACTAATACCCCGTCTTTTTTCTACCGTCTTTCAATTTGAATATTGGCTCTATTCTATGAGGACTATGTTGATATGACATATATCAGACAGAGTATTTATAGACAAAGCAATATATCTACTGCTGCCCTTTGTTTTTACAGAATACAAATACAACTCCCCTAACAATATATAAATAATGACAGCTAAAACAACTACACAACGCATTATCATTGGTTGTCATGAGCAGGTGGTCAATCTACAATCCAATCACAGCTGGGGCTATGGGCGGGGCTTATATTGAGCTGACATGAGCTGATGGTAATGTAGCAAAAAAAGGTTCACATTAAAAGTCTTTCTGTGGCCGGCAGGCTGAGCTTCCATTGACTCACTTCATTCAACTCTCAATCAATGGCTTGTGCTGCAGGAAGTTGTGCAAACAGACATAATTTTTAACGGGGAAGATAATTAGTCGTAACTAGCTTGTGTTAACTTTTTCGTTTAATGAATGGTAATTAGTTAACATTAACAGATATCTGCAGGGCAAACACTGAATATAGAACTGCAGGATGAGTTCACAATTTTGCACATATTAGCTATTCATTTTTTTCTATCAGAGAACTATGATGATGAATTACTTAACACATACTTCTGCACATGTAGCAACACCAAAGGTAAAAATCTAAATTTCTTAGTATTTCTTTTGTGGGAAAATCCATCCATTCAGCCCTCCTTTCACTCCTGAGTCTTTACAGAATGCATCGAGATTGGGAAGTTATAAAATGATATATAATTCTGAATACATTTTGTTTGTAGAGGTAATAATGATACAGATCTGCCTCTGAGCTCTTGTGCTTGTAAGGCATAAAATGATAATATATTGTTTTATTTTGTTTTGTGCTCTCCCTGCACTATTGGTTGATTGCTTGTTGCTCAGAGATGTATTTAAGATCTTTCTTTTACTGTTCCACTTGAGTGAGTTGTTTTGCATAAGAGCATCGATTAGAATCCTGGTGTTAAATGTGGCCATGGTGCATGCAGCAGGGAGAGAGTCAGTCACACTGAGACAGACAGAAAGCTGAACTCAGTGGAGCCACAGAGGAGCTTATAAGAGACACATTGTTTCTCCCTGCTTGGCTGCTTTAATGACAGGCAGCAAACTCATTCAGCAGGACAAACAAATCACTGGGACGAACCTCAGCAAGCATCTGCCATCATACACACACACACACACACACCAACTAACACACACTAACACTGTTCCCTGCTGGAAAATCTATATCTGCTGAGGTCTTCAAATGGGAAGAAAACACCTGCACTGCACACATAAAAAATCTGAAGGGTTCATCTGTGCAGAGGCAAAACAAAAACTGCTTCTCTGAGTCGTACATGCTCATATTGCTCATAATAAAAGCACATAGAGGTGGAACAGAAACACACAAGGTGACTCTCTGATGTCCATACAATCAATATAACTTTCAGCATTCTCACTCAGGGATGAAATACAGTTTTTATGGTTTATTGGACTGAATGAGGTTTTTTTTTTACCAGCAAATTAAATGAAGCCACACAGCAGGAGTAATAACATGTGGTCCATACTGGTATGTCTTCTGCCCCTAATAACATAGATGTTATTTTACTGGCGGACAGAAGCTCCACATGAATCATTTGTCCCCTAAATGAATTACAGTAGGTGGCAATCTCACATCTCTTCAAATTAATTAGTTATTGTGTGAGTTTAACAATAGTTCATCCAGGATCATAACTGCCCTTACTGTCCCGAACCTGCCTGCTGCACACATTTGAAATTCAGCCCCAGTGGGATGGAGGATGGTTACAGTTGGCTTTTGTAATGCTGTGGAGAAACGAGGGCCAGACACCATCAAAAATCTTCAGTATACTGCCAACAAACAGGAAGTGGGGGGTCTAACTTTTGAAAATCATTATTTCTGACAAACACAACCAAGAAATATCTCACCAAAAAGTAGAAAATAAAAAAAAATACAGCTGCACCTAATCTATATCCAGACTCATTCCAAACACAGCACCGTATCCCAGAAATGACATTTAAATTGCAATAACAAAACAATTTTGCTAGAAACGTAATATCCTGAATTTTCTTTCAACATAATGAGAAAATGTTATTTAACATGCTTGGCAAGAGGCAAAAATGATTGATCAGTGAAATGTTCAGAGACAACATATCCAATATTCAATCTTAAAGTATAACAACTGCTAGCAAGAACTACAACAATATTACATGTTTTATAGTTATTTTTCAGGCACTCCCAACACTTAAAGTCCCAGTATTGGTTTTCCAGTTTAAATGCTTAAAAGTGGCTAAACCTATGTTGCATATTTGATTGTGTACTTTCATTATCCCAACCTACTGTTTAATTTAATCGCTCTAATCTTAATGTCTCCTCCTCAAGTGTTAATGCATTTTTAAGTTAAGTGAATTTTATTTGCATAGCCCATGATCACAGATTCTCCTCAATGGGCTTCACAGTTTGTATAACAGCAACACAACATCCTCCTAGACCCTCACATAATACAAGAAAAACCTCTCTAAAAAAACTAACTTTAATGGGGAACTGTCAATGAATAGACATGAAGTCTGCTACAGCTCAATCTGCTGCCGGTCAGAATGCTGCCTACTCAGACTTCTACCTTCGGATAAAACCGCTCCCTACAGGTCACTCTGCTCCCTACAGGTCACTCTGCTGCCTACAGGTCACTCTGCTGCCTACAGGTCACTCTGCTCCCTACAGGTCACTCTGCTGCCTACAGGTCACTCTGCTGCCTAAAGGTCACTCTGCTGCTTACAGGTCAGCCGTTACCTACAGGTCAGTCTGCTGCCTAGAGGTCAGAGTTCTGCCTACAGGTCGGTCTGCTAACTACAGGTCAGTCTGCTAGGGGTCAGTCTGCTACAGTTTGTTACACCTTTCAACATCTGAGCTGACACTCTGTTTCACAAATGATCAACCATAATGCCAACATTGTATGTTGTGTTTTCCTGTGTGAGCAGCAGCATAGGGTTCTGAGGGTCTGAGGGTCTGAGGGTCTGAGGGTCTCTGGCTGGCACATGGATCCACACTGAGTTTGACACAGGAAGAGTTTTCATCCCCTTCTGATGAATTTGTCTCCATCTGTCTGTCTACCGTCACCTCCACACACACACGGCATCTGCATCCATCACCAGGACTCATTTCACCACTTTAAAGCAGCTCATTACATCATTATGCAGGACGATAGATCATGTTTCACTACGTGAGTTTCTGTGACACATAAGATATGTTCTGCAGATAGTGGTAAATCAAGTTTGATGTCAGAGCATCAAGTGTTCTATTAAGAGTGTTAATTGGTTTAATTGGAATTATATTCTGATTTGAAGAGTTTGTTATGGATGTGGGACTAAATTTAATTTAAACCCAGCTTGTGAAAACTGTCTAATTGTCTTTTTTATTTCTTGCAGCTTTAAATGTTTTCCAGCTGGATGGAAATATGACTGCGCCACATTAGGTTAAACGGGCAGGTCCTGGTCTCATCTCTGGTTCAGTAAAGACGTCACTGCTTTGCCGAAGGACATTTTAACACATTAAATTTGAGTAACAGACTGTGACCTTCCAGTGATAAATGGCCTACTCATTCACTGCTCCAACACCAAAGCACTGAGTGTACAACTAACCTCATGAAGCAGTTCCAGCTTTCTAACTCAGGGCTGCATGTAACCTGCTGTTGATCAGGCTGCTCTAGAAAAGAGAAGTGGAGGAAACATTAGTTGTTAGGTTATGACACGAAGATTTAAATATTTCTGTTTAACATAAATACTTCCAGAGAAATTAATAAATAGACAGATTTCTCTTTTTCATCAACAGATGTCAGTGATCTTCCCACTAAATTTGCCCACTATCATCACAAAAGCATTCAATAACCAAGAGCACCATTCAACACTCATGATTGTGCTCACATTATTACAAAAGAAAAACATTACATCAAATCTAGGATCTTTTTTTTCAATTATCCCCAAACATGAGCCTAGTGAAGTTAACTAACTTTGTTGCAGGCTTGATCATCACATTTACTACAATCTGCTAACTACTATCACATTTGATCTCTACCGTATTTTCCGGACTATAAGTCACGTTTTTTTCGTAGTTTGGCCGGGGGTGCGACTTATACTCTGGACTTATGTGTGAAATTATTAACACATTATTACCCGTATATCATTTCAATCATTTCACGTTTTTTTCCCACTGAACCGCAAGAGGGCGCTCTAGGCTTGTGTTGATAATTTCAACATTGACGGTAACTTTTAAAAACAACCAAGAAGGTTTTAACAAAAACGGCACCGAAAAGAAAGTCATGTTCTGCAGATTACGAGCTACAAGTAGTAAAATGTGACATCTGACGTCATCGACGTAGAAGAGGAAGCGCCGCATCTTCTTCCTCCGGAGTTAGAGGAGTTGATGAAAAGTGACACCGAGGATGAAGATTTCATTGGATTTTAGTTAGCGGGGATTTGGAGTGATACGGATTGTTTTGGTAAACTTCTTAGCATGTTATTTATACTATAGTTATCAGAATAACTCTTAATGTTATGTTAACATACCAGGCACGTTCTCTGTTGTGTCATGTAACGTAAACATTCCGTTCAGCCTGTTGTTGCCTTTATTTTTATTTTAAATTGTTCGTCATTTAAATTTTAAATTAATGTTCTTGGTGTTGGATTTTATCAAATAAATTGTGGTAACTTGTCAAAACAAAGAACCACAAACGCAGATGTTGAGTTTCACTTTTATCGATAGATAAAAATACATTCCTTCCAGTCCCGGGGAGAACGACAACCCGCGCATGCCCCCTAATTACAATTGCCCCCTAATTACCTCTGCTTCATAACATAAATTTCCCCCCAAAATGCGACTTATACTCCAGTGCAACCTATATATGTTTTTTCCTTCTTTATTATGTATTTTATGGCTGGTGCGACTTGTACTCCGGAGCGACTTATAGTCCGGAAAGTACGGTAATAAGATGTTATCAGCAGTCACATCGGATCTTATGAAGTGGACCTTAATGTCCACATGTTGACTCCCGTACCTACTGACATGATTCTGAGATTCAGCAATTGTGCCTTGGTTGACCTTATACAATCTAGGTTGTGTCATAGATATGAAACCTTTACTAATCACAGAACATTTATTTTCAGATTTCATTTTGTCTTTATTTTAAATTTTAGTTACAATTCCTGTGAATTGGAAGTCTAACAGTAACGTAAATAAGTAGAAAGTTGTTGCACTTCAAAAGGTTGTGTCAAAATAAAAACTTTAACTATGAAAGGACCAAAAGATCCTGTACACTGTCGATCACTTGTACGAACTAAAGTTGACTTTCATGTTGTGCTATTCATTTCTTTCTTATTAAATCAGTATGACTACTGTAAAAATGAGTTTGCCGTGAAACATGAAAGTGTGCGTTGATTCAATGAGAAAAAGCATAGCTTCCCATTCTGGGACCTTAGTACGTGAGAGATCCACAGCAGGCTAGCCTGTCAATGGAAGCCCCAGTAAGTCAGGTCACCAGCCTGAGACACGAGCTATGGAGCGGTTGAGGGTTCAGCGTCTTGCCCAGGGACGCCTCGAGGTTTGCCCATACAACCCGAGGGGGGAACCGAACCGGCGACCTTCGGGTTGCTGAGTCACTTGTTATCTCACGAGCTAAACCTTCGCCCTGTTTCCACGATAGTTTCAGTATGTTTTATTTTAAACCAAGATAACGCCCCCTCCTTGACGTCACGTCAAGGACGTGCGAGGTAGCCAAGGTAGCCCATTGCAGCTCGCTCCGCAATCGCGGGGTCGCCGGTTCGATTCCAGGGCCCGGCGCTCTGTATGATTTCGTGGGAGGACCCGTCCAGGTGTCATTGGGCACGATACCTGACTGCCTTAGGGCGGTTTGAGCAGCCGCCGCCCCTTTTTTCCGCACAATACTTGTGCTTTCATTAAATCAGTACGACCACTGTTTGACTTGCACGTTCCATAAGTAACACCACAACACTGGGGTTTAAACGTGTCCCGGCTGCTTCTTTCTGCCTATTTTACGGCAGAAAAGTTGACTTTCATGTCGTGCTATTCATTTCTTTCGCTGCAGCCTTGGTTCCAATGTGTATATTATTGACGGAATCGGGGGACACGGGGTTTTATGCCCCTCCAAAGTTATATCAGTATATACGTGGCCCTGAACAAAACTGAAATTCGTGGAGAACTAAGTTGGAATCTGGAACCTCACGATAGAAGCGCAATCTTTATATCTCCCAAGTCATACTTTCTTTCTTTCTTTTTTTTTTTCTCTCTCTCTCTCTCTCTAGCTCTGTCCAGGGTGCTGAGATGGATAGCTCAGAGTTGTTGGTTGCAGAACAGCTGATTCGCCTTGGTTCAATCAGATTTAATCATGTTCACTACTTGAGAAGCATAAAAAAACGAAAAAAAAAAATCGGAAAAAAAAACGAACAGAAAGACCGATGTATCACCAGTTACCGCCATTTTAGTCGAGTGGATGTATCGATAAACTTCACACATAAAGCTATAGGAAGTGGAAAGAGTAAAAATTCCCCGCCTGGAAATGTCTATAGGCTATTTTGTGTAGCGAGTGTAGCCTGATCATGATTCGGAAAAAGTTTCCCTTAAAAGTGAGTTTGCCGTGAAACATGAAAGTGTGCGTTGATTCAATGAGAAAAAGCATAGCTTCCCATTCTGGGACCTTAGTACGTGAGAGATCCACAGCAGGCTAGCCTGTCAATGGAAGCCCCAGTAAGTCAGGTCACCAGCCTGAGACACGAGCTATGGAGCGGTTGAGGGTTCAGCGTCTTGCCCAGGGACGCCTCGAGGTTTGCCCATACAACCCGAGGGGGGAACCGAACCGGCGACCTTCGGGTTGCTGAGTCACTTGTTATCTCACGAGCTAAACCTTCGCCCTGTTTCCACGATAGTTTCAGTATGTTTTATTTTAAACCAAGATAACGCCCCCTCCTTGACGTCACGTCAAGGACGTGCGAGGTAGCCAAGGTAGCCCATTGCAGCTCGCTCCGCAATCGCGGGGTCGCCGGTTCGATTCCAGGGCCCGGCGCTCTGTATGATTTCGTGGGAGGACCCGTCCAGGTGTCATTGGGCACGATACCTGACTGCCTTAGGGCGGTTTGAGCAGCCGCCGCCCCTTTTTTCCGCACAATACTTGTGCTTTCATTAAATCAGTACGACCACTGTTTGACTTGCACGTTCCATAAGTAACACCACAACACTGGGGTTTAAACGTGTCCCGGCTGCTTCTTTCTGCCTATTTTACGGCAGAAAAGTTGACTTTCATGTCGTGCTATTCATTTCTTTCGCTGCAGCCTTGGTTCCAATGTGTATATTATTGACGGAATCGGGGGACACGGGGTTTTATGCCCCTCCAAAGTTATATCAGTATATACGTGGCCCTGAACAAAACTGAAATTCGTGGAGAACTAAGTTGGAATCTGGAACCTCACGATAGAAGCGCAATCTTTATATCTCCCAAGTCATACTTTCTTTCTTTCTTTTTTTTTTCTCTCTCTCTCTCTCTCTCTCTAGCTCTGTCCAGGGTGCTGAGATGGATAGCTCAGAGTTGTTGGTTGCAGAACAGCTGATTCGCCTTGGTTCAATCAGATTTAATCATGTTCACTACTTGAGAAGCATAAAAAAACGAAAAAAAAAAAATCGGAAAAAAAAAACGAACAGAAAGACCGATGTATCACCAGTTACCGCCATTTTAGTCGAGTGGATGTATCGATAAACTTCACACATAAAGCTATAGGAAGTGGAAAGAGTAAAAATTCCCCGCCTGGAAATGTCTATAGGCTATTTTGTGTAGCGAGTGTAGCCTGATCATGATTCGGAAAAAGTTTCCCTTAAAAGTGAGTTTGCCGTGAAACATGAAAGTGTGCGTTGATTCAATGAGAAAAAGCATAGCTTCCCATTCTGGGACCTTAGTACGTGAGAGATCCACAGCAGGCTAGCCTGTCAATGGAAGCCCCAGTAAGTCAGGTCACCAGCCTGAGACACGAGCTATGGAGCGGTTGAGGGTTCAGCGTCTTGCCCAGGGACGCCTCGAGGTTTGCCCATACAACCCGAGGGGGGAACCGAACCGGCGACCTTCGGGTTGCTGAGTCACTTGTTATCTCACGAGCTAAACCTTCGCCCTGTTTCCACGATAGTTTCAGTATGTTTTATTTTAAACCAAGATAACGCCCCCTCCTTGACGTCACGTCAAGGACGTGCGAGGTAGCCAAGGTAGCCCATTGCAGCTCGCTCCGCAATCGCGGGGTCGCCGGTTCGATTCCAGGGCCCGGCGCTCTGTATGATTTCGTGGGAGGACCCGTCCAGGTGTCATTGGGCACGATACCTGACTGCCTTAGGGCGGTTTGAGCAGCCGCCGCCCCTTTTTTCCGCACAATACTTGTGCTTTCATTAAATCAGTACGACCACTGTTTGACTTGCACGTTCCATAAGTAACACCACAACACTGGGGTTTAAACGTGTCCCGGCTGCTTCTTTCTGCCTATTTTACGGCAGAAAAGTTGACTTTCATGTCGTGCTATTCATTTCTTTCGCTGCAGCCTTGGTTCCAATGTGTATATTATTGACGGAATCGGGGGACACGGGGTTTTATGCGTGGCCCTGAACAAAACTGAAATTCGTGGAGAACTAAGTTGGAATCTGGAACCTCACGATAGAAGCGCAATCTTTATATCTCCCAAGTCATACTTTCTTTCTTTCTTTTTTTTTTCTCTCTCTCTCTCTCTCTCTCTAGCTCTGTCCAGGGTGCTGAGATGGATAGCTCAGAGTTGTTGGTTGCAGAACAGCTGATTCGCCTTGGTTCAATCAGATTTAATCATGTTCACTACTTGAGAAGCATAAAAAAACGAAAAAAAAAAATCGGAAAAAAAAACGAACAGAAAGACCGATGTATCACCAGTTACCGCCATTTTAGTCGAGTGGATGTATCGATAAACTTCACACATAAAGCTATAGGAAGTGGAAAGAGTAAAAATTCCCCGCCTGGAAATGTCTATAGGCTATTTTGTGTAGCGAGTGTAGCCTGATCATGATTCGGAAAAAGTTTCCCTTAAAAGTGAGTTTGCCGTGAAACATGAAAGTGTGCGTTGATTCAATGAGAAAAAGCATAGCTTCCCATTCTGGGACCTTAGTACGTGAGAGATCCACAGCAGGCTAGCCTGTCAATGGAAGCCCCAGTAAGTCAGGTCACCAGCCTGAGACACGAGCTATGGAGCGGTTGAGGGTTCAGCGTCTTGCCCAGGGACGCCTCGAGGTTTGCCCATACAACCCGAGGGGGGAACCGAACCGGCGACCTTCGGGTTGCTGAGTCACTTGTTATCTCACGAGCTAAACCTTCGCCCTGTTTCCACGATAGTTTCAGTATGTTTTATTTTAAACCAAGATAACGCCCCCTCCTTGACGTCACGTCAAGGACGTGCGAGGTAGCCAAGGTAGCCCATTGCAGCTCGCTCCGCAATCGCGGGGTCGCCGGTTCGATTCCAGGGCCCGGCGCTCTGTATGATTTCGTGGGAGGACCCGTCCAGGTGTCATTGGGCACGATACCTGACTGCCTTAGGGCGGTTTGAGCAGCCGCCGCCCCTTTTTTCCGCACAATACTTGTGCTTTCATTAAATCAGTACGACCACTGTTTGACTTGCACGTTCCATAAGTAACACCACAACACTGGGGTTTAAACGTGTCCCGGCTGCTTCTTTCTGCCTATTTTACGGCAGAAAAGTTGACTTTCATGTCGTGCTATTCATTTCTTTCGCTGCAGCCTTGGTTCCAATGTGTATATTATTGACGGAATCGGGGGACACGGGGTTTTATGCCCCTCCAAAGTTATATCAGTATATACGTGGCCCTGAACAAAACTGAAATTCGTGGAGAACTAAGTTGGAATCTGGAACCTCACGATAGAAGCGCAATCTTTATATCTCCCAAGTCATACTTTCTTTCTTTCTTTTTTTTTTTCTCTCTCTCTCTCTCTCTCTCTCTAGCTCTGTCCAGGGTGCTGAGATGGATAGCTCAGAGTTGTTGGTTGCAGAACAGCTGATTCGCCTTGGTTCAATCAGATTTAATCATGTTCACTACTTGAGAAGCATAAAAAAACGAAAAAAAAAAATCGGAAAAAAAAAACGAACAGAAAGACCGATGTATCACCAGTTACCGCCATTTTAGTCGAGTGGATGTATCGATAAACTTCACACATAAAGCTATAGGAAGTGGAAAGAGTAAAAATTCCCCGCCTGGAAATGTCTATAGGCTATTTTGTGTAGCGAGTGTAGCCTGATCATGATTCGGAAAAAGTTTCCCTTAAAAGTGAGTTTGCCGTGAAACATGAAAGTGTGCGTTGATTCAATGAGAAAAAGCATAGCTTCCCATTCTGGGACCTTAGTACGTGAGAGATCCACAGCAGGCTAGCCTGTCAATGGAAGCCCCAGTAAGTCAGGTCACCAGCCTGAGACACGAGCTATGGAGCGGTTGAGGGTTCAGCGTCTTGCCCAGGGACGCCTCGAGGTTTGCCCATACAACCCGAGGGGGGAACCGAACCGGCGACCTTCGGGTTGCTGAGTCACTTGTTATCTCACGAGCTAAACCTTCGCCCTGTTTCCACGATAGTTTCAGTATGTTTTATTTTAAACCAAGATAACGCCCCCTCCTTGACGTCACGTCAAGGACGTGCGAGGTAGCCAAGGTAGCCCATTGCAGCTCGCTCCGCAATCGCGGGGTCGCCGGTTCGATTCCAGGGCCCGGCGCTCTGTATGATTTCGTGGGAGGACCCGTCCAGGTGTCATTGGGCACGATACCTGACTGCCTTAGGGCGGTTTGAGCAGCCGCCGCCCCTTTTTTCCGCACAATACTTGTGCTTTCATTAAATCAGTACGACCACTGTTTGACTTGCACGTTCCATAAGTAACACCACAACACTGGGGTTTAAACGTGTCCCGGCTGCTTCTTTCTGCCTATTTTACGGCAGAAAAGTTGACTTTCATGTCGTGCTATTCATTTCTTTCGCTGCAGCCTTGGTTCCAATGTGTATATTATTGACGGAATCGGGGGACACGGGGTTTTATGCCCCTCCAAAGTTATATCAGTATATACGTGGCCCTGAACAAAACTGAAATTCGTGGAGAACTAAGTTGGAATCTGGAACCTCACGATAGAAGCGCAATCTTTATATCTCCCAAGTCATACTTTCTTTCTTTCTTTTTTTTTTTCTCTCTCTCTCTCTCTCTCTCTCTAGCTCTGTCCAGGGTGCTGAGATGGATAGCTCAGAGTTGTTGGTTGCAGAACAGCTGATTCGCCTTGGTTCAATCAGATTTAATCATGTTCACTACTTGAGAAGCATAAAAAAACGAAAAAAAAAAATCGGAAAAAAAAACGAACAGAAAGACCGATGTATCACCAGTTACCGCCATTTTAGTCGAGTGGATGTATCGATAAACTTCACACATAAAGCTATAGGAAGTGGAAAGAGTAAAAATTCCCCGCCTGGAAATGTCTATAGGCTATTTTGTGTAGCGAGTGTAGCCTGATCATGATTCGGAAAAAGTTTCCCTTAAAAGTGAGTTTGCCGTGAAACATGAAAGTGTGCGTTGATTCAATGAGAAAAAGCATAGCTTCCCATTCTGGGACCTTAGTACGTGAGAGATCCACAGCAGGCTAGCCTGTCAATGGAAGCCCCAGTAAGTCAGGTCACCAGCCTGAGACACGAGCTATGGAGCGGTTGAGGGTTCAGCGTCTTGCCCAGGGACGCCTCGAGGTTTGCCCATACAACCCGAGGGGGGAACCGAACCGGCGACCTTCGGGTTGCTGAGTCACTTGTTATCTCACGAGCTAAACCTTCGCCCTGTTTCCACGATAGTTTCAGTATGTTTTATTTTAAACCAAGATAACGCCCCCTCCTTGACGTCACGTCAAGGACGTGCGAGGTAGCCAAGGTAGCCCATTGCAGCTCGCTCCGCAATCGCGGGGTCGCCGGTTCGATTCCAGGGCCCGGCGCTCTGTATGATTTCGTGGGAGGACCCGTCCAGGTGTCATTGGGCACGATACCTGACTGCCTTAGGGCGGTTTGAGCAGCCGCCGCCCCTTTTTTCCGCACAATACTTGTGCTTTCATTAAATCAGTACGACCACTGTTTGACTTGCACGTTCCATAAGTAACACCACAACACTGGGGTTTAAACGTGTCCCGGCTGCTTCTTTCTGCCTATTTTACGGCAGAAAAGTTGACTTTCATGTCGTGCTATTCATTTCTTTCGCTGCAGCCTTGGTTCCAATGTGTATATTATTGACGGAATCGGGGGACACGGGGTTTTATGCCCCTCCAAAGTTATATCAGTATATACGTGGCCCTGAACAAAACTGAAATTCGTGGAGAACTAAGTTGGAATCTGGAACCTCACGATAGAAGCGCAATCTTTATATCTCCCAAGTCATACTTTCTTTCTTTCTTTTTTTTTTTCTCTCTCTCTCTCTCTCTCTCTAGCTCTGTCCAGGGTGCTGAGATGGATAGCTCAGAGTTGTTGGTTGCAGAACAGCTGATTCGCCTTGGTTCAATCAGATTTAATCATGTTCACTACTTGAGAAGCATAAAAAAACGAAAAAAAAAAATCGGAAAAAAAAAACGAACAGAAAGACCGATGTATCACCAGTTACCGCCATTTTAGTCGAGTGGATGTATCGATAAACTTCACACATAAAGCTATAGGAAGTGGAAAGAGTAAAAATTCCCCGCCTGGAAATGTCTATAGGCTATTTTGTGTAGCGAGTGTAGCCTGATCATGATTCGGAAAAAGTTTCCCTTAAAAGTGAGTTTGCCGTGAAACATGAAAGTGTGCGTTGATTCAATGAGAAAAAGCATAGCTTCCCATTCTGGGACCTTAGTACGTGAGAGATCCACAGCAGGCTAGCCTGTCAATGGAAGCCCCAGTAAGTCAGGTCACCAGCCTGAGACACGAGCTATGGAGCGGTTGAGGGTTCAGCGTCTTGCCCAGGGACGCCTCGAGGTTTGCCCATACAACCCGAGGGGGGAACCGAACCGGCGACCTTCGGGTTGCTGAGTCACTTGTTATCTCACGAGCTAAACCTTCGCCCTGTTTCCACGATAGTTTCAGTATGTTTTATTTTAAACCAAGATAACGCCCCCTCCTTGACGTCACGTCAAGGACGTGCGAGGTAGCCAAGGTAGCCCATTGCAGCTCGCTCCGCAATCGCGGGGTCGCCGGTTCGATTCCAGGGCCCGGCGCTCTGTATGATTTCGTGGGAGGACCCGTCCAGGTGTCATTGGGCACGATACCTGACTGCCTTAGGGCGGTTTGAGCAGCCGCCGCCCCTTTTTTCCGCACAATACTTGTGCTTTCATTAAATCAGTACGACCACTGTTTGACTTGCACGTTCCATAAGTAACACCACAACACTGGGGTTTAAACGTGTCCCGGCTGCTTCTTTCTGCCTATTTTACGGCAGAAAAGTTGACTTTCATGTCGTGCTATTCATTTCTTTCGCTGCAGCCTTGGTTCCAATGTGTATATTATTGACGGAATCGGGGGACACGGGGTTTTATGCCCCTCCAAAGTTATATCAGTATATACGTGGCCCTGAACAAAACTGAAATTCGTGGAGAACTAAGTTGGAATCTGGAACCTCACGATAGAAGCGCAATCTTTATATCTCCCAAGTCATACTTTCTTTCTTTCTTTTTTTTTTTCTCTCTCTCTCTCTCTCTCTAGCTCTGTCCAGGGTGCTGAGATGGATAGCTCAGAGTTGTTGGTTGCAGAACAGCTGATTCGCCTTGGTTCAATCAGATTTAATCATGTTCACTACTTGAGAAGCATAAAAAAACGAAAAAAAAAAATCGGAAAAAAAAACGAACAGAAAGACCGATGTATCACCAGTTACCACCATTTTAGTCGAGTGGATGTATCGATAAACTTCACACATAAAGCTATAGGAAGTGGAAAGAGTAAAAATTCCCCGCCTGGAAATGTCTATAGGCTATTTTGTGTAGCGAGTGTAGCCTGATCATGATTCGGAAAAAGTTTCCCTTAAAAGTGAGTTTGCCGTGAAACATGAAAGTGTGCGTTGATTCAATGAGAAAAAGCATAGCTTCCCATTCTGGGACCTTAGTACGTGAGAGATCCACAGCAGGCTAGCCTGTCAATGGAAGCCCCAGTAAGTCAGGTCACCAGCCTGAGACACGAGCTATGGAGCGGTTGAGGGTTCAGCGTCTTGCCCAGGGACGCCTCGAGGTTTGCCCATACAACCCGAGGGGGGAACCGAACCGGCGACCTTCGGGTTGCTGAGTCACTTGTTATCTCACGAGCTAAACCTTCGCCCTGTTTCCACGATAGTTTCAGTATGTTTTATTTTAAACCAAGATAACGCCCCCTCCTTGACGTCACGTCAAGGACGTGCGAGGTAGCCAAGGTAGCCCATTGCAGCTCGCTCCGCAATCGCGGGGTCGCCGGTTCGATTCCAGGGCCCGGCGCTCTGTATGATTTCGTGGGAGGACCCGTCCAGGTGTCATTGGGCACGATACCTGACTGCCTTAGGGCGGTTTGAGCAGCCGCCGCCCCTTTTTTCCGCACAATACTTGTGCTTTCATTAAATCAGTACGACCACTGTTTGACTTGCACGTTCCATAAGTAACACCACAACACTGGGGTTTAAACGTGTCCCGGCTGCTTCTTTCTGCCTATTTTACGGCAGAAAAGTTGACTTTCATGTCGTGCTATTCATTTCTTTCGCTGCAGCCTTGGTTCCAATGTGTATATTATTGACGGAATCGGGGGACACGGGGTTTTATGCCCCTCCAAAGTTATATCAGTATATACGTGGCCCTGAACAAAACTGAAATTCGTGGAGAACTAAGTTGGAATCTGGAACCTCACGATAGAAGCGCAATCTTTATATCTCCCAAGTCATACTTTCTTTTTTTTTTTCTCTCTCTCTCTCTCTCTCTCTCTCTCTAGCTCTGTCCAGGGTGCTGAGATGGATAGCTCAGAGTTGTTGGTTGCAGAACAGCTGATTCGCCTTGGTTCAATCAGATTTAATCATGTTCACTACTTGAGAAGCATAAAAAAACGAAAAAAAAAAATCGGAAAAAAAAAACGAACAGAAAGACCGATGTATCACCAGTTACCGCCATTTTAGTCGAGTGGATGTATCGATAAACTTCACACATAAAGCTATAGGAAGTGGAAAGAGTAAAAATTCCCCGCCTGGAAATGTCTATAGGCTATTTTGTGTAGCGAGTGTAGCCTGATCATGATTCGGAAAAAGTTTCCCTTAAAAGTGAGTTTGCCGTGAAACATGAAAGTGTGCGTTGATTCAATGAGAAAAAGCATAGCTTCCCATTCTGGGACCTTAGTACGTGAGAGATCCACAGCAGGCTAGCCTGTCAATGGAAGCCCCAGTAAGTCAGGTCACCAGCCTGAGACACGAGCTATGGAGCGGTTGAGGGTTCAGCGTCTTGCCCAGGGACGCCTCGAGGTTTGCCCATACAACCCGAGGGGGGAACCGAACCGGCGACCTTCGGGTTGCTGAGTCACTTGTTATCTCACGAGCTAAACCTTCGCCCTGTTTCCACGATAGTTTCAGTATGTTTTATTTTAAACCAAGATAACGCCCCCTCCTTGACGTCACGTCAAGGACGTGCGAGGTAGCCAAGGTAGCCCATTGCAGCTCGCTCCGCAATCGCGGGGTCGCC